>BLSH010257403.1:2532851-2550667 GCA_018402905.1 Glandirana rugosa | reverse complement strand
TGAAACTACGGATACTGGAAGCCTGTGCTAGCATTTCTCCTGCGGTGTTGCTATCAGTGTGTGAAGAGTGGGAGAAGAGGGTTGCATTGACAATCCAACACAATGGGCAGCACACTGAACACATTTTATAAGTGGTCAGAAACTTGTAAATAACTCATGAAAGAATAAAGTTATGTTAAAACCGAGCACACCATTGTTTTTCTTGTGAAATTCCCAATAAGTTTGATGTATCACATGACCCTCTTCCTATTGAAAAAACAAAAGTTGGATTCAAAATGGCCGACTTCAAAATGGCCACCATGGTCACCACCCATCTTGAAAAGTTTCCCCCCTCACATATACTAATGTGCCACAAACAGGAAGTTAATATCACCAACCATTCCCATTTTATTAAGGTGTATCCATAAAAATGGCCCACCCTGTATATTGCAGGGAACCAGCAATACATTCCAGCCACGACTGATTTTAAATGACAATTTTTCCTTTACAAATGTAATTTTGCGGTGCCACTGTTCTAAACATCACAGAGATCCATACTAAGGGGAACCATCAAGCACAATATTTAAGCACTTGCCGCCTGCCCGCCGCAGCGTGATGGCAGCAAAGTGGTTCGTTATCCCAAACCAATCTCACCTGTCGGCAGCGGCGATGACTAGCATTGTGAGCGCGCGCGTGCTGCCGGAGGCACGCTCGCGCCTTCACTGTGTTCCGGGGGGGGGGGCAGGGAGTGGGTAGGGCAGACTCGATCGCTGCTGGCTACCTGCGATGACCCCTCTGCAGTGAAAGAACGGAGGTCGGTGTAAGTAAACACGGATCTCCGTACTGACAGAGGGGGAAGGGCGGTGATCACAGGCTTCCTGTATATGGAAGCCGTGATCACTTCCCTCCCCCTGGCAGCCCAGCCCCCATACAGTTAGAACTCCCCATAGGGAACACAGTTAACCCTCTCCAGGTTAACCCCTTCACTGCCAATGGCATTTCTACAGTAAGCAGTGCATTTTTATAGCACTGATCGCTGCATAAATGCCAATGGTCCAAAAAAAATGTATAAATGGTCCGACATGTCTGCCGCAATATTGCAGTGCCGCTAAAAATCGCAGAACGCCGCCATTACTAGTAAAAAATACATCTCCAAAAATTAATTTGCATCATCCCTAAACGCAGAAACTTTTGCGCAAACAAAACAATAAATGCAGATTGCAATTTTTTATTTAACAAAGATAGGAGGAAGAATATAAATTGGCCAAAAACAAGTAAATAAACAGATTTTTATTTTTTTACAATTGGATTTGTATTTTAGCAAAAACGAAGAAAAACTGGTTATTTTGAAAAATTGTCGCTCTTTTTTTATTTAGAGCGGCAATCACAAATGACGCAGAGGAGATCAAATATCACCAAAAGAAAGCTCTATTTGTGGGTAAATAAGGACGCAAATTTTGGTTGGGTACAACAATGCACGACCGTGCAATTGTCAGTTAAAGCAACGCAGTGCCAAATCGCAAAAAGTGCTCAGGTCCTAAAGCGTGAATTCCTTCCAGGGCTGAAGTGGTTAAAGGAATATTTTTTTTTTCACTTTAACCATTATTAAAACCACTGCTCCTGAAAAAAAACAAATTAGAAACTTTTTTTTTCTATTCAGGCATGTGCCCTGGGGCTAAGGCTGTTACAATTAGAGAGAGCGGTGGTAATGTTTTTTATTTTTTTTATTTTTTTTTATTGGCATTGAACTTGCATACAAACGCAAGTTCAATCCCAGCCAACATCAACACGAAACCTGAGAGGCATCTTGACAGGCAAATAGAGCTCGCAGGTGTGCTATTTTACTCGAGTGGGTGAGAGCTGAAGTTGTAATTGCCTTTAACTGGGAGTTATTTTAAGGCACTGCTGGAGTAGATTTGGGAGGTATAGTAAATCAGGGCCATAGTATTTCCTAGTAAATAGCCCTGAGTATATTATTGGGGAGATGATTAGTAGATGAAGTTGCAATAATCCTGTCTTGCAGTGTTCAAGTAATCTTCTGCCGGCTGTAAGAGTGAGTTAGGTACCTAGAAACATTGTCCTTTCAATCACTGAGATGAGGCACAAAAAGGGTTAAACTCCACTGCACTAAATATGCTTGTAGTGATCACTGACCTTTCTTGAACAAACTGGTCACAAACGGCAATCCAGTGTAACAAAGAGACGCTGCATAGACAGTACAAGTGCTCTTATAGGTGGCCTTGGGCCCACTCACCAAATCCAAATGGCTGTATGTAGGCAAATGATCCGGCACTCAGATAAAGAGGATGGTAATACTGGGACTATTAGTTCACACTGGCCGCTTGCTCCTGGAAGGTGGATAGCATCCGCTGCACTACTTGAAGCTCTCCTGGATCGATAGGTACGACTGCTGCGGTAGCTGCTGCAATCCATCCAGTGAGATACTGTACATGCCCAACACTTTCAGATTACAGAGGCATAGCCTGCTATGCCCAGCAAATATCCAGCTGCCTGTCACTGGAATTGTCTAAGAAATGGGACACTTTCTCTCAAACTCAGCATATGTAGTAGGCAGTAGGTTATGATACCCAGGATTGTTAAGTGGCCTGGTGGTCTTATAAGTGGTGGCCCTACTTGTAGGATATTTGCCTGGGCCATCCATTTCTTAGAATGGCTCTGGGTGGTGTGGTGGCCGAAGATGAGAAGTTGCCATTTAGTTCATGTTTAGAGTTCCTCATCACGGAAATATGTGTAGCCAGCTGCTGGGCTACAGAAACAAATTTACAATCTGTTTGCTTTCAGTTTCTACTGTTATGCTGAATGTTATGTTGCATTATCACATCCAGTCAGCAGAGGGAGAACTATAGCCAGAAAAACCTATCATGGAATTTGAAGTCCAGGAAGTAAGTCATATTGTGGAGCTTATGGACCCTCTGCACTATTATTCGCAAGAGAGACAGGGGCAGGGAGGAACAGCAAAGCTGCTTTTCTGAGACTGTCCAGCTAGGTTCTTGCTCTTGGTGCCGAGAGAACTGATGAGAGCATATCTCCTGCATACTGACCAGACTGCTGAGAGGTGAGGCCAGCGAAGACACCCAAGACAGCTCACCACGGACCACAGTGATCACATCTGTACCGTTGCTGCAGGAAGACCAGAGCATCCTTTCACCCTCTACTTCCCATGACTGACTCTACGGAGGCATTCTATGGAGAGACTTATAGGGGCCCCTTTTTCTACAGTAAGAGTTCACAGCCATATCATAGGGACTGGTAAGAAGGCAGAGTTACTGGAGGCAGGTCATTACATACACCACACCTATACTGCACCTGTACCACACCTATATCAGACATTTACTGCATCTTTACCACACCTTCACTGCATGTTGTTTACAAAAACTGTTAAAAGCACCAGTGCTTCTTAACGGGCCCCAATGGTAGCCAGCAGATAAACAACATAAAGGACTGCCCCTCCCATAAAACTATCCTGTAAGCCCCTTTGTTCCCTTCTTCTATTTCCTTCATTTTTATGGACAATGGACATCCAGTTGGTCTAGACCTAGCATAGTCATCATCAATGTCCTTTGGCAGTATAGCTCGTAAAGCAAGCTTTATTACTGCTGCACTTTAGGTGACCGTGCTACTGTTTATGTTGATCTGGACACCAGATGTCATCTTATGCCCAGTCCCTATTACTAATCACCCTGTATGCTAATGTAGCCAGGTGTCCAACAATACAAAAACATTATTGCCTATGATATGATGATGGTGTTAGCCCTAGTGCTGAAAATGTTGAACAGAATGGTCATGTGAGAAATGGTGCCTTGTGGGATTTGTAGTGTCATAGAGGGAACTCATCATTAGACTGCAGCGGAAGGGCTCCATTTCCCAATGTGCTGTGCTACAGTAAAGGCTCTTGCGACGAACAATGCGAGGGGAGGAGTTTGCTCCAGTCTCTTTGGACAGCGTAATCGACCAGCAGGGACCTGTGTGCTCCTTCTGCAGGATTGCGGCCTGCGGCCCATGTTCAGTGATCCAGCGGGCTGAATTTACACAGCATTCCAGCCAACTGCAGTGTTACAACGTTCCAGTGAGTGGCCTGCGGAACCAGCATACCAGTGCTTGAGTCCTTCCCAGATTCAGCAGCAACAGCAGCTGAATCCGACTGTAAGAAGAGTAACCATTTAGGGAAAGAGCTCGTAGGATTCCCCTCAGTGATTTAGAAGATTTGAGGGAACAGTTAGCAGAGTTGAAAAGGTCCGGAGTAATTCAGGAATCTAGAAGTCCTTATGCCTCTCTGATTGTAGTAGATTGGAAGAAGAATGGGACCTTGAGGAGGTGTATAGATTACCAAACTGTCAATCGAAGAACAATCCCTGATCTGTACACAACTCCATGAACTGAAGACGCCTTGCAGTGTTTGGTGGGAGCTAAGTGGTTTAGCGTGCTGGATATAAAGAGTGGGTACTATCAAATACCCATGTGTGCTGAAGATAAGGAGAAGACGGCCTTCATTTGTCCTCTGGGATTCTTTGAATCTAACCGGGTGCCGCAGGGATTGACCGGAGCCCAAGCTACCTTCCAAAGATTGATGGATAGAACATTAGGAGATATGAACTTGGTCGAAGTCCTGGTGTATCTTGTTGACATCATAGTGTTTGGCAGGACTCTGGGAGAACATGAGACGCGACTGGAGAAGGTGTTTGAGAGACTACATGAGGAAGGGTTGAAGCTATCATTGGAGAAATGCTAGTTTTACCGGCCCTCGGTCACCTACTTGGGACATGTTGTATTGGCTGATGGTGTGGCGACTGACCCAAAAAAGCTGGAAGCGGTCACTGCATGGCAATGACCAGAGACAATAACAGAATTGAGGTCTTTCATAGGATTTTGCTCGTATTATCGGAGGTTCATGGCCAATTTTGCCAAAATAGCCAAGCCCCTGAATGAACTGTTGCAAGTGGCCTCTGGAGAAGATGGGAAAAGACCCGTGAATACAGCAGGAAGAAGAGGGAAGATGGAATCTATTTGTAATCAGTGGACCCCTCCATGTGAAGAGGCTTATCAGCAATTAAGATCGAGTTTCACTCAGGCTCCAGTCTTGGATTATATCTATCCCTCAAAACCATATGAACTCCATGTGGATGCCAGCAGAGATGGATTGGGTGGAGTACTTTATCAGGAACAAGATGGTAAACTTCGACCGATAGCTTATGTAAGCCAAAGTCTTATTCCTTCTGAAAGAAGTTACCCAGCTCATAAGTTGGAGTTCTTGGCACTGAAATGGGAAGTTGTGGATAAATTGAAGGATTATTTTATGGGGCCTGATTTGTCGTCAAGACTGAGAATAATCCATTGACTTACCTGTTGACAACTGCCAAACTGGATGCCACTGGAAATAGATGGTTAGCTGCATTGGCCAGGTTTCAATTCAGTCTCAAATATCATCCTGGTGCCGGAAATAGGGATGCTGATGCCTTGTCCCGTCGACCATATCGTCCAAGTCAGAAGCGCTAATAATGGACATTTGTGCCGGCTGATGGAGTTCAGGCCCTATGCAAAGGATTGGTTCATAGGCTACAAGGAGGAACGGGGGCTGAATCCATAAGAGTTTCGCCAGCGGGGATCCCCCTGTCTTACTGTGGACTGACCCAAGTGAGAAGTGAAGGACTCCCTCGGTTGACTAAAAAGTAGATCAAGATTGATCAGGAACAGGATTCCCTGGGTTGGGTGGCTTTTCAGGCTTTAACACAACAGAACCCTCAATTGCTTTTACAGAGCACTGTCAAGCAGTCTAGGATATTACATTGTGAATGGAACAGGTTACAATTGAGAGATGGGCTACTTTATAGGCGAGGTCCAAGTGAAGAAATGGAGGAGACTTGGCAGTTGTATCTACCTGAGAAACATCAAAATTCCTTTCTGGTGTCCTTACATGATGAACATGGACACCTGGGAATAGAAAGGCCTTTTCAGTTAATCAGAGCTAGATTCTGTTGGCCAGATATGAGAAGGGAGGTGGAGGGCTACTGTCGCTCTTGTATCTCCTGCGTTCAAAGAGGACTTTGAACTCGGGCTGCCCCTATGGATCATCTGCAAGGTCAGGGCCCTTAAGATTTAGTGTGTATTGACTTTTTGTGTCTGGAGCCGGATACAGGTGGAAGAAGCAAAATCTTGGTGGTCACTGACCATTTTACCCGATACGCACAAGCTTATCCCACTAAAGATCAGCAAGCCACCACCGTAGCTAAGGTATTAACAGGTAAAATTCCGCGCTCACTAAAAAACAATCTAAATGAAACTAATGATAAAAAATTGCAAAAAATAAATATTTGAAACGGCAGCACGCACAAAACAATAGATCTATATTGTCCCAAAAGTGAAATAAATAAATATATGCAGCGTCTATAGTATTTAAAATGTCTTTCAATAAGAGAGGATGATTCACTCAAGAGGGAAAATTGGACATAAATATTCTTCAGCCGTTTATAAGACAATGGATGTGAGCTTACCAGAACCTGGTAGGTCAAGCGCAGGTGTTTTAAATCCAACCTTGGCTCCTGGTCGTCTGCTCCACTGGAAATGAAGAGAAGTCACCTGGGGGACCTCCTGGTGGTTCCTGAGGAGATGATCCTCTGTACTTCTGGTCCACTCCTCCTATGGGGAAGGTAACAGGACTCTGGGGATCTCCTAGTGGCTCCAGAGGGATGGTCCTCTGCACCGAAGTTCCACTCCTCCTGAAGGGGGGGGGGGGTATCTTCTGGTCCTTGGCACATGCAGATGGGAAGGAAAAAGTGACTCCAACTCCTCACGCTCTCTCATCCAGGGAGAAACCGATACTCCAACAGGGTGTATTCAGATAGAGGGAGAAAAGACCCAAAATCGTGTGATACCGTTTAACAATTTATTGCAGAAAATACTGGATTAAAAATACTCACATATTAGGAATAAAATCAGAGCTCATAGAAAATGGCAGGAAATGGGGAAAAACCCGACGCGTTTCGGCTCAACCCCAGATGACGGCCAATTGAGCCGAAACGCGTCGGGTTTTTCCCCATTTCCTGCCATTTTCTATGAGCTCTGATTTTATTCTTAATATGTGAGTATTTTTAATCCAGTATTTTCTGCAATAAATTGTTAAACGGTATCACACGATTTTGGGTCTTTTCTCCCTCTATCTGAATACACCCTGTTGGAGTATCGGTTTCTCCCTGGATGAGAGAGCGTGAGGAGTTGGAGTCACTTTTTCCTTCCCATCTGCGTGTGCCAAGGACCAGAAGATACCCCCCCCTTCAGGAGGAGTGGAACTTCGGTGCAGAGGACCATCCCTCTGGAGCCACTAGGAGATCCCCAGAGTCCTGTTACCTTCCCCATAGGAGGAGTGGACCAGAAGTACAGAGGATCATCTCCTCAGGAACCACCAGGAGGTCCCCCAGGCGACTTCTCTTCATTTCCAGTGGAGCAGACGACCAGGAGCCAAGGTTGGATTTAAAACACCTGCGCTTGACCTACCAGGTTCTGGTAAGCTCACATCCATTGTCTTATAAATGGCTGAAGAATATTTATGTCCAATTTTCCCTCTTGAGTGAATCATCCTCTCTTATTGAAAGACATTTTAAATACTATAGGCGCTGCATGTAGCTAAGGTATTGGTGGAGAAGTTTTTCATATACCATGGGCTGCCTGTATGCATGCACTCAGATCAAGGGAGGGACTTCGAAAGTCGGTTGATTCATCCGTTGCGCAAGTCTCTGGGTATCAAGCAGTCATGCACCACGCCATATCACCCTCAAGGGGATCCTCAACCCGAGCGCTTTAATAGAACTCTATTGAACATGCTAGGTACCCTCCCTTCAGAGAAGAAACAGAATTGGGGAAATCATATTGCTACGTTAGTACATGCTTACAACAGTACTGTGAGTGATGCCACTAGATATTCCCCATATCGTCTCATGTTCTGGCGAGAAGCCAGATTGCTGATTGATTTGTTCTTTGGGATGTCTGTTGATGATACCTCTTTAACATCTCATCAAGGCTATGTGGAGCGATTAAGAAGAAATTTAAAATAAGCATATTAAGTTTCTAGACAGCATGCTACTACCCAGGAGGCAAGAAATAAGAAAAATTTTGATCTCCGAGTAAAGGTTCAGGAACTTCAACCAGGAGATAGAGTGCTGTTAAAGAACTTGGGTGTGCCTGGGAAACATAAAATAGCTGATCGATGGAGACCTCATACCTACATTATTTGCAAATGACTCCCTGGATTACCTGTGTATCAGATTAGACCTGAGGATCAAGAGGATCTTTTAAAGATGTGGCATCAAGATAATTTACTTCCCCTTTCTAATGCTGTTTGGATACCTCCTGTCCCAGTTGTTTCTCCTGAGTAGAGTTGAGCGAACCCGAACTGTAAAGTTTGGGTTCGTACCGAACTTTGGGGTGTCCGTGACCTGGACCCGAACCTGGACATTTGAAAAAAAGTTCGGGTCGAGTTCTGGGTTTGGGTATTTGATCACGCATGTTGAATAGCTGCAGGGCAGCCAATCAACAAGCGTTTCACTGGTTTTCCCTAGAAGCCATCACAGCCATGCCTACTAATGGCATGGCTGTGATTGGCCAGTGCATCATGTGACCCAGCCTCTATATGAGGCTGGAGTCACAGTGCTGCATGTCACATGCTCTCTGGGTAGTGTAGGGAGAGGATGCTGCCAGTGCTGTGAGGGACAGATTGCAGATAGATAGATCGGTAGAGATTACTACTACTACTGCTTTTAGGGACAGATTGCAGATCTCATCCTGCATTACAGAAAGATCTGACTGGACTAGGTAGAGTCTACTGCTTAGAGGGACAGATTATTTATTATTTGTTTTAAAATCATCTCCTAGTTCTATAGGGTCAGGTTCCTGCTGTTGCTGTAAGGGACAGATTATTGTTCTAAAATCATTTTGCAGCCCTCTAGCACTTTCCAGGACTCTTTTACAGTCATTTTTGTGCCGAAAAGTTCAGGTCCCTATTGAATTCAATGGGGTTCGAGGTAAAGTTCGGGTCAAGTTCGGTACTGAACCCGGACTTTTTTCCGAAGTTCGGCCGAACCCACCGAACCCGAACATCCACAGGTTTGCACAACTCTACTCCTGAGAATTCAAATTCTCCTAAAACAAGGTATCGAGGGAAATCTGCTGCCAAGACTACTAAACCAGTTTTGGATGACAGTGAAGATGATGAGGTAATACAGTCCTAGATGTGGGATCCTGTTAGAGACCAAGCAGCTCAGGCTGGAGGTTATGGATCCACCTTTTCTCCTGAAGTCAGCAGACCATCCAAGTTTTTCAGGCCATAGAGAATATCCCTTTCATTATCATGACAAAAATCTACTTATTCAGGTTCAAGGATTAAATCTGTAACTAAAGCCCCTCCTGTTTTCCAGAAGGCTTATGTTCAGCAATCTGAGGAGAACCATTTTGCCCCATTGGATAAATCTCCCTGTCAAAGAAAGGGGGTTGAAGATAAACTTAACAGGGTGCCTTTTGTTGCCCAGGAGTCAGGAGATTTACATTAATCAGTTTTACAGAGGAATGTATACCCGTGCCTGTCGATACTGAGGGACTCAGTGAGTATTGTGTCCACAACATGTCAAATGAAATGGATGAGATCTTGGAAGCTCTTCAGAGGAAATTTCTATGGAGAAAAGTACTTTAGAAACTTAGAGGAAGGACTTAATCAACAGGACATACCATCATGTACACCAGAGAAGAACATTTCTCCTACATCTGGTTCAGAGACTGTTACTCAGCTTGAGTTAGATGTTGACAAAGTTCCTTCTTTAATAAGTGATCATCCTGGGGGCCCTGCTCCTCTTAGGAGTCCTAATTTTCCTATTCGTCTTCGAAGGGACATTCAGAAGATTAACTTACGATTCACTTGGAGAAATCCAGATAGACTGATTCCAACTATTCTGAGAGCGGGTTCCACTGCGGTCTTTTTTACACCTAACCAATCTGGGAGTGTATCTTCTGTAGTCCCTGACACTACTGGGTGGAACACGGCTATTGCCCTGGCCTGTCAGAAAACTGATTATGAACTTACCAAAAATGTGTATAAGTGGTTTCAACAAAATCCTGAAGTTTGTCAGTACTTACTGAATTTTGTTGAAAGTTAAGTTAATGTAACCTTATATTCTCTATGTGTGTATTTGGGGACCAAATACTGGAAGTGGGGGGAGAATGTAGCCAGGAGTCCAACAATACTCCTGTTACATAGAGACATTATTGCCTATGATATTATGAAGGTGTTTCCCCTAGTGCTAAAAATGTTGAACAGAATAGTCATGTGAGAAATGCTGCCTTGTGGGATTTGTAGTACCATAGAGGGAACTCATCATTAGACTCTGCAGCGGAACAACTCCATTTCCCAACGTGCTGTGCTACATTAAAGGCTCTTGGGAGGAACAATGCTTTGTGGTAGAACGTATTTAAGTGAGGGGAGGGGTCTCTTTGGACGGTGTGATCGACCAGCAGGGATTTGTGTGCTTCTTCTGCAGGATTGCAGTCTGCGGCCCATTTTCAGTTGTCCAGCTGGCTGAATTTACACAGCGTTCCAGCCAACTGCAGTGCTCCAACATTCCAGTGAGTGGCCTGTGGAACCATCATACTAGTGCCTGAGTCTGTCCCAGATTCAGCAGCAACAGCAGCGATCGATCCGGAGAGAACTGTGGGGAGTGCAGTGGGAGCCCTTTCCCCAAAGCAAAGAGCAAGCAGATACCATCATTTCCAGCATCTTCCGCATCGCCTTAGAAGCCGGAACCCTACCTGTGATCTGACCGATGTGGTGAGCAGGCAAAAGCCTATATCTGAGTATGTTTCAATTGTTCCTTCTTTAAAGATAGACTCAACCTATCCGGTGGATTACAATGACTTGTTATAATTAGTTATTCCTGAAGTCAGTGATTCCATCAATAGCTCTCTTCCAATTCAACATAGTTTTACCTATTTGTGGCTTATTCTCAGGATTAATGGACACAGTGAATTAAGGTATTTACCTTTGAATTAACCTGAGCTAGCATCAAATTAACTGAGCTGTATTCTCAGGATTTCTACTATTGCAGCTACCAGTTCTCATTTGAGCAAACTCAAAGTTAATTCTTTTAAAGAACTCTCTGAACTAGAGTAGGAGAATTCAGTTAAATGATTATTACTGTTAAGAGTGTATGTACTATTATGTGATTAAGTCATTACAAAACTGTCATAAACTTAATTAATCTCCACTGAGTGGTATCAATGTAACTGAGAGTCACTCATCCCAATTGTAATAATAATATTCTTTGAATCATTCTTATTTCATGGTAATTCCACACACCTTATTTTGCTTAATCCTCCTCATTTGACCAAAGGGATTTCATTAAACTCGGTTGGAGGAACTACTGACTCTATTATTCTTTGTTGTGTTACCACAGCCTTCCAAGGAGTGGAGAATATATTTATTCACCTATCCTTTGATCAATCAATGTCAACATTGTTAATTGAAATTGGTACTTTGCTATTCTATATTGTCAAGTAATTTGTTTATTGTTTATCTACTTCTAGAGCTCCAACGCTAGGTCTTATAAGTAAATACTTTAGACACAAACTTGGTGTGGTCTCTATTACTATTCAAGGTGTTAAATTATTATAACTTGGTAACATGAGTGAACCAGGGTGTCAGGGGCAATGGAGGACTCTCAGAGTGGGGAACACCAAGGGGGAATTGATATTTCAAGCAATCCTCAAGGGGGCAGCGCTACACTAAATTGTGTCATTACCATTGCTAATACATTTTTATGCTTACTTCGTTACCACCCATAAGTTTGCCTTTCGTGTGGTGTATGTTAAAACCGCACTCAAAAAACAAAAACTGACCACTAGGGGTCAGCATACGAAAACAAACAATAAATTATGAATAATAAAAATCAATAATAAATGATGATAATCAATACTCAATAAGCCTACTGTGCAATTAATCAACCAAAAAGTGCATTGGTGGAAGGTAAATAATAAGTCCAGTAAAAAATTGTATCATAAGTCCATATAATAAAAATTGCAGATGTTCTGGTCTCTGCGCGAAGGCCCCCACTGCAAGCGTACCATAAACAATGGGAGAGGGAACTCGGTAGACAATTAGATCCAGAGGACTGGCAATCTATGACCATCACACTCTCTAAATCCTCTCGTAATGTCCTCCTACTGGAAAACGCATACAAGGTCTTGTACAGGTGGTATTATACCCCGGCAAGACTGGCCCGTTTTATCCCGAGTTACTCTCCCAACTGTTTTCGGGGTTGCCTACAAGAGGGGACTATGGCTCATATCTGGTGGTCTTGTCCGAAGGCATGCAGGTTATGGGTGAGGATCTACACTATCTTGCGAAACATCTTCCATGTTAATCTTAAGCGTGATCCCTACGAGGCTCTTCTGGGCAAGACAATTGATGAACTACTACGTCCAGAGAGGCAGTTGGCTCAGCATCTCTTTACCGCAACTAAAGTTACCATCGCTAGATCCTGGAAAACCCCCACTCTTAGTTTCGAAGCTGTCAAAAACCGTATGAATGATATAATGCTGAATGAAAAATTGACAGCCATAGTATCTGATACCCACGATAAGTTCCGCAAGGTTTGGCAGCCCTGGATCACTTATTCCCAGCCCACTAGGTTCGACCAATCTCTCCTTTCACTTTGAATGGCCCCCTGGTGCTTCCCCCGCAGACCCACTCTTACTCTTTCTTACTTTCCTTTCTCCTTTCTCTTCATTCTTCTATTCTTCTATTTTCCTTTTTTGTTTGTTTTTTTTTCCTTAATCCTCTATGCTTCTATTACTGGCATAATCTGAGCCAATCGGTGGCTGGTCTGTCCATGGGTCGGGGTGACTGTCGCCCTTGCCCCTGCAAATACTAATTTTGTGATCTGTCACGCGATGGTGGCTGTCTCTCCTCTCTTGGACATTCTGGCCACGGAGGCCGCTTTTCTCTTGCATGGTTGCCCAAGACGCAATTACGTACAATGTAAAGCTGCTCTAAAGCTCTACTATTTAGTAGCTCCATTGTCTCACGGTGGGCATCCTCATTACATGACAGCTTGCTGACTATACTGGCTTCTTTTATCACAATTTATATGTTTTATGACTGCATTATAGATGACAAATATCACAGATGTCTGCTTACATTTGTTGTTTCATTATGCAATGTTACGTCATTTTTCACTTTGTTGCTTGATTATGCCTGTTTTTTCAATAAAACTCATTGTAAAAAAAAAAAAAAAAAAAAATTGCAGATGTTCAAATATTATGGCAAATCCAAAGTGCTAATTAAGTTGTGGACATATCCATAAGGTGGTGTCAAGAGCCTTTGTGATCCTTCACCAGTGCTCAAGCCAAAGATTCTACTCACCAGATCCAGTGGATCTCCATGACAGAGATCACAAGCGCATGGGATCTAGAATAATCCAGCCGGTCTCAAGGAAGGTCCACATCATATTGGAAAGTGGAAATCCAGCCCATATGTATATAAAACCTCAAGTCTCTCATAGTGAAAAACCACTTACAATTTATTTAAAAATTTGGTTAAAAACAGCATAAAAAAAGAGGTGAATAGCAGCAAGGAAGCAGGGCACGCCAGATGCGCTCCTCCTGCGTTCCACAGATCGGAAGTGACGTTCCGTGTCATGTAGCCCAACGGCGTTTCATCTGACGAAACGCCGGTGAGTAGAATCTTTGGCTTGAGCACTGGTGAAGGATCACGAAGTCACTTTACACCACCGTATGGATATGTCCACAGCTGAATGAGTGGGGCCACTCAGTTACGTCACTAGGTGGCCCCGCCCCTTCTTATAAAAGAACTGTCATTGTGAAGACCGCCCATTCTGGGAGACTTGCAGGGGACGACTGCAGCAGCGGGGAGAGCGGTGGCGGTGAAAGAAGAAGGAAGAAGAAGATGAAGATTGAATACGAAGAGAGGAAGCAAGAAGACTAAAAGAAGAAGCAGAAGACCAGAAGAAGGACCGGGCCAGGAGAAGATGGAGGAAGAAAGAAGAAAGAAGAAAAGAGCTATTTTGCACAATAAAGGACTTGTCAAAAACTGCCTTTTGTTTTTTTTAACACTACACTCCTTTTTTTTACTGAATGGGTAGGGGTACAATGTACCCCATACCTATTCACATGGGGGGGGGGTGGGGATCTGGGGACCACCTTATTAAAGGGGGCTTCCAGATTCTGATAAGCCCCCTGGCTGCAGACCCCCACAACCACCGGCCAGGATTGTGGGGATGAGGCCCTACTCCCCATCAACATGGGGGCAAGGTGCTTTGGGGGCAACCTCAAAGCATCCCCCCCTTCCTGCCATGCCAGGGCTGTGTGCTCAAATAAGTGTCTGGCTTGGATTTTGGGGGGGACCCCACGCCATTTTTTTTTTAAAAATGGTGCGAGGTTCCCCTTAAAATCCATACCAGACCTGAAGGGCCTGTTTTGGATTTTGAGGAGGACCCCACGTCATTTTTTTGTAAAATTTTGGCACAGGGTTCCCCTTAAATTCCATACCAGACCTGAAGGGCTTGATTTGGATTTTGGGGGGGAACCTCACGTCATTTTTTAAAATTTTGGCGCAGGCCCTGCTGTTGTTAATTAGTTTAAAAATTGTGATAAAATCCCCCAGTCAAACAGGTAGTGATAAATTGGGCCTTGGGTGCTGGAACACTGTAACCCCTTGCAGTTACTCTTGTTGGACGGAGGAACTGGCCTGATGTTGTAAATTAATTTACAAATTGTGACGAAAGCCCCCAGTCAAACAGGTTGCGAAAAATTGGGCCTTGGGTGCTGGCGGTGCCAGAACACTGTAACCCCTTGCAGTTACTCTTGTTGGACAGAGGAACAGGGCCTAATGTTTTAAATCAGTTTAAAAATAGTTATGGAATGCCCCTGTAAACCAGGTGCAGAAAAATTGGGCCTTGGGTGTTGGCGGTGCCAGAACACTGTAACCCCTTGCAGTTACTCTTGTTGGATGGAGAAACTGGGCCTGATGTTGTAAATTCGTTTACAAATTGTGACGAAAGCCCCCAATCAAACAGGTGGCAAAAAATTGGGCCTTGGTTGTTGGTGGTGCCAGAACACTGTAACCCCTTGCAGTTACTCTTGTTGGACAAAGGAACTGGGCCTGATGTTATAAATTTGTTTACAAATTGTGACGAAAGCTCCCAGTCAAATAGGTGGCAAAAAATTGGGCCTTGGCTGTTGGCGGTGCTGGAATACTGTAACCCCTTGCAGTTACTCTTGTTGGACGGAGGAACTGGGCCTGATGTTGTAAATTCGTTTACAAATTGTGATGAAAGCCCCCAGCCAAACAAGTGGTGAAAAATTGAGCCTTGGGTGCTGGCGGTGCCAGAACACTGTAACCCCTTGCAGTTACTCTTGTTGGACAGAGGAACAGGGCCTGATGTTTTAAATTTGTTTAAAAATTGTTATGGCATGCCCCTGTAAACCAGGTGCAGAAAAATTGGGCCTTGGGTGTTGCTGGTGCCCTAAATACAAAATATTGTTCTAAATTATGGACAGGAGGAATAGGAGCAGTGGCAGTCTCCAAGGGCGTTCCCTAGTAAATTGAATCAGTTGCATCAGCGGCTTGATAGCTGCTGATCCAAGACTGATTCATTATTATAAATGTGAGCCTATCAACCGAGTCTGTGGACAGGCACACTCTTTGATCGGTTACGAACCCTCCAGCAGCACTGAATGTCAGTCCAGAAAGCACGCTGAGCAATTTCCAGCCAGTGGTCCATCCTCAAGACTAAGTGGATGCTCAGTTGGAAAGGTCTCCAAGTCTGCTCTTGCCCCTATATATTCCTGCACCATATAATGCAGACGCTGACGATGGTTGCTTGACCCTACCAGGCCTGGGAGCTGAGGACTGAAATTTTTTTTAAAGGCATTGCTCAGCCAGCCACCTTCTCCAACACTCTGCCTCTGACTGACCGATGCCTCAGAAACACGTTGTCCAGGGCCAGCAGCAGGACATGGTAACCTCCCAGGGTCTGGAAAGGCGTTGCACAAACTTTTCTTCGAGGTATCCTAAAGATGTTTTTATCCTCTGCACCCTCTGCGCAGGCAGGATGAGTTCTGCAACTTTACCCTTGCAACGTGGATCAAGAAGGGTCTTTTCACAGGCTTTTCAGAATCAGAGAGCCCATGCAGCATAAGTTTGAGGAGGCATGAGTGTCCTCTGGGCTACTAAGGAGGACATTATCAGGAACTACCTCCTCCCAGCCACGTACAACTCCTTGGGTTTCTGGGGCCTGAAAACCATGATCCCTTGAAGACTTCTGCGTATTATACTCCACATCCATGCTGACACAATCCTCCTCCTCCTCCTCCCATGTGTTTGGCGGCTCTGCAGGAATGCTCCCTGCAGGGGGCCTTGAGAGGAAAGGAAGTCCTCCTCTTCCTCCCTCTGTTCTGCCTCAAGTGCCCTGTCCATGATTCCATGAAGAGTGTGCTCCAGAAGGAATATGAGTGGGACAGTGTCGCTGCTCACCATCCTTGTGGCCTCCTCAAATGGTGACAGGACATTGCATGCATACTTGATCATTAGCCACTGATTTTGCAAAAAAAAGCCAAGCTCCCCTGAGCCTGTCCTGGTGCCATGCTCACAGAGGTACTCATTGATGGCCCTCTGTTGTGCACGCAGCCACTGCAGCATTGCCAATGTTGAGTTCCACCTGGTGGGCATGTCACAAATGTGGCGGTTGTTGGGCAAGTTGAATTCCTGCTAGATGTCAGCCAGCCGTGCACTGGCATTGTATGAACGCCGGAAATGACCACAGACTTTTCTGGCCTGCCTCAGGATATCTGGTAAGCCTGGGTACCTGGTCAAAAAACAGTGCACCACCAAATTGAAGACGTGTGCCAAGCATGGAACATGTGTCAATTGTCCCATTCGAAGGGCAGAGAGAAGGTTGGTACCATTTACGCATACAACCTTTCCTGGCTCAAGCTGCCGTGGCATCAACCACCTCTGCACCTGCCCCGCAGAGCTGAAAGAATCTCTTCCCCAGTGTGGTTCTTGTCCCCAAGATAGACTAACTCAAGCACCGCATGGCTTCTTTTAGCCTGACTGCTTGCATAGCCCCTTGAACGCTTAGGGAGCACTGCAGGTTCAGAGGACAATTCTGCAGAAGAGTCCACATAGGTAGAAGAAGAGGAGGGGGTGGAAGAGGCAGATGTGGCAAAATCACCACCAGCTTTTTGGAGGCGTGGTGGCGGAACTATTTCCAAAACTGAACCCTGTCCTGCATCCTTTCCAGCTACCAGCAGAGTTACCCAGTGCGCCGTGAAGGAAAGGTAACGTCCCTGACCGTGCCTGCTGGACCATGAGTCAGCGGTAATATGAACCCTGCTGCTGACCACACTGTTCAACGAGGCCAAAACATTGCCTTCCACATGACGATAGAGAGCTGGAATGGCCTTACGTGAAAAGAAATGTCTTTTGGGAACCTGCCACTGTTGGACAGCACATTCCACAAATTCACGAAAGGGGGCAGAGTCTACCAGCTGAAAAGGCAGCAGTTGGAGTGCTAGCAATTTGGCCAAGCTAGCATTAAGATGCTGAGCATGTAGAAAAGTGCATTCCGGTAAGGTCGAGAGATAGCAGTACACCTTCCGTTACAAAACCGGAGCAACTTGTCACACCAGTCGTCGTCCCAAGTATAATGGCGACTGAGTACCAGGTCGTCCGTGCCAGTCCCTGCAATGGAAAGGAAGTGCCGCGTGACCCATTGAGACGACCATCGACCTTTCCTACGTCCTGTCCCAAGTCAAAACCT
>BLSH010257403.1:2430267-2447290 GCA_018402905.1 Glandirana rugosa | reverse complement strand
ATACAGTGTATATATATATTCTTACACTGCCTGAACGTACTTTATATACTATGCACTGAATGAGCTGTATATATAGTATACACTGAATGCAGCGTATTATATATATATATACTATATACGTTATATATATATATATTCTTACACTGCCTGAACATACTCTATACTATACACTGAATGACCTGTATTTCCTGCCATACCTCACATCAGTACACAATGGGTTAACACCTCCTCTGGAGCTCACATGACCACCTCTAGCTGAATAAAAGACAGCCCCTCCCCCACTAAGGTGTTCTTTTTTTTTGGTCTGCTCCAGGCCACCTGTGGATTGCAGTTGGTAAGTACTTTGGTTGCTGCAAGGATATCTCCCCTACCGCACCTGCCCCTCCATGCTCAGCCTCTCGTAGGGTTGGAAGATCCAGAACGTTGGATGGTAAAGCCTCCTGAAACTGGGTATGCCTTGTGCCGGGACGCAGGCAATGTTGCTTAGAGATAGAACAAATATTCTACAGGTGTGGTGTCAGTAAGCTCTGCAATGTCACCATTGGGGTTGTTCCTGTCTTGTATAGGCAGCATGCCGCTCTCCTAGCTTTGTTGTCAGTGTGAGAGCAGTGATGGATGATGTCACAGAGGGCAGGGGGTGGCGGCGTGGGGTAGTGACCGCCAATCACCAAGCAGCAGCTGAAACAGTCTTAGAGCCAGCAAAGGAACTGATTTCTCTCCTCTCTGCAGTCCTGTCAGGTTTCTATTGTGAGGTAAAGACTTTTTGCTGTTTGCTCCCCTGCGTTCCCAGGGGTTAGACAGTCTGACTGTTTTTTGTCTCAGATTCTGTGTCTCTTGTCTGCTTCTGGAAGGCTGCCTAGGCTCACCTCCTGTTGCTTCTGAAGTAAGTGGATGAAAGCAGATAAGCCTTAAAAGGACAGTGCTCCATATTTTTTGCACAAGCTCACCACACCTGTCAGTGGCACAGAAGATTAGCAAAGGTATGAGGGGGCAGCATGGACATGTCTTCAAAAGAGAGAAGGAATGCTCAAGGAATGCAAAGAGTATGGTGTTTTGTATGATTTTAGGAGCAGAAGCCCTAAACGCAAACACTCCAGAAAACATAAGACCCGCCACTGTTCATACCCTGACCAGGACAACCTTTGTTCCCACACAGAGCAATTTTTATGCTCCTCAAGCATCTCACGTGGCAATGGCTCACGTGCGGTTTAAGCAGCGCAATTGAAAATTCCTTGCCAAGCCCTGTATGCATATTGGCTATCAATGGGCATGGATTGCCTAAAATGCCAATGGATAAGGAAGTGGGTGCACAAATTACAAAGCCTAGAGGCTGTAGCGGAAAGGATGCAGCAAATATCCATGTCACAGGCAAGACGCAGGCACAACCATCGCAAACGCACACAGATATTTCCAAATGTAGGAAAGGAAGGATCTTTTTTCCCATAAGGATAAAGAGTTAAAAGCTCATTGATGAAGAATGGGAGAGATGTGATAAGAAGACCAATTTACAGTAATGGTCTCCAAGTTTTATCCAATGAAGCGGGCTGATGCATGTTTAACCACTTCAGCCCCGGAAGGATTTCACACTTTAGGACCAGAGCCCTTTTTGCGATTCGGCGCTGCGTCGCTTTAACTGACAATTGCGCGGTCGTGCGACGTTGTACCCAAACTAAATTTTTTTCCCACAAACAGAGCTTTCTTTTGGTGGTATTTGATCATCGCTGCGTCATTTCTGATCGCCGCTATAAACAAAAGAAGAGTGACAATTTTGCAAAAAAACACACATTTCTTACTTTTTGCTAAAATACAAATCCAAAAAAAAAATATAAAAAAACATTTTTTTCACCGTTTTTGGCCGATTTATATTCTTCCTCATATTTGCGATAAAAAAAAATAGCAATCGGCGTTTATTGATTGGTTTGCGCAAAAGTGGCCGCGTTTACGGACAATGAGAATTCATTTTTGGGGTTTTTTTTTAAATTTTTTTGTATTAGTAATGGCGGCGATCTGCGATTTTTAGCGGTACTGCGATATTGGGGCGGACATGTCGGACCATTTTGACACTTTTTTGGGACCATTGGCATTTATACAGCGATCAGTGCTATAAAAATGCACTGATTACTGTGTAAATGCCATTGGCAATGAAGGGGTTAACCTGCAGGGGGAGCTCTAAGGGTTAACTGTGTTCCCTGGGCGTGTTCTTACTGTGGGGGGACTGCCCTAGCAGGGGAAGGGAAGTGATCACAGCTTCCGTGTAGAGGAAGGCTGTGATCACAGCCTTTCCCCCTCACACAGAACGGAGGTCCGTGTTTACTTACACGGACCTCTGTTCTTTCACTCCGGCGGCCGCACCCGCTCCCTGGCCCTCCCCGAACACAGTGAGCGATCTCGCAGCCGCCGTCAGATGACGGCGATTTGCGATATCGCACCACTTTGTCGCCGTCAACCTGCGGTTGGCGGTCGGCAAGTGGTTAAGCAACGCACTTCCAGGAGTGGATGGCACCTGCCAGCGTCTGGTGCGCAAGTTGCCTTTCAATACCCTTAGGAATCCTACGGATTGAAAAGTGCACTTAAAGAGGAAGTAAACCCAGATGGGGTTTACTTCCTCTGTATTCCCCTGTAAAGTAGATACATAATGGGCTACTATGCATTGCATTGTAGCCCATTATGTGTCACTTACCTGGAAACGAAGCCAGCGATGTCCAACGCTGTCCCCTGTGCTGGCCTCGTCCATCTTCTGCCCCTCTTCCTTCTGGGGCCGCGATCTCCGGCTCTGTGACTGGCCGGAGTTGCGTGACGTCACTCCCACGCGTGCGCGCTGGAGCCGCCAGTCACAGCACGATCACAGTGAAGAAATGGCACGGAGGCCGTTTCTTCACTGCGCATGTGCCGAAATGACTTTGGCACATTTAATACACTGCATATCTCTTAAACCGTGCAGGTTTGGGAGATATGCAGGGCACCTACAGGTAAGCCTTATTATAGGCTTACCTGTAGGTTAAAGTGGTTGTC
Organism: Glandirana rugosa; assembly: GCA_018402905.1. Classification (NCBI taxonomy): domain Eukaryota; kingdom Metazoa; phylum Chordata; class Amphibia; order Anura; family Ranidae; genus Glandirana; species Glandirana rugosa. The sequence goes on along the minus strand of BLSH010257403.1, from coordinate 2,444,278 downwards.
ACGAGTTGACAACCACTTTAACCACTTCAGCCCCGGAAGGATTTCCAGCTTTAGGACCGGAGCCCTTTTTGCGATTCGGCACTGCGTCGCTTTAACTGAAAATTGCGCGGTCGTGCGACGTTGTACCCAAACGAAATTTGCGTCCTTTTTTTCCCACAAATTGAGCTTTCTTTTGGTGGTATTTGATCCCCTCTGCGTCATATCTGATCGTCGCTATTAACAAAAGAAGAGCGACAATTTTGCAAAAAAACCCAAATTTCTTACTTTTTGCTAGAATACAAATCCAAAAAAAAAATATAAAAAAAATTTTTTTCACCGTTTTTGGCCGATTTATATTCTTCCTCATATTTGCGATAAAAAAATCGCAATCGGCGTTTATTGATTGGTTTGCGCAAAAGTGGTCGCGTTTACGGAGGATGAGAATTCATTTTTGGGGTTTTTATTATTTTTTTTTTTTTAATAGTAATGGCGGCGATCTGCGATTTTTAGCGGTACTGCCATATTGCAGCGGACTTGTCGGAACATTTTGACACTTTTTTGGGACCATTGGCATTTATACAGCGATCAGTGCTATAAAAATGCACTGATTACTGTGTAAATGCCATTGGCAGTGAAGGGGTTAACCTGCAGGGGGCGCTCTAAGGGTTAAGTGTGTTCCCTGGGCGTGTTCTTACTGTATGGGGACTGCCCTAGCTGGGGAAGGGAAGTGGTCACAGCCTTCGTATACAGGAAGGCTGTGATCACAGCCCTTCCCCCTCACACAGAAGGGAGGTCCGTGTTTACATACACGGACCTCCGTTCCTTCGCTCCGGGGGGCCATCGCGGGTAGCCGGCGGCAATCGAAGCCGCCGCACCCGCTCCCTGGCCCTCCCCGAACACAGTGAGCGCGCGGGCGAGCCTCCGGCGGCGCGCGCGCGCTCACAGTGCGCGTTATCGCAGCCGCCGTCGTATGACGGCGATTTGCGATAACGTGCCACTTTGCCGCCGTCAACCTGCGGTTGGCGGTCGGTAAGTGGTTAAGGCTGGTTTACACCAGATGCAGTCCAATGTGTTTTTATTTGAGTCAAAAATGCATGAACAGTGTTTATCATGGATTCCAATGGACGATGCCACACCAGTACAGTGTGTTCCATTACAGTCAACTAAAGGAGAACATGTTGCATATTTTCTCTATGGAATGCATCTATAACATGACAAAACGCATTGAAAAAGCACCTTAAAAAATTGCATGCAGAAAGACCTCTTCAACTCAGAAATTGTTTTGAACTTGCCCACAGACTTACAGAAAATCTATACTGTGACAGTTTTTTCCCTGTTGACTAGCAACAGCGCTAACTGTGATGTTGAAAGCATTAAGGAATGGCCTTTAATTCAAGTGGAAACTGCAGGAGGGGGCATGGTTCTGGAAGACTTTAACCTGGCTGCTGACTTTTGGTGGCCTAGGGCTGGCACATAGGGGTTGATTTACTAAAGCTTGAAAGTGCAAAATTTGGTGCAGCTCCACACAGAAACCAATCAGCTTCAAGGTTTTATTGTCAAAGCTTGATTGAACAAGCTGAGGTTAGAAGCTGATTGGCTAGCATGCACAGCTGAACTGTTTTTTGCACTCTCCAGCTTTAGTAAATCAATCCCATTAAGTCACAGCAATAAGAGCTATGTGGTTGTGCCACTGGAGGGTGGATGAAGCTTCCACACAAGCCCTTTATAACTTTCTCGATAATGGGAGGTTGTTATTTGTCAAAACGTTGGACAAAGCGAGTAACAGAAGAATTGAGTGTGGCCACATTCTAATAAGAGGAAAGAGCCGTCTTTTTTTGCTCAATTTGGTCGATCTTCAGAAGGGTTCAGGAGGCCAAATCTTATAGGCCAGGCTGAAATTTACCAGATCACAGTGAAGAGCACTAAAACTTTCTGTTTGCGTGGAATCAAACCCAGAGCAGGTTGCTAGATATGTGAAAAGTCTTTGAAGGTGGGCCCAACCAGTGTCTTCCAATGGGAGCCAGGATAGCCTCCATTTTGGAGGGTTTGGGCGACAAACAGCAAAGACAGTTAGCTGGGAGTACAATCCCCAAATCCTTTCATTCAGGACAACCAGATCTCAAGAAGAAAGAATTACTGCAAGATTACGTATAAGAATTATACTGCAACAAGAGGACCGGTTAGAGTCAATCGACCTGGCTGCCATATATTTCCATATACCAATCGGTCTGTAACACCAGAGACATTGTAGATTTGCAGTGACCAGCTGTCACTTCCAATTCAGGTGTTTGCCATTTTTAGAATTGGCATAGCACCAAGAAACGTTTTGAACATTTTGTTGGCAGTATTTCGTCTTTGGGGATAAGGCTCTACCACTACTTGGACAACGTTTTTGATTGTCACAGGTGTAAGCCAGGAGCTGGCAAAGAATATCAATGTTGTCCTAGAAATCCTTTTGCCAAGTTCAGTCGACTAGTGGACAAACAGGAAAAACAGTTAAGCCCTTCTTAATCTGTAAAGGATGTTGGAGTAGTTTTTCATACCCGAATATGTCAAGTGATTTTCCAAAACTGCAAAATTTGCAAAATAAAAATCTGGGTATGAAGAGTCATGGAGACAGCATTTATGTCAGTGGGGGATTGCATTGTCCCCATTGGGACATTTTACATTGGCCATTCCAGTGCTGCCTTTGGCTAGGTGGCACATTGGCCCTTTTCAATTTGCCTTCCCCAGTCAATCGGATGGGCTGCCTATGGATCAGAAGGTCTTTATGTCTGCACAAATTAGCAAGAAAGGGAATTTTGGACACCCGTGTGCCTCTTTTGTGGCGTGCCTCTCAGCCCAGGAAATGGTGAGTGATTCTGACGTTGGATGCCAGTCTGCCTCCAGTCTGAGGAGACCAGAGCAAGGGCATTGGAGCCTAGTGGAATGTAGATGCTCTGACTGACTTAAATTAAGAGTTTTTTTCTTCAAGCCTTTCAAGCCTTTCAGGATCTTTTCTCCAAGAGACCCGAGTGAAGTTGATGATTGACATCAAGACAGCAGTAGCTTGCATTGCCCACCAAGGGGGCACCAAGTCTCTGTCTTTTACTGTTACTTTTCGTAACATAAACTTTTCACTGGGCGGAGAGCCGCTTACAGTTAACGGCAGTTTACTTACTAGAAAAGCAGGATACACTAACGGTGAGGCAAATTACTTTCCAACAATACCTACCTCAACTAGTATTGGTTCTATGGTGCATTCCATCGGTAGTTCTTATAGAGTTCACTGAACACACAGGGGTTGATTTACTAAAGCTGGAGAGTGCAAAATCTGGTGCAGCTGTGCATGGTAGCCAATCAGCTTCTAATCCCAGCTTGTTCAATTAAGCTTTGACAATAAAACCTGAAAGCTGATTGGCTTTTTACACTCTCCAGCTTTAGTAAATCAACCCCACAGCTTCTGGTATTTGTAACAAGGTACAAAGGTGAAGTGATATAAGGTGGATTCACAGTACCATGGGCTTTTTTCCATTTTCTGTTTATCTTCCTCCAGTGTCCTTGATTTATGAAGATTCTTCTGAAGATTTCAACAGAACACGTTTATGCCATACAGGTGCTTCCATCTGTCGAGGAGGCCTTGGTTTTCATTGCTTCCCCAGATGTCATCAGCACCACCAATCCCGTTCTTGGCCAAACAAGATCCTTTATGCCAGTGGTTCTCAACTCTTGTCCTTGGGACCCACCGACAGGCCAGATTTTCAGTATTACCTTGGGGAGATGCAGACTAGAATCTGGGATCTGGGGAGATCTCAAACATGCAGTTCATGCAAGACAGCCCAAGAATTTCCAGGAACTGGAGGCTTTTTGCCAAGAGGAAAGGGCAGATTTATCATCTGAGAAGATAAAGAGCCTCATCCACAAATACCACAAAAGACTTCAAGCTGTCATTGATGGTAAAGGGGGCAATACACGGTATTAAGAACTGGGGTATGTAAACTTTTGATCAGGGTAATTTGTGTAGTTTCTGCTGTCATTATGATTTAAAAAGAGTAAACACAGTTGATTGATAATAAATGGCTTCAGCCAAACACTAACCATGAGTGAAAGAAATGTTTTTGTGTTATCATTCATATTCTCCAAAAAATGGCCAAGAAATCATAAATTCTACCAGGGTATGTAAACTTATGAGCACAACTGTATACTGTACATATATACTCTTACGCTGCCTGTATATACTCTGCACTAGATCTATATACTACACTGCCTGCACTGACTGAATATACTCTGCACTAGATCTATATACTTCACTGCCTGCACTGCCTGTATATACTCCGCATTAAATCTATATACTACACTGCCTACATGCCACTGACTAAACTAGCTAAGCTAGATAAACGTCAGCCTTCGGTCTCCACGTTCACACACTACACAGGGCCGCTGTTCAAGCGGCCTTATATAATGAGGGGCTGGACGGAGACCCCTAAGACATGATTGGCCAAAGGCAACCTGCCTCTTAGCCAATCGTGGCTCTCACAGCAGAGCACGCTGTGATTGGCCAAAGCATCCAGGTCATGTGCATGCTTTGGCCAATCAGTGGAAGGCATTTTGCGCTGTCTAGCGATGCATTATGGGGCACGCAAATTTGGCACAAATGCCCCATAATGTTCTAAATTCGGCAAACGGCCGAACAGCCAATGTTCGAGTCGACCGTACAGCTCATCCCTAGAAATATGGCAGAGCTATAGTAATTAATGAACACTCCAGTGATAGAGATATGTTCAAGTATCTCCTCTCAATGCCCACCAGCATTACTTACCTTTGACTGCTCCCACCAGGAACAGGATGGGGAATATACCGATCATCTAAAAGTAAATGCAAAATATAAATATAGAGTTAATTGTTGCTGTAAAACCCAAGCAAAAAATACATAACTAAATAAAATACATGCAGGTAGAATAGTCCAGGAAGTATTAGAACATATTTCTTTAAATGCAGCAAAATGATGATCAGGGGTTTTCTTGGGTGGGAGGGAATGGGGTCTTGATGGGAGTGAGGAGTAGTTTTCTCGAGGAGGAGTTTGTTTGAGAAGGCTAAGATTTGTGCTTGAGGGGAGAGATACATACTTCTGCCCCCTGTACTGTATATTGTATACTTCCGATCCCTACACTCTTTACAACTGACCCTAGCACTTGTGCTTTACTTATTACCGACCCCTACACACTGTGCATTACATACTACTGACACATACGCTCTATACGTTACACACTCCTGACCTCTGCACTATGTACATTACACTACTGACGCCTACACTCTGTACATTACCCACTCCTGACCTCTGCACTCTGTACATTACTTACTACTGACACCTACACTCTGTACGTTACACACTCCTAACCTCTGCACTATGTACATTGCTTACTACTGACGTCTACACTCTGTACATTACACACTCCTGACCTCTGCACTCTGTACATTGCATACTACGGACACCTACACTCTGTACATTACACATTCCTGACCTCTGCACTCTGTACATTACATATTGCTGACACCTACACCCTGTACGTTACACACTCCTGATCTCTGCACTATGTACAGTACTTACTACTGACACCTACACCCTGTACGTTACACTTCTGACCTCTGCACTACGTACATTACATACTACTGACACCTACACTCTGTATGTTGCACACTCCTGACCTCTGTACTCTGTACATTCCACACTACTGACACCTTCACTCTGTATGTTACACACTTCTGATCTCTGCACTCTGTACATTATATACTACTGACTCCTACACTCTGTATGTTACATACTCCTGACACCTTCACTCTGTACGTTACACACTCCTGACCTCTGCACTCTGTACATTACATACTACTGACACCTACACTCTGTACATTACACACTCCTGACCTCTGTACTATGTGCATTACATACTACTGACTCCTACAACTCTGTATGTTACACACTCCTGACACTATGTACATTACTTACTACTGATGCCTACACTCTGTACGTGACATACTCCTGACCTCTGCACTATGTGCATTACTTACTAGTGACACCTACACCCTGTATGTTACACACTCAATCTGCACTATGTACATTACTTACTACTGACGCCTACACCCTGTACGTTACACACTCCTAACCTCTGCACTCCATGCATTACATACTACTGACTCCTACAACTCTGTACGTTACACACTCCTGACCTCTGCACTATGTACATTACTTACTACTGATGCTTACACTCTGTACGTTACATACTCCTGACCTCGGCACTATGTGCATTACTTACTAGTGACACCTATACCCTGTATGTTACACACTCAATCTGCACAATGTACATTACTTACTACTGACGCCTGCACCCTGTACGTTACACACTCCTAACCTCTGCATTCCATGCATTACATACTACTGACTCCTACAACTCTGTACGTTACACACTCCTGACCTCTGTACTATGTACATTACTTACTACTGATGCCTACACTCTGTACGTTACATACTCCTGACCTCTGCACTATGTACATTACTTACTACTGATGCCAACACTCTGCACATTACACACTCCTGACCTCTGCGCTCTGTAAATTACATACTACTGACACCTACACCCTGTACATTATACACTCTTGACCTCTGCACTATGTACATTACTTACTACTGATGCCTACACTCTGTACGTTACACACTGTTAACCTCTGCACTCCATGCATTACATACTACTGACTAGAGTTGAGCGAACCCGAACTGTAAAGTTCGGGTCCGTACCAAACTTTTGGGTGTCCGGGACCTGGACCCGAACCCGGACTTTTCAAAATAAGTCTGGGTTCGGGTCCGGGGTTCTGGTATTTTATTCCACGTGTTGAAAAGCTGCCAAGGGCAGCCAATCAACAAGTGTTTCACTGGTTTTCCGTAGAAGCCATCACAGCCATGCCTACTAATGGCATGGCTGTGATTAGCCAGTGCACCATGTGACCCAGCCTCTATATGGGGCTGGAGTCACCGTGCTGCATGTCATATGCTCTCAGGATAGTTTAGGGAGAGGATGCTGCTGGCTCTGTGAGGGACAGATTGCAGAACATCTCATCCTGCATTACTGAACGATCTGATTGTGGACTAGGGAGAGATACTAGTACTGCTGCTTTGAGGGACAGATTGCACACCTCATCCTGCTGCACATAACGATCTGACTGGACTAGGTAGAGTCTGTTGCTTTAAGGGAAAGATTATTCTTCTAAAATCATCATCAAGTTGTACAGGGAAAGGTTCCTGCTATTGCTTTAAGGGAAAGATTATTCTTCTAAAATCATCATCAAGTTGTACAGGGAAAGGTCCCAGCTGTTGCTTTAAGGGAAATATTATTCTTCTAAAATCATATTTAAAGTGTGTGGGAAAAGCCTATTGCAGGGGCATAGAGCCATATTACTGTTCTAAATTCATCTTCAAAGTGTGTGGTAAAAACCTGTTTCAGCCACATAGAGCCATATTACTGTTCTAAAATCATCTTCAAAGTGTGTGGTAAAAGCCTGTTTCAAGCGCATAGAGCCATATTAGTGTTCTAAAATCATCTTCAAAGTGTATGGGAAAAGCCTATTGCAGGGGCATAGAGCCATATTACTGTTCTTCCAGCCGCATAGAGCCATATTACTGTTCTTCCAGCTGCATAGAGAGCCATATTATTGTTCTAAATTTTGGAACAATAATATGGCTCTATGCGCCTGCAATAGGCTTTTCCCACACACTGTGAAGATGATTTTAGAACACTAATATGGCTCTATGCGGCTGAAACAGGCTTTTCCCACACACTGTGAAGATGATTTTAGAACACTAATATGGCTCTATGTGCCTGAAATAGGCTTTTCCCACACACTTTGAAGATGATTTTAGAACACTAATATGGCTCTATGCGGCTGAAATGGGTTTTTCCCACACACTTTGAAGATGATTTTAGAACACTAATATGGCTCTATGCGGCTGAAATAGGCTTTTCCCACACACTTTGAAGATGATTTTAGAACAGTAATATGGCTCTATGCGGCTGAAATAGGCTTTTACCACACACTTTGAAGATGATTTTAGAACACTAATATGGCTCTATGCGGCTGAAATAGGCTTTTCCCACAAAAATTTCAAAAATTCGAAATTCGGAAAATTGTGAATTCGGTAATTCGGAATTCAAAGACGGCAAAATTCAATATTAGGAAATTCAGAAGTAAGAAATCCGAAAAGTCGGAAATTCGAAATTCGGAAATTTGAAAATAAGAAAGAAAATTTGAAATAATAACTAACTAATAAATAACTAGTAAATTATAGGTATTGGAATTTCCTTTCAAATGTGGCTGTTAGTGAACATAAATATGAAATTTTTCACTAACAGACAAATGTTAAAGGAAATTCCAATACTTATAATTTAATAGTTAGTAATATAGTACTTAGTTATTATTTCAGATTTTCAAATTATCGGGTTTTCAAATTTTTGGATTTCTGAATCTTTGAATTTTGGATTTTCAGCTTTTCCTATTACCGAATTTTCGAATTTTGGATTTTCGAATTACCGAATTTGAAATAACAAAAATTCGGAAATTCGGATTCTTCAGAATTAACGAATTTCGAAAAATTTGTTAAAAAACAAATTTGAAACGAAACAAATTGCACATGTCTACTACTGACACCTACACTCTGTACGTTACACACTTCTGGTCTCTGCACTCTGTACATTGCATACTACTGACACCTACACTCCGTATGTTATACACTCCTGGCCTCTGCACTCTGTACCTTACATACTACTGACATCTACACTCTGTACCTTACGCACTCCTGACCTCTGCACTTTGTACATTACATACAACTGACCCTTTCACTCTGTGCATTACTGTCACGGGTCAAGCTTGAAGACCAGCAGCTGTAGCAGTAGGGAGGCTCCTACTGACCAGCTGTATAAGTACACAAGCAGGTCACCTTGGCAGATGACATGGGCTCACCAGAGGTGTGGGGGGGGTGTCTAAGCACTAATCGGTATTTCTTATGGTGGAGATGGGTTTTGCTGCATGTTAGTACTAGGCCACGTTCCTCAGGATCACCCCACCAGGAGGAGAGCAAGCCAGGGTCCAATAACAGATATATCTGGTAAGAACCAAACACATTTGGTTGCAGGTTGAGATCAAGCTCAAGTGTAGTCGAGAGACAAGTGTAGCGCACCCCCTAAAGAGTCGCTGGTAGATTAGGCCTATTTCACCCCCTTTGCTCACACACAGCCAGGCACACAGCATTTCCGACAGTCTTTCTCTGGATTAAGAAGCAGTCTAGGGGTTTTTTTTGTTGTTTTTATTTTTGGGTAGAACTTGGATGGGGGCAGGGGACAAGGGATACCCCGGAACTGCAGACTTTGAACTTGAATATGTTGAGGTTTACTAACTTTCTGGCTGCACTTGTTCACTTCTTTACAAAAATAACACAAAATTACATACAAAGGATCGTACTTCTTCAGCTGTGCCTGTACAACACCCAATGGTGTTGCATCCCTGCTTGGCTTCAGACTGTAAGTTTCTTTAGTAACAAGTCCCAAAGAATTTGGCAGCTGCCTGTGATCCTGTCTTCTTCTCAAGACTAAAGCACTAAACAGTCACTCTTGCAACACTGGGGTTTTGCACCCACAGGATATTTGGTTGCCTCCTTCCGATATCCAGATGGCTCTTTCCTTGTGAAGGAAATGCAGACTCACTCAACCTTATTGACAACATGGGCTCTCTCCCTCATTTTCATTCCCAGCTTTCCTCCTGTGAGCTCTCTCCTTACCCCCTGGAATCCTGGGATTTTTTCTCTTCAGGTCTCCCTGCTAGGCTTAGCTGGGGCCCTCTTTGCCCTTTGCTGGCTCTTTCCCTGGCTTCTGCCCAGGAGGGCAAGGCCCCTCAACAAGGGTCTTTTCTCTTGGCTGGACCCCAGAATGCTTCCTTACACTAGCACTGCAGACTCCCCTTGCTGCTCAGGCTCAAACTGTTTAAGGGTTCTTCCCCCTCCTTCTGGGCACACCTCCCCAGGGATTGGTGGAGGTCCAATAAATATTCATGCTGAAGCCTTTGCCCACCAGCCCACTATGTTCTGGAAATCCCCATGTAGGACCCTCTAGTGTAGAGTGCTATTCTAAAAAGGTTTTTGTTAGTGTAGGTAAATGCAGGCTTGGCTGACAGTAAAGCCGGTGTTCATTCTGGGTCAGAATGAATGATCCAGGGAGGCTGGATGACTCATCGGGCAGCACCTCTGGTACCTCCTCCTACTTGCTGGAACTTTGGAGAAACTTCTAGAAGAATGGGAGGGAGGTTAGGAGGAGCTGCCAGGAGTATTGAAGAGGGCACCAGCCAATCCCCAGCAAATGGGCTGGCAGGTGGTGGGCCCCTCTTAAGTACTCAGGGTCAGGTCAGCAGGGGCTGTGTGGAGTTTGGGTGGAAGCTGGAGATGGAGTGCTGAGGAGGCTGGCGGTGGCCCTTGAGGGTAGCCTCCTAGTCTGGGGGGGGGTGACCTCAGGCCTGGGACTCGAGTGCTGGAGGGATCCTCTCAAGACACATGGAGGAGTACTGTCCAGAGGCACAGGAGCAAGAGTGAGGCCAGTAGAAGCCAGCTAGCATCTCCAGAAGATCTCCAGGGAGAAGACAGCCAAGTGGCTGGTGAGTGAGACAGTTTGGGAGGACTGTGGCAAATAGCCAGTAGGGCTAGTGAAAGAGGCAGCTGCAGCCAGGTGGGCTGGGAGTGCCTGAAGAAGTGGTGGTGGAATCAGTAGCCACAGGAATGTAGGTGGACACTGGACTTTTTCTCTACACACCAAAGGGGCCCACGGTCCCTGCCTGTAAAGGGCTTTTGCTTAATCTGGCTGATTGCCTTGCCAGATTTACCAAACAGTGTTCCAGCTGGGCCTGAGTTGTTTTCTGCAATCAAGTGATGTGCTGGAAGAAGAAAAGTGTATATGGTTAAAGTGGTTGTCAACCTGTGACAACCACTTTAACCTACAGGTAAGCCTAGAATAAGGCTTACCTGTGGGTGCACTGCATATCTCCCAAACCTGCATGGTTCAGGAGGTATGCAGTGTTCTGCATGTGCTGACGTCATGTCGGCACGTGCGCTGTGAAGAAACGGCTTCCGTGCCGTTTCTCCACTGACCCTGTGCCGTGACTGGCGGCTCCCGCGCGCATGCGCGGGAGTGACGTCACGCGACTCCGTCCAGTCACAGAGCCGGAGTCGCGGCCCCAAAAGTAAGAGGGGCAGAAGATGGACGCAGCCTGGAGCGGGGACATCGCTGGACGCCGCAGGCTTCATTTCCAGGTAAGTGGCACATAATGGGCTACTATGCAATGCATAGTAGCCCATTATGCTTCTACTTTACAGGGTTATATTGAGGAAGTAAACCCAATCTGGGTTTACTTCCTCTTTAAATTGTCCTTGCAGAAGTTTGTTCCAGTCAAGTGGGCATCTCATAATCGTCCCATCCCCATCCAAGTTTATAAACCCCTAATAAAAATACAAAAACAGTTGCTGGACTGTTCTCCTGTCTCAGACGAGCTTGTGAAAATTAGGTGTTCCTAGCTGTGCAGGGTGGGGGATCTCTATTCACCATTGGCTCCTACGAGGGATGCGCTACACCCAGATAGTTCCAGATTACAGGGTATAGTAGCATAGAAGCAGCCTATGAAACCCTAAGCAGCCCTAACCTATCAACCACTATTCCACTTTTTACAGTGGGACCAAACTAAATTTACCTCACAGCCTTACCTAACCCAGGAGGGTGCTACACAAGCCAAGGTCGGTAACACAAAATATACCCCAGTTTTTTATAACGTATGAAAGATGATGTTACGCTGAGTAAATAGATACCTAACATGTCATGCTTTAAAATTGTGCACGCTTGTGGAATGGTGAAAAACTCTGATGCTTAAAAATCTCCATAAGCCATGCTTTAAAATGTTTTACAGGTTACCTGTTTAGAGTTACAGAGGAGGTCTAGTGCTAGAATTATTTCTCTTGCTCTAACGTTCATGGCGATACCTCACATGTGTGGTGCGAACACCGTTTACATATGTATACATTCGCTTCTGTGCGCAAGAACGGAGGAATACGGGCGCTTTCCATTTTTTTATTTTCCTTTTTTTATTTTTACACTGTTCTTTTAATTTTTTTCTTTTTATTGATCACTTTATTCCTATTATAAGGAATGTAAAGATCCCTTGTAATAGAAATAAGGATGACAAGTCTTCTTTTTGGAGAGATCTGGGGTCAAAAAGACCCCAGATCTCCCCTTTACCTTTAAAAGCAAAAGATTAAAAAAAATTGATCTTTGACTTAAAAATAAAAAAAGTGCTTACTTCCGCCCTATAGGGCCATAGAGGAGATCAGAGATGATCTGGTCTCTGTTTGCCTCTGTGACCAGGTGCGCTGGTAAGAATGGTAAGCCTGAGAAACATGTCTCCTCCTGCTACTTCTGAAAGCGATCCAGCCGCTAATGAGCCACTCTGACCACTTTTGTGAGAAAGCCAGCCTCTGAAAAAAAAAAAAAAATACCGGGGTTATGGCTGACAGCTTCAGCCATAACCCCGGTAAACAACTTGCAAACCACAAAGTATATATATACGTATTTCGGTTGACAAGTGGGTATATTAGGAGCATACACCAAACTATCCAATCACTCTTTTTCCTTTTTGCAAGGCAGACCCTTGCACTAAATAGTTGATGGTAGATCTAAAGGAGATTGTACAATCAGATTGCCTAGTATATGGTGAGCTTTACAGACTTTCAGGGACACAATTCTCCTGTTTACAATACTACAGCTCTGCTCCACATAGGCTGTTATGTGATCGCTCAGCTCCTGCACACTTTACCAAATGAATAATTTATGCAAGTAGGCAAGATGCAAATAACCAGTTAGCAGAGGAGGACACTGGCTGTGTATTTAGGGAGAATGGTGCTCACTGACAATGTCTGCATTGGAAAAGCATGTAACTACAGAGGTGGATGGGAGCAATCTCCTGGAGGAGGAGGATAAGTGCAGGGTGTGTGTTAATGAGGTCAGCTGCTGAACTACTTCCTTCTAATGGTTTTCCCATTCCAAATACCAAGACGAGTACCAGCAAGTAATGGAGGAGTTTTCTGTAGGAGACACTGGAGGCTAAGGTAATGCCTTGCAGGGGGTTTGCATTTGCAGCTGGGGCTCTATTTCAAAGTGAAGCTATTTCTATAAGTGGGAGCACTTCTGACTCTGCAAGCATTATCTAAATGTCTCATCTGAAAATTATTATCTCTGTTCCTTTCACAGGTATATGTCTGTCTTGCTGACAACTCCACCCAAAAACTGAAACATTGCTATTTACTTTTGCTTATGTCTTTTTAATAATACTGGAATGTTATTTTTTCTGCTTAACCACTTCAGCCCCGGAAGGTTTTGCAGCTTTAGGACCAGAGCACTTTTTGCGATTCGGCACTGCGTCGCTTTAACGGACAATTGCGCGGTCGTGCGACGTTGTACCCAAACGAAATTTGCGTCCTTTTTTTCCCACAAATAGAGCTTTCTTTTGGTGGTATTTGATCGCCTCTGCGTCATTTCTTTTCGCCGCTATAAACAAAAGAAAAACGACCATTTTGCAAAAAAACCCAAATTTCTTACTTTTTGCTAAAATTCAAATCCAAAAAAAAAATATAAAAAAAAAATTTTTTTCACCGTTTTTGGCCGATTTATATTCTTAAACTTAAAATCGTTTTTCATTCTTTAAACCCAAAAAAACGTTTTACCAGCAAAAAGAAAACAAATATCGCCGCTTTTCTTTACTGCGTCTCCGCTAGTTTATGGTGGTTTTCTTTCGAGATAAACACCCTTTTTTTCCTGCGTTTAAAGCAAACCCATGTTGCAGCGTGCTGGCGCGTTAACAGGCAATTTCGCTGCGTCACGGCTTAGCGTTTTTCACGAGACCAGGATTTCGACGTTTTGGAAGGCCCCGACTTCACCAATTCGTCTTTTTTATTGTAAGGTCATAATAATTTTTCTGTATT
>BLSH010257403.1:2411828-2425469 GCA_018402905.1 Glandirana rugosa | reverse complement strand
TCCCCCCTCTCCTGTCACACTGCACCGATCGGTGCGGAGAGGGGGGAGACAAGCCGGCACTTCCGCCGGCTTGTTTACATGTGATGCTCCGTCATTTGACGGAGCGATCACATGGTAAACGCCCGCTCCAAGCGGCCATTTACCGTGATCCGTGATGCGCCGGGTCTCATAGACCCGGCGGTCACGGATGCTCCCAGGTGCGCGCCCCAGGGGGCGCGCGGGAGCGCGGTTGTGGGAGGACGTTATATAACGTCCTCCCACAACAATGAGTGCCACTTGCCGACGTGTATCCACGTTACACGGTCGGCAAGTGGTTAAACAAACTTTCCTTCACCCCTCTTCTCCACCCCACAGCTTATATATATATCACCCTCACTGCTGTCCTCCCCTTATAACTGTACTCACCAACTCCTGCTAATTCTAAATCCACACACAAACAAACTCCAGGACACTAGAGAATGTCCCTTCATATAAATTGCACTCTCACATTACCTCCCTCACCCTTCTGCTTCTCCTAACCTCTGGAGATATATCCCCAAACCCTAGGTCTCCATCATTTAACTATACTCAACACACCCATTACCCTGCACCCTCTGATGGCAATGCACACAATCTAATTCTCATTTCTCTTCTTCCAAAACCAGACTCCCTTTCTCTTGCGCCCTTTGGAATGCCCGCTCTGTCTGTAACAAACTGACCTCTCTCCATAATCTTTTTATCGCTAACTCATTCAATTACCGAAACCTGGCTTCACGAATCCAACACTGCATCTTCTGCTGCCCTATCCCATGGTTGTCTTCTCTGGACTCACTCCCCCAGACCCAGTGGACGCAAGGGAGGGGGTGTTGGAAGCCTTGTAGCCCCACAGAGCACCTTCAGGTACTTCACCCATCTCCCTCTCTGTCACTCTCCTCTTTTGAAGCACACTGCATTCGTCTTTTCTCCCCAGTTTCTCTAAGGGTAGCCCCCTGGACCGGTATCAACCTTTCTTGATGACTCCTCTGCCTGGCTACCCTACTTTCTCTCTTCTGAAATCCCCACAATCATTCTCGGGGACTTCAACATCCCTACTATTACTAACACTCCTGCTACTTCCAAACTCCTCAGTCTAACCTCCTCCTTTAACCTGAAGCAATGGATGCATGCCACTACTCACTCTGAAGGCAATACTCTTGCCCTGGTTTTCTCACAACTTATTAGTTTGACTCTCTCCCTCTCCTCCACCTCCTCTCCCTCCAACCGCCTAACAGCTACCCGTGGAAACCTACACTGTCTCAACCCTTCTCTTCTCTACTCTGCTACTGACCACTTCTATGACAAAATCGCGCCCCTGTCCTGCACCGACCTAGCCACTTCTGTCTACAACACTTCAATTTTAGCCTCCCTGGACACACTGGCCCCTCTCACTACTCTCAAAATCAGGCGCTGACCCCTTCAACCTTGGCAAACAGATGACACTAGCAGTCCGAAAAAACATAGCCGTGCTCTTGAGTGCCTGTGGCGTAAGACTAAGTCTCAGAAAGATTTCAACCAGTATAAATCTGCCCTCCAAAAATACAATTCCAGCCTCCTCACTGCCAAGCAGACCTATTTTATCACTCTCGTTAACAACTTATCATCCTGTCCCCTCAACTCTTCTCTACCTTTAAAGTTGTTGTCAAGGCTTGGAAAAAAAACCCTGCAAGACAAAGGCATAATGAGCTAGTATTCATTGCATACTAGCTCATTATGAAATGCTAACCTTAGATCGACCCTTTTGCAGCGGTCCCCGAGCACCGCCGTGACCGGCGTTATGTTAAGTCCATCTTCTTCCGGGATCGCGGGCTCTGACCAATCACAGCGTGGACTCCAGCGCTGTGATTGGCCGGAGCCGCGCTGACATCACTCTCGCGCATGCGCACGGGAGCCGTCATTTACGGCACACTTAGTGAAAAAATGGCCCAGTCAGGCTGTTTCTTCACTGCGCATGTGCCAATGACGTCAGCACATGCAGATACAGGGAATATCTCCTAAACTGTGCAAGTTTAGGAGATATTGCCGGGATCTACAGGTAAGCCTTATTATAGTCTTACCTGTAGTTTAAAGTGGTTGTCATGACTTGACAACCACTTTAACTCTCTAGTTCGTCCTCCTCTGCCTCCACCCACTACTTCATTCACTGCCCAGGAGATCGCCAATCACTTCAAACAGAAGATTGAAACAATTTGTGAGGAGATCTCTGCTATTCAGATACCTTACACGCTTTACACTTCATGCCCACAGGTACAATCACTACTTCCCTCATTCAACCCCACCACTTTAGATGAGGTTGCTAAACTACTTGCTAACATCAAACTAACCACCTGCCCTCTGGATCCTGTTCCCTCGCAACTATTATGTTCACCCTCTGACTCGATTCTACACTCTTTAACCCATCTTCAATCTCTCCCTCTCTTCTGCCATCTTCCCCAACTCTCTAAAACATACACTAGTTAGCCCCATACTTAAAAAGCCTTCACTGGACCCAACCAATCTTAACAACCTATGCCCCATCTCCTTGCTCCCCTTTTTAATCAAACTCCTTGAACGTCTGGTCTACAACCGACTGTGCAACCACCTTGCCGAGAATAGCCTTCTTGATCCCCTTCAGTCTGGATTTCGTCCTCAACACTCCACAGAAACTGCTCTTCTAAAACTAACAAAAGATCTACTAACAGCCAAAACCAATGGACACTATTCTGTACTCATACTCTTGGACCTTTCTGCTGCCTTTGATATGTTTGACCACCCCCTCCTCCTCCAAAAACTCCATGCCATTGATCTCCGTGACTGTACTCTTCACTGGTTCTCTCCCTACTTATCCAATCGCACCTTTAGCGTTACTTACAACTCTACTTCCTCCTCTCATCTTCCTTTCTCTGTTGGGGTCCCCCAAGGTTCTGTTCTAGGGCCTCTCCTATTTTCAATCTACACCTCCTCCCTGGGTCCAATACCATCTCTATTCTGATGACACCCAAATCTGTCTCTCTACCCCTCAGCTCACTCCCTCAGTCTCCTTGCGTATCACTAATTTACTAACAGATATACCAGTCTGGATGTCACACCACTTCCTCAAACTCAATCTATCCAAAGCCGAACTTATAATTTTTCTTCCACCGCGTTTCCCTTCCCCTGATCTCTCTGTCATAATCGATGGCACAACTATCTTCCCATCACCACATGCCAAGGTCCTAGGTGTAGTCCTGGACTCTGAACTCTCCTTTAAGCCCCACATCCATAACTGTCCAAATTGTGCCACCTCAACCTCAGCAACATCTCCAAAATACACCCCCTTTCTAACCAATGACACAACAAAGCTCTTAATCCACTCCCTGGTCATCTCTCGTCTTGACTACTGCAACTCCCTTCTCACTGGCTTACGTCTACATAAGCTCTCCCCCCCTTTAATCCATCATGAATGCTGCTGCCAGACTCATCCACCTTACCAGTCGCTCTGTGTCTGCTACTCCTCTCTTTCAATCCCTCCACTGGCTTCCACTCACCCAACAAATTAAATTCAAAATACTCACAACAACTTATAAAGCCATTCACAATTTAGCCCCCAGCTACATCACCAGCCTAGTCTCAAAACACCAACCTAATCGTTCACTTCATTCCTCTCAAGACCTCCTGCTCTCTAGCTCCCTTGTCACCTCCTCCTTTGCTCTCCTCCAGGACTTTTCCAGAGCCTTTCCAATCCTATGGAACTCCTTACCCCAACCTGTCCCATTATCTCCTACTCTATTAGCTTTTAGACGATCCCTGAAAACCCTTCTCTTCAGAGAAGCTTATTCTACCCACACCTAATAACTAATTTTTCATTTTTCTTCATCAGTTCACCCCCCACAGTTATTACCTTTTGTTTCAGTTGACCCTCCCCTCTAGATTGTAAGCTCTAACAAATTCCTCCTGTATTGAATTATATTGTAACTGTACTGTCTGCCCTCATATTGTAAAGCGATGCGCAAACTGTTGGCGCTTTATAAATCCTGAATAGTAATAATAATAATAATGCCTGTCCTAGAATTTAGAGAAACCATTTTATTTTCTGCACCAGGGGCACATTAAATCTGGGTTCACAGTTGTGCGATGTCAGACATCACATGTGATTTCTCACCCGCACCGCAGGTGCCGATCTCATGTGATGTCTGAGCAATGCGATTTCAGCCTTACAGTTGTATGGCTGAACTCATATTGGATTTGCACAGAAAAAGATGCAGGGACTTGTTTTTTCGCGCACTGGAATCAGATCGCATGGGTGCTCTCACCCATGCGATACGATTCCTGTACGAATCCACAGTTCGCACTGCAAACTGTGAACAGATCTGGGGGTGTCATTAACATTGTATTGACACCCACAGCGGTTTGCAGAGGGCAGTGTGAACTGCCTGCGGAAGAGATGCAATGCGGGAATCAGCACTGGAATCGCACTGCATCCCGCATCCCACCAGTGTGAACCTGGGCTAATGGTAAATTGATACATAGGGAAGCTGGATTAAAAAAAAAAAAAAAATGGAAAGCAGTAAGCTAATCACATGCACAATAATTTAATTATTTTTAAAAAGTTAAAGAGTCTGCAGATTGACATGCAGAAAACAGAAATTAGGAATGTGAAATGGTTTGTGTGGCTAATATATTGGTATATCTTATTTCGGCTAAAGTGGATATTTCACATCATAAAGAAATGTTTGCTGCTTTCATGGCACAGTCTCCACATCTTTCATAAAGGTGAATGGTAACACGTGTAAAAGGCAATTGAAAAGCGTCTGAAATGCATAATATAATATGTTTGTGAAATAAATTGGGGTAAATGAGAAAAGTGAAATGGAGGTGGTTTTTGGTGGGTTTTAAAGGTACAGTGGGCTTTAAATGTCTCCCAGTAGGACCATAGATCCTTTCACCTATCCCAGACCTGTTCTTTTGCCCAAAAAAGCGCTCCCCTTTAGCCTAAATAGTTTGCGTTTTGCAGAATGGAAAAAACAGACAGCACATAAAAGTCAAACAAATAAATAAGATAATAAATAAAATTGACCTTACAAAAATAATGATCAAATACACACAAAAATAAAAATACAAATTTCACTAAATGAAATATAATAAACTATCCTAAATATGTCCCCCAGGAACCACATCCTATTAAAAAAAAACTTTTTTTTTTTATTGTTGTGTGTATAATGAGAACATGCACACAAAAAGGTAAAAACACATATTACACTAATATAATAAACTACACAAAATACACCCCCTCCCCTCATGAAACACAAAATCTGATTATTTTTTTCTTAAATTAAACACATTTTTCCTAAACAGTTCAATGAGTGAAATTGAGAGATGCTAATTTGGCAAAATTTGGCAGCTAAATCAATTTCACCAAATTAGGCACTCATCCCTATCAGTCTGCCATGAGTTGTGCTACAGTACAGAGAATCCCAATTGATCCTGATATCTCAGCTTCTCTCAGAGGTAATTGTACATCTGCACTGTCATTATTCTGATATTGGTGATCAGCACTCACCTTGTACAATTCCAATAGCTGCCGCTCTGGAAATGGGACCCAAGAGCAGGTGTCTCTGAAACTATAAATACATCCTTGGGTGGGAGGAGAAATGTTATATCAGAGAGATAAAACTATAAAAAGCAGAACACCAAATGTTTGACTACAATGGACGTCACCTAAATATACTTTTCAAAAATAGATAAAAAAGGAAGGCAGCTCTTTACATTAAAGCCAATTTTTCCAAATGTTTCAATATTGTTGGCAGAACTACACAAATTTGTCAAATATTTGAATCAATTTCTTAAAATCATTTAAGAGCAATGGGGTTGATTTACTAAAACCGGAGAGTGCAAAATCTGGTGCAGCTGTGCATGGTAGCCAATCGGCTTCTTACTTCAGCTTAATTAATTAAGATTGAACAATAAAACCTGGAAGCTGATTGGTTTCTTTGCATAGCTATACCAAATTATGCACACTTCAGTTTTAGTAAATTAACCTCACACTTTTTATATATAGTTGTAACCCTACTGATGCATATTGGTCATTTAAAAAAAATGTTTAGTGTATGCATTCACACATATATTCCCATTTAAAGGCCAAGTCCACCGTGCTGTTTCTGGCCTGCTAACCTCCTCCTACCATTCCTGCACAGGGCACTCAGCAGATGTACTCCTCCCACACAGCGCATACTGTAGTTGAGATCACATTCTCTTACAAAGTCAGCCTCCATCTACACAGTGTGTAGTTGCTTGCTATGTTGCTGTTCAAAACCTGTAAAATCCCCAGATTGGAACGGCAGCACAGTTGCAGCAGCCAGCTACACATCGTGCAGAACAAGGTTGTGTCTGTAAAAAAATACTATCTCAGATATGTACTGTGTGTGACCCTGTCCACTACCTTTCTGACCCCTGTACACTGCTCTGCTGACCCCTGTACACTGCCCTGCTGGCTCCATCCTCTGCCCTTCTGACTCCTGCCCAATGTTCTGCTGACCCCTGTAAACTGCCCTGCTGGCCCCATGCTCTACCCTGCTGACTCCTGTCCAATGCTCTGCTGACCCCCGTATACTGCTCCGCTGACCCCTGTACACTGCCATGCTGGCCCCATCCTCTGCCCTGCTGACTCCTCTCCTTTGCTCTGCTGACCCTCGTACACTGCTTTGCTGACGCCAACCTCTGCACTGTTGACTCCTGAACACTGCCCTACTGACCCCTGTCCTCTGTTTTGCTGACCACTCTCCTCTGCCCTGCTTGACCCCCTGTCTTCTTACCTACTTACTTCTGTACACTCCCCTGCTGATCTCCTAACCTCTGCCCTGCTCACCCCTGTACACTTCCCTACAAACTGTTGACCCTATCCTCTGCCTTGCTGACAATTTTACTGCACCACCACAACAGACAGGCTAGATTCAATCCTGGTGTTGTGTCAGAGGTGTGAAGGTGCAGGAATTGGGGTGATATCAGGTGTGAACAGGCAGGAATTGGGACTGATATGGAGGTTCAGGAAATGGGGTGATATGAGGTGTGAAGGTGCAGGAATCACAGTGATCTGGGGTGTAAAGAGCAGGAATCGGTGGGATCTGAGGTGTTAAGGTGTTGAAATTGGGGTGATCTGAGGTGGGAGGGTGCTGGAATTGGAGTAAATTGTGGTGTGAAAGAGCAGGATTTGGGGCTGATCTGAGTTTTGAAGGTGCAGGATTTTGGGGTGATCTGAGGTGTGAAGGTTTAGGACTTGGGGTGATCTGAGGTGGGAAGGTGCTGGAATTGGGGTGATCTGAGGTGTGAAGGGGCAGGAATCAGGATGATCTGAGGTGTGAAGGTGCAGGAATTGGGCGGATATGAGGTGTGAATGTACAGGAATTGGGGGATATGAGGTGTGAATGTACAGGAATTGGTGTGATATGAGGTGTGAATGCACAGGAATTGGTGTGATATGAGGTGTGAATGTACAGGAATTGGGGTGATATGAGTAGCGATGGGAAGGCATGGAAAAAAACAGAAAAATTTAGAAAAAAAAAAGTGTTCTTTTGCAATGATAAATAATATATCTATGACATGGTATTCAAACTATATAACATTAAGACTTTAATGAAAGATTTCTGAGAGTTTCTGTGTAGTCTTATATCATTGCTAATTTTTACAGCTGACGACAGCGCCCGCACACCACCACAATACAGTGATGTGAACCAAGCACATAGGAGACAAGGCATTTTGCCTTGTCTTGTGGTGGGATTGTGCTGGAATAACCACCCAATGCAATCCCGCTGCCTCTGGTGGGAAATTACCCTTAAGTGGAGTTGCAGGTAAAACCTAACTAATCTTAAAAATGTCCCCTCCCTCCAGCTAAAATCTCTATACTTACCTATTTTCAGCCCGCTCCAGTTTGGTCACATAATCATATGTCAATCAACGGTGGCTGCAGGGGAGAGCAGGGAGTACAGCTGGGACATGGGGGCCTATGGATTACGTCACTGATCCTGTAATTCCCAGCCATTATCGAGTTCTCTCTCCTCTCCCCTGCAGCAGCAGTCGCTGGCTGACACAGGGGATCACGTGACTGAATTGGAGGGGGGTGAACATAGGTAAGTATATACATCTTTCTTACACAGGTTAGTCAGCATAGATTTTAAGAGGGGGGCATTTTTAAAATTAGATTTATCTTGAAATTCTGCTTTAATGCTATATCAATATTTGTATCAATATCTGCTGCACATATTTACCACTTTTGCAGTTTTTACTGCTAATTTGATATTTTAATATAATGAATTGATTATTTAATTATGGCATGCAATATTTTAAAATAGTCACGTGATGCAAATATCGTACATAATAACCATTAGTGAATTGATCTTTAAGTCCTAAAAAAAGATGAAAGTCTCTTGTCCAAGCTGATTTCAATTTCAAAGTCATTGATGACTTTGACTGTGTGACTCCTTTTATACACTGAACACTGGATATTGTACAGATCATCCAATACTAGTAGAATTATTCCTTAATCAAGCAGAAATAAAATTACCTAAGAGACCGATGTGTCGCCTTGAATCCTGGACTTTCTGCACATTAGCAGGAATGCGATCTTCTCCGCCACAGACTTTGTCGTCTTCTTCTGACCGCTGACACTATTTTTCAGAACTGAAATCAAACGGTGACAAGATGATTCAGATAGAAAGATTAGAGTGAAGGCAATTAACCATATCAGATCTGAACAAATAATAAATAAACTGCGAGCTGTATACATTTATTGCAACAGATAATAACATTTAGTGGCTCCATTTTTTATATTACTGTGTTTTGCTAACAGCTTACAAAACATGGAAATGGGTCACGCTGTACGTTTGTGCACTCAATGGCGGTTTTCCAGTGTCTTATATTGTAACTTTGTGCACTAGCTAGCTTTAGGGTAATAATCGAGATAGCGGCCCAAGTGGCTGCTATGGGGCCTAGGGATGGATGGGGACCCCATTATGGAGCCTGTTGATAAATTTTAAATAAAGAAAATGTGTGTGCATTTAAAGATAAAACATGTCCTGCGGCTTGTGGGCCCTTGATTTATATGGATTACCGAAGTAATAAGCTTATTGCTTTCACGTTTTTAATGTGCAGTACTTCATGTGCAGGTGTTTAGTTTGAGTATGTTTTGGTTAGTATTAAACTGTTTGTAAAAATAACAATAAACCACACAGTTAAAAAAAAAAAACATGTCCAGTACTGTATCAATAAGGATTGCAGAGGATGCTGTTGACCCTGACTGAGTACTTACCCTGACATTTCTAATCAACAATGGCTGACATCGGACATACAGGAGGAAACTTCAGAATGGTTATTGCTAGTCACAGATACCCTTTTTAGGCTGTGCAGCGAGGAAAATGTATTTAGCTGTCTAAGGCCTCATGTATAAGGGTGTAAAAAACTGCTTTTAGGGATGTCTGGTGGGTTTTTCTTTTTTACACCTCTGAACACAGAGGCATGTTAGCTAATGTGTTCATGTTCATGCAGGTGTTTATGCATGTATTTGCTTGCAGTGTTCAGGAGCATAAAAGAAAAATGCCTGAAATGCATGTTTCCAGAGAAGTATATTTGCTCTTTTTACACTTCAGGCTTCAGGCTCCCCTCCAAAAAATGAAAAGCCAGCAGCTATAAATACTGTAGCTGCTAACTTTTAATATAAGGACACTTACCTGTCCAGGGAACCAGTGATGTCGTCACCCGAACCAGTTCTTCAATCGGTTTTGGGTGCAGGCACCAGCATTGATACTAAGGGAAACAGGAAGTGAAACTTTGCTAGTCCTCAGCTGGGTTCCTACTGTGCATGCATGAGCCGCGCTGCGCCTTGTGAATGGTCCTGTAGTCTTCTGGGATCTGTGATGCGTCCCAGAAGACTGCGGGGAAGGAGGGGGGCCAAACTCGGCGATCTGAGCCGAAAGTGGGAGCAGGTACCTTTCAAAACCAGATACCCACCCCCCCCTCCAAAAAAGTACCAAATGTGGCAGTGGAGGGTGCATACAAGCAGAACTTCCCCTTTTTGGGTGGAGTTCCGCTGTAAGTATGCATACATGCGCATAAATGCAAATCATATATTTACTAAAACTGGAACACTCAGAATCTGGTGCAGCTGTACATGGTAGCCAATCAGCTTCTATCTTCAGCTTTTTTCAATTAAGCCTTGACAATAAAACCTAGAAGCTGATTGGTTTCTATGCAGAGCTGCACCAAATTTTGCTCGCTTTGCGGTTTTAGTAAATCTTTCCTAAAGATATATGACATTTCTAGCCAGTATGAATTTACATGCATATGCCCCTGCACACTAGGCTCATATAAATGTGAATAAATGATTGTAGTTATGAACCAAAACAAGAATTTTTTAAGCTGGATTTTTCTGCCAGCTCATGCAGTAAGATCCAACATGTAGTGGAATATTTCAATACACCTCCTTGCATGAGGTCTAAAGCTGGCCATAAATTGATTGAATGTTCCTGATGAACCGGACAACTTTCAATCGATGTGTCACCATCCCTGTTCAACAGAAGTCGACCTGTTGAATGGAAATGTTGGAGAACTGTCCTTGATCAGGGGCTGCAGCCGATCAGTGTATTCTGATAGCAGTGAGTCCCACTGTCAGAATACAATGCTCCGGCAGAGAGAATCCTCCATCCACCTTGCTTGTGTGGATAAAGAAATATAATTTTTCTTTTTTTTTTTGTTGTCTGTTTTTTTTTTTTTTTGTTCAGCTCATTTGTAGGCAGATGCAGCTAGTTGGTTCACCACTAGGTGGCTCTGTGCCAGAATAGTGTCTGGTTACAGCAGACAGCATCATCAGGTCCTTTTAGTTAGAGCCCTCCTGTAGTGAGGTCATGGGTGAGTCAGGGCCCAGTTATAAGCCAGGTTGTGAGGAGCCCAAGTGCATTTGGGGCATAGGAGTCAAGCAATCCACACGAACACAGATGTAACCAGCAGGTGGAGGCCCTGTATAGCCAGGAGGCTAGGAAACAGTAGACCAGCTGCTAGGAGAGCCAGCTGTAGACTTTTCGACCCTTATGGAGGTGGGGGCCATGCCAGGCCAAGATTTCCTTTAGTGAGGCTATTCCCCTGGAGAGTCCTGGGGAAGGTGTGTCTATGGAGTAGGTGTCTACTGAGATCTCAGTACTAATGACCCCGGTGGAAAGAGAGACTGTTAGAAAGGATATGGCTGCTTAAAGTGCAGCATATGCTTTCACATGTGATTGCTGCGGACCGTCCGCTAAATGTGATTGACTATGTATTGTCAAGCGACTCTGGAATGTATGTCAATGTGATGTGCCTGTTATGCCATCACCTGAATTACATCAGTAAAGTGCAGAAAATCTACTCATTTCTGTGGACATTCCTTCCTTGAGATATAAAGGTCTAAGGCCAGGAATGTCCTATGGAGATATTAGGCTTGGAGAGGGCACAATATGGCAGAGGGTGCAGCCTCAGCAGGAAGGATACCATTCTGGCAAAAGGACAGGATTTGTGCTTTGGCACCAACATCCAGCTAACTACAGAGCCCCTCTTACATGCTGGCTGATTGAAAAAAAGAAACATCATCTATGGTTAGGTCTAGTAGTATAGATTTATTGCCCTCAGAGCTTATGATCATCTCAGCTAGCAGTAAAATGAACCCTGTGTGTGTTAAGATGACCATAAACTAGTAGATTTTGGAACAAAATCTTCTATCTACTGCTGAGCTCTGTAGTTCCTCTGCAGTAACCTGCTGAACATGCTGAAAAACCGTTATTCCCCTGTGACATCCTGTTTGTAAGACCGCTGGAGCCTCTCTGTCCTGTACTGCCAGGCAGCGGTCTGACACGCCCACTTGTAGTTTTCTAACATACCAGCAGGCATTTCCATTTCCGCCTGCTGGGCTGTAGTGGGTGGAGGGGGTCTCTTGGCCCCTGGTCTGTGCTGTCCATAGAGGTGGTTTCCTCCTCCCTCCTCCTCCTCTCTGCCAGCAACGCCTCCCTCACCCATCCACCCGGCATATCATTAATGATAGCAGAGATCTCCCGCTATGACATGCCTGGTATTTCAGGAATGTCTGGCATGCTTGCTATGTGAACTATGTGCTTTCCCCTGTCACAGCCATATTGTGATACACAGCACAGAGCGCAGCTCCGATACGGCTGTGACAGGAGAAAGTCACACAGTGGTGTTCACATAGCAAACATGCCAAACATTCCAAGAATACCAGGCATGTCATAGCGGGAGATCTCTGCTATTCCTGGAATGTTTGGCATGCTTGCTATGTGAACACCACTGTATGACTTTCTCCTGTCACAGCCGTATTGGAGCTGCGCTCTGCAGTGTGTATCACAATATGGCTGTGACAGGGGAAAGCAGAGCGGTGTTCACATAGCAAACATGCCAGGAATTCCAGAAATACCAGGCATGTCATAGGGGGAGATCTCTGCTAGCTAGCAGAGCGGAGGAGGAGGGAGGAGGAAACCACCTCTATGGGCGGGAGATCTCTGCTATTATTGATGAGAGCGCGCAGGGGGTCACTGGTGCACCACTGGTGAGCATAGTGTCACCGCACTGATAAACACTGATAAGCTGCACTGGTGGGCATGGTGTCACTGCACTAATGGGCACTGATAAGCAGCACTGGTGGGCATAGTGTCACCACACTGGTGGGCCCGGGGTCACCGCACTGATGGGCACTGATAAGCAACACTGGTGGGCATGGTGTCACCACACTGATGGGCACTGATGGGCACGGTGTCACAGCACTGTTGGGCACTGATAAGCAGCACTGGTGGGCACTGTGTCACCGCATTGATGGGCACTGATAAGCAGCGCTGATGAGCATGGTGTGACTGTGCTGATGGGCACTGTGTGACCGCACTAATAAGCGGCACCGATGAGCACTGATAAGGCTGCACTGTTTACTGACACCATACACTTCCATATATCTGTAGGAGGGGTTACCACCATCCCTGCAAAGATTCATTTTTATGTCCTATTTTCAGTGCCATGCGTATTATATGTGATGTTACATATCACAGAGGCCGGTATTGTGGTAATATTGAAGTTTATTGAAATTTCCATACATTAAAGAGTTCCACCATTATTGTGTTATTGATTAGTAAGTTAGCGTTGCACTTTTTTGTGTTTTTACCATGCCGACATTTACTTGTGTCACACGCTGATGTAAAACATCACGGCACTTTCTTTCTGTGGTGTGGCTAGGGATGTTCTCATACAACCATACCAGCACTGATTGTTATAACTATCTCAAATCTGCAGGAGGAGGAAGAATATTTCTAATAGTGAATTACAGCAGAGTACAGTGTGTATATAATATATCATTATGGGATGTATGTACAGATCAGTAATGACTACATACTCTTGTAGGGATCGGTGTGGTGTCTTTCTTTCACGGCACTACAAAATGTAGTCGCACACTGTGTTCATTTACAGCCGTACCATTTTTGTGTTTTTTCACGTTGCGATTGAATGATTAGTTATTGTGTTATTACCACCTTGAGAAATTACATACCTTTAAAGTTATTTGAAGTTATAATGGTGTTATGGCCGGAGACACTATACATTGTAGTGTATATTATGCGTACCGTGACTTTTATCCTGTATTTTTACTTAGAAACGTCC
>BLSH010257403.1:2392227-2410966 GCA_018402905.1 Glandirana rugosa | reverse complement strand
ACCAGTGCCCACCAGTGCCCCTATCAGTGCCCACCAGTGCCCCTATCAATGCATACCAGTGCCACACATCAGTGCCCACCATTGCCACCTACCAGTGCCCACCTATCAGTGCCCATCAGTGCCACCTATCAGTGCCCAGTGCCGCCTATGAGTGCCAATCAGTGATGTCTATTAGTGCCCATCAGTGCCGCTTAGCAGTGTCCGTCAGTGCTGCATATCAGTGCCTATCAGGGCCACCTCTCAGTACCCGTCAGTGCTGCTTATCAGTGCCGCCTAACAGTGCTCATCATCGCTGCATATAAGTGCCTCATCATCAGTGCCACCTCATCAGTGCCGCCTCATCAGTGCCAATCAGTACTGCCACATCAGTGCCTGTCAGTGTAGCCTCATCAGTGCCCACCAGTGATGGAGAAAATTTACTTATTTACAAAGTTTTGTGACAAAATTTTTTTTTTTTTCAAAATTTTCGGTCTTTTTTTATTTGTAGCGCAAAAAATAAAAACCTCAGGGGTGATCAAATACCACCAAAAGAAAGCTCTATTTGTGGGAACAAAATGATAAAAACCTTGTTTGGGTACAGCGTCACACGACCGCGCAATTGTCATTCAAAGCGCAACAGCACTGAAAACTGAAAATTGGTCTGGTAGTAAAGTGTTCTAAGTGCATAGTATTGAAGTGGTTAAGGACCAAGGCTCTTTCTGAGATTCGTTGTTTACAAGTTAAAATCAGTTTTTTTTGCTAGAAAATTACTTAGAACCCCCAAATATTATATATTTTTTTCTAACACTATAGAGAATTAAATGGCGGTCGTTGCAATACTTTATGTGACACTGTATTTGCATAGTGGTCTTAAAAGTGCAATTGTTTGGGAAAAAAGTAACTTTTTTGAATTAAAAAATTAAACAACAGCAAAGTTTTTTTTTATACTGGGAAAGATAATGTTACCCCGAGTAAATTGATACCCAACATGTCATGCTTCAAAATTGCGCCCGCTTGTGGAATGGCGACAAACGTTGGCACTCAAAAATCTCCATCGGTGAAGTTTATCAATTTCTACAGGTTACCAGTTTTGAGTTGCAAAGGTCTTGTACTAGAATTATTGCTCTTGTTCTAATGATCGTAGCGATACCTCACATGTGTGGTTTGAACACCGTTTTCATATGCGGACGGGACTTACTTATGCATTCGCTTCTGCACGTGAGCTTGGCGATACTGGGCGCTTTAATTTTTGTGTGCTTTTTGTAAACATTCCTTGTAATAGAAAAAAAGCATGACAGGACCTCTTAAATATAAGATCTGGGGTCAAATGCAATTAAAAAAAAGAAAAAATGAGACTTGAAAAATAAATTGTCTCCTTTAAGAGCATTGGGGGCTCCCGCCCCCGATAAAATTGATCTCGCTGCGAATTCGCCACAGAGACCACTTTTATCCGAAAGCCGGCCGGCCGCTATTTCAGAAAATACCAGGGTTATGGTAGCTATCTGCGCCAAAGTACTGACGTACAACGACGGCGGCGGACGGTAAGTGGTTAAAATGAACATTTTACTACTGTATGGCCAGCTTAAATGGATATTAAAGGCTTTATTTTTTTTTTTTTTGAGAATAACAAACATGTCATACCTATCTGCTCTGTGCACTGGTTTTGCACAGAGCAGCCCTGATCCTCCTCTTCTCAGGTCCCTCGGCAGTGTTTCTGGTCCCTCCCTCCTGCTGAATGGCCTCAGAGCAAACAATTTGCAAAGGGGGCACCCAAGCAGGCTCACTTCCAAGCCTCTGCTCTGCGTGTCTATTCACACACAGGGCCGTGGCTTGGCCCCACCCCTCTTTCTCCTCATTGGCTCACTGGCTGTGATTGACAGCAGTGGGAGCAAATGGCTGTCTCAGCCAACGAGGAGGGAGAGTCTCTGGAGAGCCGAGGCTCTTGTGCACATTGCTGGATCCATATGGGGCTCAGGTAAGTATTAAGGGGGGCTGCTGCACAGAAAAGGTTTTTTTACCTTCATGTATAGAATGCATGAAGGTAAAAACCTTGAGCCTTGAGAATCTACCTTGAGAAACTCTGCATTTCATAGGCATTGCTGTCAACTTCAGAGTTGGAGTAGATCCTTAGACCAAAGGCTGAAACAAAGACAAGAGAGGGTGCACCAGCCTAGTGAATTATCATAGTCTTATGACAATGCACTAGGCTGGTGCATCCTCTCTTGTCTTTGTTTCAGCCGATGATCGTGAAGGGTTAAATTACACCCAGTTATATGGGACTTACAGTTCAATGTCACACAGATAAGAATTTTCAAAGGCCGAGAAGTTGCTTTGTGTTATTTATACATTACTCTCACGGCATTGGCTGACTAGCCAAATATACAGAAAGTTCTGTTTAGCTGCTGAGGAACATACAGCTGGAACACATGGCCCGTGAAGGTTGTAGTTATTTAAATATCACCAGAAGAAAGCCAATCGGCTGCCTGATACAGCCAAGGCCAAAACATATCTACATCAGAAAGTTGAAAACACATTATATAAGAACTTTCCTTGAAAAATATGTTAGGTAATACAAATAATAACAATACTGCCTGGTCACATTCACAGGCCAAGTTACATAGTTACATAGTCAGCGAGGTTGAAAAAAGGCACAAGTCCATCAAGTCCAATCTATGTGTGTGCTTTTATGTCAGTATTACATTGTATATCCCTCAATGTTGTGGTCCCTTAGGTGTGCATCTAATAGTTTTTTTAAATTATCTATACTCCCAGCAGAGACTACTGCTTGTGGAAGAGAATTCCACATCCTCACTGCTCTTAGAGTAAAGAACCCTCTATGTTTTTTGAGGTTAAACCGCCTTTCTTCTAGTTTTAGTGAATGGCCGTGTGTCTTTGTGTACTCCCTTGCGCGGAATCATTTTGTACCTATTGTGGGGTCACCGTTACAGTATTTGTACATTGACATCATATCCCCTCTCAAGTGTCTCTTCTCCAGAGAGAATAAGTTCAGTGCTTGTAATCTTTCCTCCAATCCCTTAATTAGCTTTGTTGCCCTTCTCGGAACCCTTTCCAATACCAGGATATCCTTCCTAAAGACTGGTGCCCAGAACTGGAAGGCATATTCCAGGTGTGGCCTCACCAGAGACTTGTATAGTGGGAGAATTATTGATTTATCCCTGGAGTTAATCCCTTTCTTGATGCATGCCAACACTTTGTTAGCTTTGCTCGCGGCATGCCACTGCTGAGCCTGTCCTCTACTAGGACCCCTAGGTCTTTTTCCATCCTAGATTCCCCCAGAGGCTTTCCCCCTAGTGAGTAGTTTGCATTCATATTCTTGGTACCCAAATGCATTATCTTACATTTTTCTACATTAAATCTTATTTGCCACCTGTCTGCCCACCCCATTCATTTATTCAGTTCTTCTTGCAAGGTTTCCACATCCTGTGGAGAATTTATTGCTCTGCTTAGTGTTGGTTACAAATGCCATCAAGGCACAAAGACAGCTAGAAGTCAATAAAATCACCCCTCCTTCCATACTCCTTATATTGCATATATTAATAGAAAAAAATCAGACTGGGGAGATGCCAGAACTTACTGACCACTAGCGTCTTTGCCAGACAGCACTGTCTCAAGCAGGCTGATAAGGAGACATGGGAAGAATTGGTCATTCCCTTGGTCGACTCTGTTACTGAGAGCACTGAGCCTTCTTCAGGGCCCACAGACTTGCAGGAAACTTAGGTGGGAAGGAAGGAGGTAGGGTTGATGAGCAGCATACCTACAACAGCTGTGCAACCCCCCCACAGGAGGTGGATTGGTGGTTGTATGGTCTACCCATCTAAGCGGTAGAAACCCTTAAATAGGGCCTGCTGCATATCTGTCAATATATTGGGCCTGGTCCAGTGTAGTACTATGGCCTTCAGCCACAAGGAGCATAAACTCACAAAAGAGAGAGCAATACCATCAAACTAACACTTGGTGAAAATAGATAAGGTAATGGCAAGCGTTTCCCTCCATGTACTCCCATCAACATACAGACCCGGGAACTCAGCATGGGGATGGTGGGAATCCCCTCACAATGGGCACAGCAGGTGTGCAAACCTGGAAACTCAGCACAGGGATGGTGAGAACCTCTCACAATGGGCACAGCAAGTGTGCAAACCTAGGAACTCAGCACAGGGATGGTGGGAACCCCTCATAAAGGGCACAGCAGGTGTACAGACCCAGGAACTCAGCACAGGGATGGTGGGAACCCCTTGTAATGGGCACAGCAGTTGTACAGATCCTTGAATTCATCAAATAAATCTTACCAATATAGTACTTGTGGTAGAAATGATTGTTATGTCAGTGTTGGCTGAAGAGCCAAATCTATCAGTTCCAGGTGGAGCGAACATCTGATAAATATCTGTGTGATAGCCTCCAAAGTGGTGTTCCAGATATAAATGTTGTGTAACCCATTATTAAGATGTGCCTGATTCATGTTTTTCAAGGTAAAAGGAAATGGGCACACATCCCAAGTGTTAATCTATAAAGAGCAATGTGCAGTGCCAGCAGGTGCAGGTATGCCAGTGCTGGGTTCATTGACCCAGAGGTAAGTTGTGATATCATTACAGAGCCAGTAATAAGGCAACAGACATCGCTGGGCACATGGTGCCAGGCCAGGTTTAGCCTCATTGGCAGATCGCCCGC
Source organism: Glandirana rugosa (assembly GCA_018402905.1). Classification (NCBI taxonomy): domain Eukaryota; kingdom Metazoa; phylum Chordata; class Amphibia; order Anura; family Ranidae; genus Glandirana; species Glandirana rugosa. The sequence continues at coordinate 2,406,301 of BLSH010257403.1, read as the reverse complement.
TGTCATGATAAATATGACAAACTGAGAAGGTGGATCTGTTATTGGGCACGTTTAGTGGTTTCCTACATACAGTGCAATTCATTAAGTATTCAGACCCCCTTCACTTTTTTTTAATTTTGTTATGTTGCAGCCTGATACTACAGTTGTTTAACATCTTTTTTTCTCATTAATCTACACTCAGTACCCCATAATGACAAAGTGAAAACAGAATTTTAGAGATGTTTGCAAATATATATCAAAAAGGAAAAACTGAAATATCACATTGGCATAAGTATTCAGACCATTTGAAACAACACTTGAAATTTAGCTCAGGTGCCTCCAATTTCTCTTGACCATTGCTGAGATGTGTCTACACCTTGATTGGAGTCCACCTGTGGTAAATTCTGAAAACATATTAGACATGATTTGGAAAGGCCCACAGCTCTTTAAAAAAGGCCTCATAGCTGACAATGCATACAGTACAGTATAAGAGCAAAAGCCACAAGGTCAAAGGATCTGCCTGCAGAGCTCAGAGAGAGGATTATTGCAAGGCATAGATCTGGGGAAGGTTACAGAACAATTTTTGCTGCACTGAAGGTTCCCAAGAGCACAGTAGCCTCCATAATTCTCGAATGGAAGAAGTTTGGCACAACCAGGACTCTTCCAAGAGCTGATCGCTCTGCCAAACTGAACAATTTGGGGAGAAGGGCCTTAGTAAGAAAGGTGACCAACTGGTGGTCACTCTGACTGAGCTCCAGAGATCCTGTGTGCAGATGGGACAAACTTCCAGAAGGACAAATATCACTGCAGCCCCCCACTGATCTGGGCTTTATGGCAGAGTGGATAGACGGAAGCCTCTCCTTAGTGCAAAACACATGAATGTCAGCTTGGAGTTTCCAAAAAAGCACCTGAAGGACTCCCAGACTGTGAAGAATAAGATTCGCTAGTCTGATGAAACCGAAATTGAACAGTTTGGCCTCAATTCCAAAATATTATGTCTGGAGGAAACCGGGCACCTCTCATCAACTGCTCAATACCATCCTAACAGTGAAGCATGGTGGTGGCAGCATCATGCTGTGGAGGTGTTTTTCAGCAGCAGAGACTGGGAGATTGGTCAGGGTTTGGGGCAAAGCTAAATGGAGCAAAGACAGAGATCTCCTCATTGAAAACCTGTTCTACAGAGCTTAGGACCTCAGACTGGGCCAAAGGTTCACCTTCCAACATAACAACCATCCTAAGCACACAACCAAGACAACACAGGAGTGGCTTAGGGACAACTTTGTGAATGTCCTAGAGTGGCCCAGACAGAGCCCTGAACCCTATTGAACATCTCCAGAGAGACCTGAAAATGGCTGTCACCTGATGGTCCCCATCCAACCTGACTGTGCTTGAGAGGACTTACAAAAAAGAATGGCAGAAAGATCTACTGATCTATCAATCAGTCGACTTGTCTTCAATCAGCATACACACAAAGAGGAATAGAAGGGCGGACTTAAAAGTTGTATGTCTCTATTTTTTTATTTAAAATATTGTCTTCAATCAGCCTGTTGGGTTTTTTCAGAGCAACCTGATATATCAACTTGAGTACAACCAGCTAGCTCATACATGGATTGAAATGTGGCTGGTTCCTGCTGAACTGGCTGAATTTTCATCCATGTATGGCCGGCTTAAGGCTTTCATATCCACCCTATAATGAGCCAAAGATGTGCTAAATATGGAAAAGGTCACTGCCTTGCAGGTTACTTCTGGAGATAAACCTCTAAACTCTGAACTGGAGGCTGCCATACCCTTGGAGGAGTAAGCCCTCAGATAAATAGATGGCTCCATCTCCTTTGCCAGATAAGCCCGCCGAGTTACTTTTACCAGCCCCGGGGCCAATGTCGTAGTAGATGCAGCAAGCCCTTTTCTAATACTGTCAAGGATGATAAACAGATTTTTCACCTTTCTGAAAGGAGAAGTTATTTCAGTGTATACTTTTAGAACGTCCATCCAGCTCATTTAGTGAAGTAGTTGTCTCAATCTGGAATGAAAGGTTTTGTTTTGCATCAAATGGCTTCTTTACTTTTTGGACAATGTTGCGGAAGAGTCCACAGCACTGCTCTGTCTGGGAAATAACAGCAATATGGAGGCTTACAACCCAAGGCTTGGATGTCCAACAGTCTCCTTTTTGATGTTCTGGCCTTGAGAAACACTGCTTTAAATGTCAACGTCCACGCTGCAGATGACTGGTCTATGAGGAAAGGTGGATCTCGAGTACTTCCTGTATATCCCATGGTGAATTCTAGTGCATGCCCTTCAGAATTGGTGTACTAGATTACGTGTAGCCCATCTCACCCCAGATAGTGAGAACAAGGCTGAAACTTGCACTCAGAGTGTGCTTGTGCATAGACCCATCTCTAGGCTTGCTTGGAGAAAGTTCAGCACATACATATCTGCTGGTGCCATGGTGTGGAATCCTTGCAAACCTGCAAAGGTGACAAACTTTTCTCAGACCCTGCATATGTACAGTTTGTAGTAGGGGGAGACCAGCCACCAGAAATCCAGCGGGCGCCATCTTACCCATGTGCATCCCTGGCCAGCCGCCGGAGACCCATCAGGCATTTTGAATGAGGGTGCCCATTAGCACAGGATGTGGGGCGCCCTCCAACTCTGCAAGCTGTGGCTTAGCATGTGCCACCACTCAGGCACCCTACAGCCCAGCCACGGACCAATTGCTCTGATCTGGAAATTACACAGTGGGATGTGGGAAAACACACAGCAATGCCAATGCTATTCATATCAACCATATGGAAGCCTGCAGCCACAATATCAGAGATATAACCGAAACCCAGAGACCAGCATCCTACAACCCCAGGATCCTGGATGGGGGAGGTTTCCTTCATATAGGAAACCAGCATAGTGAGGGTAAAAAAAAAAAGTATTTTTCTTAACAACAGCATAACTGGCTGTGCAATGAGGTAAAAAAAAAAAGGAGAAGTTCTCATAACTATTCAGTTATGGGTTACGAGTCCATAAGTACGTGTAATGGTTCTAGCTGTCCTGCTATACATCAAGTCCAAACTCCAATACTCTATGCCTATGCCAGTAGCACCATCAAAAGACAGAAAGAAATAATAACCTCCCCATATTTTATGACAAAACTACCATGCTTGATGTCTAAGAACTTAGTTTTGCACCAACAGACTTTTACAAAAAGTTTTATGATTGAGAGTTGTACATTTTTTAGGGTGGCTTCACATTCCCCCACTGCTCTTTTGCTAAAGCTCAGCTAATCCGCAGTTTTCGTGCAGGTTAGTTGTGCTTTCCCATAGACTGCTAAGAGATCCTGCAGGTTTGGTGCGGTTTCAGAACGTGTATCAAAACTCCTGCATGCTGCATGTTCCGTGCACTTTCTGAAACCGCACAAAAACCACAGGACATCACAGAAGTCTATGGGAAAGTGCAGCTAACCTGCATGAAACCCATGGGTTAGCTGCACTTTCCCATAAACTTCTGTGATGCCCAAAGACCGCACCGGGGCAATGTGAAGCCTTACTTACAGAACGCAAGTGCTTTGCCACACATTCAGACTATCCAATTAAAAGGAAGGGGCTGGTCACTGCCTATTATTTAATTCATTAATTAACTCAAGATATTTGAAAATTTGAAATTTATATAATAGCAATCCTCTTAACCTCATAACGTTTATCGGTTATGGGTTATGAGTCCATAAGTGTAATGGTTCCAGCTGTTCTGCTATGTATAGAGTCCAAACTCCAATACTCTATGCCTATCAGAACCAGTAGCAGTATCAAAGGACCAAATTAAATAATAACTTCCCCATATTTTATTTTATATCATACAACTACCATGCTTGATGTCTAAGAACTTGGGAGTTGTACATGTTTACCCTTTTTCAATTTTTTTGAAGATTAAACCTAATAAAAACTATGTTTTTAATAGGAAAGCAGAGGGACTGGCCTGAATACCAGGGAATTCACATAAAGGAAGCAAAACAAGAGAACAGGATACGTTTTCATACAAATACATTGTACAGCAGCCAGATATCAAGAATATGAAATGTTAGATTTACAAATGTTTTAAGATTTAAGCTCTAAAGGTACACTATATTACCAAAATTATCGGGACGCCTGCCTTTGCACGAACATGAACTTTAATGGCATCCCAGTCTTAGTCTGTAGGGTTCAATATTGAGTTTGCCCACCCTTTGCAGCTATAACAGCTTCAACTCTTCTGGGAAGGCTGTCCACAAGGTTTAGAAGTGTGTCTATGGGAATGTTTGACCACTCTACCAGAAGTGCATTTGTGCCAGTCAAGTTTCTCTACCCCAAACTTGCTCATCCATGTCTTTATGGACCTTGCTTTGTGCACTGGTCCAAATAATTTGGTGGAGAGGGGATTATGGTGTGGGGTTGTTTTTCAGGGGTTGGGCTTGGCCCCTTAGTTTCAGTGAAGGGAACTCTTAAGGCATCCGGCCTTCTCATCCAACATCAGTGCACTTCTGGAAGAATGGTCAAACATTCCCATAGATATTCCTAAAACTTGAGGACAGCCCTCCCAGAAGAGTTGAATCTGTTATAGCTGCAAAGGGTGGGCCAACTCAATATCGAAGCCTACGGACTAAGACTGGGGTGACATTAAAGGTCATGTACGTGTAAAGGCAGGCGTACCAATACTTTTGATAATATAGTGTATGTACAGTATTACAAACACATGCAAAGTTGCAAACTCCTAAGGGCTCTTTCTAACTGATCAGTTTTTGATGCACTTTTGGTGTTAAAAAAGCAGAACAAAAACACATAAAAAATATTTCCCTTTATATCCTATAGAACCCTTCATACCAATGCATGGTGGGTGCAGTGCATTTTTAAGGCTGCTGTCACACTGCTCCACGGATGCGTTTTGGTTTGCATGTTTCACAGGTGTGTAGCGGTACCCCCGTAAGGGCTGCAGGATGTTGTGGCCCACCTGTCACCCTGTCCAGCCGGGCATTCACTCTCTCACATACACTGAGTCAATGAGAAGTCCTTTACTGTGTTTTTGTATGTAGCCAGGAGTTCAGAAATCTTCCTCTGGCATACAGACAATCAAGCTCATTGTTTAACATGGGATCTCCCTCTAGTGTTGGTTTCTGAATGACTATGTAACTGCATACAGGATGGTGCTTTGTGGGAGTTGTAGTGTAAAAGGAGGAAATGCCCAGCAGACTCTTACTGTGAAAGACTCCATTTTCCAGTGGGCTTGTGCAGTACTGGAGACTTCTGGGAGGCATGATGCATCACAAGAGAAGTTTATTTAAAGGAAAAGAGGGGCTACCAACGGCCTCTAGGGATCAGTGTGATCATTGAGACAGGAACCCCGTGTGCTGCTGCCATCAGATTTAGGCCTGTGGCCTGACTACAGCATTCCAGCCTACTGAAATCAACTCCAGGTGATCAGCTAGCGATCGTTCTCCAGCAATACAGTGAGTGAATGGCAGAGCCTTCCGGAATTCACCCCTGCTTGGATTGAAGCTGTCTGCTACTGCAACAGTCGCCTTCATCAATCGAGTGAGCTGCAAGGAGTGCAGTAGATTCTTTCTTCCTCCCAGGAGCAACCTGACTACAGGAACTAACAGTTCCAGCATTCCCAGCTTCACCATCTGAGCGCAGGATCGTTTGTCTACCTGCAGTCCTTTGGGTTTGGTGAGCGGGCTCAGCCCACACATAAGAGTACTATACTGTCTTTGCACCATATCTTGTTGCCTTGGATTACAATCTATTCCTGTTGGATAGCAGCTGTGATCAACTTATTACAGGAAGTCAGTGGAAACTAACCTATTAGTGCCTCATCTTACTGATTAGAAGGACACAGTGAATATAGGTACATAGTTCTCATTGCCGGCAGAAGATTATTGGACACTGCAAGACAAAAGCTACAATCACATCTACTTATCTTCACCCCAGTGATATTCTCAGGGCTGTTTAAATAATGTTACAGAATCTCCTAAGAACTCTTTAAATGAGATCAGGAGCTGTTATATAAAAGTCATAGTTGATAGTTTATTATATTGCAGTAACTATCTCTGCATTATAAATATTGTTATACTGTGTAAGCAGTCTTCATGTTATCAATTTATCTTTTCGGGTCATTTAAGTTGAAGTAGGGAGTTATCTTCCTTGTTTAATCATCATTCATAGCTAGAATTTCTAAATTACTTCTTTTACATGATCCCTGTTGGTACTGTTTATACTCCATTGAAGATCTTGATATTTCTCTGATTATTGCTATTGTTGAACAATATAGGAAACTGTATACGAATAATTAACTATTCACTATCTTGTATTTCCAACATTATCTGTGTGAGTACAAGATTGTGATATTTGTTGTTGAGCATTGTTATTCCTTTTAAGAAACAAGAGTTAAAGTAAACGTTTCTAACGTCACATATTTTGTGGTCTCTTTTACTTAAGTGGAGTCATTAACTCATTACACTTTGCAATATGAGTGAACCAAGGGTGCCAGGGTTGGTGGAGGACCCTCAGAGGGAGGAGAACCAAGGGGGAAGAGCTACATTTGGAGGCTCGTTCGGGATTCCCCCTATGGTGAACTTTGAAAGGTCTGAGGAACCCCCAAGAACCAGATGGACTCAGTTGCTGCCACCCAGTGGGCCAGAGAGGAAGAGAGCCTTCTAGAATTGGCCAAAGTCTTAAACCTGCCTGGAGTGGGGTGGTCCGAAAAAGATGTACGACTGATGTTGAGAGGGGCCTATCCAAGACAAGGGTCTTATGTAGTAAACCTGAGGACAGACTATGAGGAAGACAACACTTATGCTCTAATAGAATCAAGAGAGAGTGTTCCTGAAGATCTTGAAGAGGGAATGGTGACCCATCAGGGATGCCATCTGCTTCTTTTCATCTGGACATGGGACGATTGGTGAAAAGTTTGATAAAAAGTCAGGATCTTACTGTCCATCAGGGTTATCGCAAACTACCATATTTTTCTGGCAGGTCGCCTACTCCTGCAGAAGAAGATTTCGATAGCTGCATGGATCAGGCTATACAAGCGGTGGAAGACTGGAATGTGCCAGAAGCAGTGAAGAGACAGCGGTTAAGTGAAAGCTTAAGGAGCCCTGCTGTAGATGTGATCTGAAGTTTGAAGAGAGGAAAACCAGATTGTGCGGCTATGGATTACATTGAAGCTCTGTGTGCAGTGTATGGAAGGGTGGAAAAGATTCCAGATCTACTGTATAAGTTTGAGCATACTCATCAGCAACAAGGGGAGAGGTTGTCTGCTTATGTTACCAGAGTGGATAGGGTCTTGCACCAAATCATATTGAAGAAAGGGGTTGACCCAACTGAAGCTCACCAATCACGTTGGAGAGAATTATACAAAGTGCAAGGCCAAACCACCCCATTGTGCTCCGGTTGTTATTAAAAGGAATCCAGATTGCACCCACATATCCTGAATTGATGAAGGTGGTAAGAGAAGAGGAAGCACTGCTTGATGAGAAGAACCAAAGATCTCTGGCAGAAGTGAGTGTAATCACAAAAGCTGGAAAAGTGTCTGCTCAACAAGTTCAAGTGGATACTGAACTGTACAAAGCTGATAATGAGGATTCGGAATGGGGGGAAGGCAGTAAACTTGTTACCTCCTCAACCATTATTGAAGAGTCTCCAGTCAAGCTTCTAGCCCAAGTGGCTCAGGCACAGGGCCGGCTACAACAAACCCTAATGAGAGTTATGGAAGTTAGAGGATCTACTCAGACAGATGGGGGTGATCTCAGGAAGTGCTTTAAGTGTGGGGAGTCTGGTCATTTCAAACGGAAGTGCCCGAAGACTGAAGAAGAATTAAATTACATGGCTGAATTATTGAAAGCATTACAAAAGATATTAGCCACTCAGCCGGTGGGATACTTCAAAGGGTCTCAGAGCAGGAGCCAACTGGGAACCAGACGAATCTGAGCTCCAGAAAACTGAGAAGTCCAAAGAAGAGGAGTCCCAGAAAAAGAAGTCCAAGGAAGAAAAAGACTTTTAACCCGTCACTGGGGTCTGAGGGCCGGGCACAGGGAGTCAATACTGGGTCGGTTACTAGGGCTGGAATTATATTTTCCCAGAGTGATCAGAAGAGAAGTAGTCATGAGATAAAGAAAGTTACTTTACCAGAGAAGTTGGTGGGGCCATCCCCTATTGTATCAGTTCAAGTGGAAGGCATTTACACTCGAGCCCTGCTAGACACTGGAGCCCAAGTCACTCTTCTGTATAGGGATTTTTATAATCAGTATCTGCAACATAGCTTTCTGAATAAATTATAAGAATTGGAAATTTGGGGCCTCATAAATAATCGCTTCCCATATGATGGCTACAATGGATGGAAGAGTTGAAACATTTCATACCCTGGCTGTAGTGTGTCCCAGGTCAGTGGGGGCAGACCGCAATTCCATGATCATTGGAACTAATACTGACTTGGTACGATGTCTTTTGGAGAAAGTGATAGGAGAAGATGGGACTATACCTGCAAAGACTCACCCTACACTAAATCAAGCCTGTCAGCTAGTGATCCAGGAAAAGAGGGCCCTAGCTCATGGAGTGGGTCGATTATGGAAGTTAGACACCAGAGAGAAGGTGCTTCAGCCTGGAGAAGTTACTTATTTGAAGGCCACTGTGAAGCTTATGTGGGATCATCCTGGACCTTTTGTAGTGTTGGAGACCGATGCACAAACGGAAGCCGAAGGATTGGTTATGGTCCCTGAAATTGTTCCCATCAAGGCTTTGTTGAGGAATAAGAATAAAGTTTCGATCAGCTTGCAAAATTTTTCCAGTCACCCGGTGACTTTGAAGGCCAGGATGTCTGTAGGTCAAGTGAGCGCAGCCACACCACTGACACCTGCAGAAGAACAGAAAGGAAAGAGTCTGCAAGGTTTAAAGAAGGAACTGGAAGATTGTGCTGCTGGCCTACCTCCTGCATGGAAGGAAAGAATGAAGTCTCAACTACAGCGATGGGAGAGAATTTTTGCCACTGATGACTTTGATGTGGGATGCTAACCATCGAACACGCCTTCAAGAGGAGAAGACATTTAGAGAAAGGACTCAGAGCATTCCACTCAGTGATTTAGAAGATTTGAGGGAGCAGTTAACTGAATTAAAAAGGTCTGGGGTAATTCAGGAATCCAGGAGTCCCTATGCTTCCCCCATAGTGGTGGTAAGAAAGAATGTGCATTGACTACAAAACTCTCAATCAAAGAACCATCCCTGATCAGTATACCACTCCTAGGATTCAAGATGCTTTGCAGTGCCTGACGGGAGACAAGTGATTCAGTGTACTGGATATGAAGAGTGGATATTATCAGATACCCATGTGTGCAGAAGACAAGGAGTAGACAGCTTTCATATGTCTGTTGGGATTCTATGAGTTTAACAGAATGCCACAAGAGTTGACGGGAGCTCCAGCTACTTTCAGAGACTGCTGGAAAGCACCTTGGGAGACATGAATTTGGTGGCGGTTCTGGTGTACTTGGATGACATCATTGTGTTTGGAAGAACTCTGGAAGAGCACAAAGCAAGGCTGGAGAAGGTATTTGAGAGGCTCCATGAAGAGGGATTCAAGTTGTCCATAAAGAAGTGTCAATCCTATCGCACTTCAGTTACCTATTTGGGTCATGTGGTGTCAGCTATTGGAGTGACCACTGACCCGAAGAAACTGGAAGCAGTGACTGCATGTCTCCGCTGACATCCGCCGCTGCATAGAGGAGAATGGGGCGTCCTTGCAGGTCCGCCTGGAAAACGGACAGACGGATCTGAACGGAACGCTGTGTGAAAGGGGCCTTACTCTCTCCAGTACATCACTTCTCCTCAGGCACAGCTAGCACATGATTGGGTGTGACTCTAGTTCCAGCCAGGCCTTGCAAAAATGCCTCTTGCAGGCAGGGACTGTGGGCCCCTGTAGTGTAACCAGAAAAGTCTGGGTTGTATAGCACTAGCTGTCCTTGGTGGACTATTGATCCTAGTAAGTCCTCTTCAGACCCTGCCAGCCCTCCTGGCTGCAGCAACCCAAACTAAACTGCCCATGACACCACAGTCCTCACTGGCTCTACACCCATCTCAGATTGTCTCTCTCTGACGCAATCCGCTCCAGTGTGCCTCCCCAGCGTTTCTAGGATGTGTGCCACTCACCAACACCTGGTGGATCCCTCTTGGAGACTTTGCCTGGCAGTACCTTCCACTATCCTCTCCTGCTCCTGGTCAGGACATCCCTGTGGTTTGTACGGGGGTCCTTTCAACTCCCGAGCTCCATCCCAAGGATACCCCCCCCAGCTAGCACTCCATCTTAAATTCTTCCACCCGAACTCTCCTCCCCTGCTGGGCTGACCCTAGGTACTTAAGGAGGCCTACCCCCTGCCAATCCAGATTGGGGATTGGTCAGTGCTCCTGTGAATACCCCAGACAGCAATATCTCTTTTCCCCTCCTCTTCTTTCAGCACCTTTTTGAAGCAAGAGGCAGGCAGGGATTTTTTTCAGCAGGAACGTGGGGGAACGCAGTTCGGCTGGCTGCTGGGGGATCTATTTTCACTAGTGGGGATCTGTTTTGTGTCAGGCTCTATTGTTGCTGGTGGGAGACGTTATTGTTACTGGGGGTCTGTTGCTGGTAGAGATATACTATGGAGGGAGAGATCTATTGTTGCTGGCTGCTTGAGAGTCTATTGGTGCTGGCTGCTGGGGGGGTCTAATGTTGCTGGGCTGGATCTTTTCTTGCTGGGGGGGTATTTTGTTGTGGACACAGTCCATTGATGCTGTATGGGAGGTGGTCTATTGTTGTGTGGGAACTATTGTTGCTGGAGTATCTATACTTGCTTGGGGGGACCTATTGTTGTTAGGGTGGGGTCCCTTGTTGCTGGGGGAGTCTATTGTTGTGTGAGGGATCTATTGTTGCTGGCTCCAGGGGATCTATTTTACTGCTTTTCTTGTTATTAGGCAAGAGCAAATTCCGTACAAGTTATTTAGCACCACAAAATGATACCTGGGCCAGTACTGGGAGGCGGGTAGGGGGCGGAACCAAGGAATGGTGCTTGGAGGTGGATAGGGTGCGTAGACAAGGGGGGACTCTGAAGGGGGGAGTTCCTGCACCTATTCTCTGAGAAAAAAAGCCCTGGAGGCAGGTAACCCAGAAGTGACACTGCTTGTGAGTGACCAGCTGCTACACTGAGCCTCTTCCAGCCCACAAACCAAAACTGGTCTAGCTGGCAGCCTAGCCCGCCCAAATTTACCTAACCTAACAAAAAAATCCTACCTCTAGCACACTACCTAAGTAGAGGGTGCTACAGGTGCATGCTGGGAGTCAGGCAACCAGAAAATGCACCAAAAACACAAACACGTATGCATTTTTTACCGCATGGTTTTCCAGCGGAGCAGTGTGAAAGGGCCCTAAAGCTAAATTCCAGGTATGGATATTTATACATAGTTACATTGTTTCAGCTTGGACAATGTAACTATATATATAGACCATACCTAGAAGCTGTGAACCACTGTAGTAGACATCATTACACCAGTGAACTCCACCAACTTCTGGACCTTATGCTGGGCTGCTACTAGGGTTGCCGCCTCATCCCTTTAAACCCGAACACATATGAACTGCTACATTGTGAATACAGGAGGTCATTCTCTCAGCACAGGCACCCTTCATGGAATACTTTGCATTTTCTCAATGAATGCAGCACTAATTGGACAAGGTGGAGATTGTGACATCATTGTGTTGTTCTCTGAATGGTGCCTGTGTCGAATGGCCGGCCTCCTTTGTTCACAATGCAGCAAGGTAGTCTCTCGGCACAGGATTTGGAAGCTAGCGGCAATTGCTGCAGTAGAGATCACCTTTTCTAGCATGTTTTCTCGTACCAATAGTAGTTTTTTACGTATTGTTATTTTGTGTAAGTTTAATGAAATAACACACATTTTATTGGTTTAAATACTCCTTTATTATGTCTTCTTAGTCATGATGGACCCACGAAACACGTTGGATCTTCATTTGATCTTCTGACTAAAATGGAATACAATTTTATCTGGAAGACAGAGTGCATTATGTTTAGATAAAAATTAATGTATTTAACCACTTCACCCCCTGAAAGATTTCCCACTGTAGGACCAGAGCCCTTTTTGCGATTCGGCACTGCATTGCTTTAACTGACAATTATGCGGTCATGCGACGTTGTACCCAAACACAATTTGCGTCCTTTTTTACCCACAAATAGAGCTTTCTTTTGGTGGTATTTTGGTGGTATTTGAGCTCTGTCATTTCAAAGCCATTGTATCTCATTTTTAGGGACTCCTTAATGACTGGATTGGCGTAGGGCCAATGTGGTGCCCATATTTAAAAAGGGATCAAAGTCTTTACCAAGTAATTATAGACCTGTTAGTTTAACTTCTATAGCTGGGAAGATACTGGAAAGTTTAATAAAAGACCACATAATGAGTTCTTGTTGGATAAAAATATTTTAAGCAACAGACAGCATGAATTCATGAAAGACAGAAGTTGTCAAACAAACCTGATTTCTTTTTATGAGGAGGTAAGTAAAACCTTAGACAGAGGGGTGGCTGTGGACGTGGTATACTTGGATTTTGCAAAAGCGTTTGACACCGTTCCCCACACACGGTTAATGTGTAAGGTAAAGTCTACAGGCTTGGAAAGATCAGTTTGTAAATGGATAGAAAACTGGCTAAAAGACCGAATTCAGAGAGTAGTGGTTAATGATTCTTACTCTGAATGGTCTAAGGTTATCAGTGGGGTACCCCAAGGTTCAGTGTTGGGACCCTTACTTTTCAATATATTTATAAATGATATCAGGTCTGGGATTAAAAGTACCATTTCAGTGTTTGCAGATGACACCAAGCTATGCAGTGGTCCTTACAGGATGTCTCCAACTTACAAGCCGACCTCAATGCACTGTCTAATTGGGTGACTGTGTGGCAAGTGAGGTTTAATGTTGATAAATGTAAAGTTATGCATTTGGGGGCCAAGAATATGCATGCATCGTACATACTAGGGGGAGTACAACTGGGGGAATCCATACTGGAGAAGGATCTGGGGGTTTTGGTAGATCATAAGCTTATTAATGGCATGCAATGCCAAGCTGCGGTTTCCAAAGCAAGCAAAATCCTTTCTTGTATTAAGAGAGGTATGGACTCCAGAGATAGAGACATTATTTTGCCCCCCTGTACAAATCATTAGTAAGACCTCAGCTGGAATATGCAGCTCAGTTTTGGGCACCAGTTCTCAAAAAGGATATCGGGGAACTGGAGAAAGTGCAGAGAAGGGCAACCAAACTAATAAGAGGCATGGAGGAGCTCAGCTATGAGGAAAGATTAGAGGAACTGAATTTATTCTCTCTTGAGAAGAGGAGATTAAGGGGGATATGATCAACATGTACAAGTATATAAGTGGTCCATATAGTGAACTTGGTGTTGAGTTATTTACTTTAAGGTCATCACAAAGGACAAGGGGGCACTCTTTACATCTAGAGGAAAAAAGATTTCCTCTACAAATACGGAAAGGTTTCTTAACAGTAAGAGCCTGGATTCTTTCCTTAATGTAAATAATATAACTGGGTACTAACATTTTTAGGTAAAGTTGATCCAGGGTGAATCCGATTGCCTCTCGGGGAATCAGGAAGGAATTTTTTCCGCCGTTATAGCAAATTGGATCACGCTTTGCTGGGGTTTTTTGCCTTCCTCTGGAACAACTGTGGGTGTAGGATTGTATATGGGATTATTTGGTTATATATATGTATGTGTGTATATATATATATATATATATATATATATATATATATGTGTGTGTGTGTATATATGTATATATATATGTATGTTTGTTTGTTTTTTGGTTGAACTAGATGGACTTGTGTCTTTTTTCAAACTGACTAACTATGTAACCATGTAACTATGTATTTGGTCACCTCTGTGTCATTTCTGATCGACACTATAAACAAAAAAAGAGCAACAAGTTTGCAAAAAAAACTATATTTCTTACTTTTTGCTAAAATACAAATCCAAAAAAAAAAAATATAAAAAACAAATTTATTCATCAGTTTATATTCTTCCTCGTATTTTTGGTAAAAAAACTCGCAATT
>BLSH010257403.1:2323731-2339382 GCA_018402905.1 Glandirana rugosa | reverse complement strand
GCGTTTATGGATGATGAGAATTCATTTTTGGGGTTTTTATTTTTTACTAGTAATGGCGGCGATCTGCGATTTTTAGCGGTACTGCGATATTTCAGCAGACATGTCGGACCATTTTGACACTTTTTTTGGGACCATTGGCATTTATACAGCGATCAGTGCTATAAAAATGCACTGATTACTGTGTAAATGCCATTGGCAGTGAAGGGGTTAACCTGCAGGGGGCGCGCTAAGGGTTAACTATGTTCCCTGGGCGTGTTCTAACTGTGGGGGGACTGCCCTAACAGGGGAAGGGAAGTGGTCACAGCCTCCGTATACAGGAAGGCTGTGATCACAGCCCTTCCCCCTTCACAGAACGGAGGTCCGTGTTTACATACACGGACCTCTGTTCCTTCACTCCAGGGGGGCATCGCGGGTAGCCGGCGGCAATCGAAGCCGCCGCACCCGCTCCCTGGCCCTCCCCGAACACAGTGCGCGTTATCGCAGCCGCCGTCGTATGACGGCGATTTGCGATAACGAACCACCTTGTCGCCGTCAACCTGCAGTTGGCGGTCGGCAAGTGGTTAAACATGTCTACCGTTGTTCACCTCTGTTACATTAGGGCTGTTGATACTAGTAGTGTACACATGAAAGATACGTTTTTTTTTTTTTTGTGCTATTTTAAAGCTAGTAGGAAGTTTAAATTTTCTCATCCTGAATAAAAAAAAAAAATAATACAGTCACCACTGTCTAGAAACTGGTGGCAAAATTAATTATTTGATCCCCTGTATATTTTGTAAGTTTGCCCACTTACAAAGAAATGAAGGGTCTATAATTGTTATAGAATTATTTTGATGGTAGGGGATCAAATACTTATTATACACATTAAACTGCAACTCAATTTATAACATTTTTATCATGTGTTTTCTTCTGGATTTTTGGTTGGTATTCTGTCTCTATCATTTAAAGTACATCTATGATAAAAATTATAGACCCTTCATTTCTTTGTAAGTAGGCAACCTTACAAACTCTGCAGGGGATCAAATATTTATTTTCCCCACTGTATATTACATTTTTCTGTTTAGATTTAGATGCACTTTAATGTGATGCACAGCCTTGGGTTGTGGTACTATGCATTTAGAGTGGCACCTCAACCCACAATTATGGTAGGTCCCCATACAACGTGGCTGCAACAAGGTATGTTGAACCTGCCATGAATTTTGATTGAAAAAATTGCTGCAAAGCACGCGTCAAGCGCAGAAAACCACAACAGAACATAAAAATGTAAAGGGGACCCAAAAACATGCTGGCTGAGTTTCCACTGTATTATCCTGTCTGTGTAGCTCCCCCCATCAGTTGTCACCTGTGATCCGGCCAATGCCTTTCATTCTCTTTCCGCTCTCTCCAGCAGCGTGCGCCCCCAGACTGTGTCCTATCACTTGGACATTGGAAGGAGAATATCCAAGATTTTCCTAATAAGAAATTAGAAATATGAAAAGTTTTACAATTGTTGTAAAAAAAATAGCTTATTTCGATGCAAGAACATTTACTGCAAAAAGTATTAAAGTTCATTAACAAATCTCCCCAGAATGAATGGCAGACAGTTTCGCAAAACATCCTCAAAATTTATAAAATCAAACCATTTCCCAGGAACTCATTAAAGTTAATGTGGGGTGAATTTAGTTTGTTCCTTTTTGTAGAGTTCAGAAACTATTAATTAAAAAAATAGAGATATAGGAAGCTGGACATTGCCATGGGGCACAGGTACCCAAAGCCAAAATTGTTAAAAAAAACTAAATTTAATGTACAGCGGGGAGAGGGAATTTTTACGTGGCTTCAGCATACAGAAATTCTTTTATTTACAGGTTGGGGGGGATCTGTTAAAGCTGCTTGTGGTGTTATAGAAGAGCATGGTGTTTAGAAACAGCCTCAGAGATGGTGCAGGTTGGCAGCCCAAATTAGACAGTAGAATTAATTTTTTTGTATTTGCAGCCATGTACCAAGAGTGGCTGATAGTTGTGGTGGTCCACCTGCCCGCTGCCCTCAATCACACGAATTCCACACACCTGGAGTCACTGAACAGGTCGGTACTTTGTTTTGTTGTTTTATGTAGGGGTTGAACTTGGATAGGGATTAGGGATGACTGGGAGATGGCCAGTAATTGAACATGGGACCTACTATATACACCTCCGGTATATACACTTCTCCTCCAGCACACTACTTGCTGACCGTTACCCTTCTCCTTTCCTCTCTCCAGCACACTACTTGCTGCCCGTTACACTCGTTTTCCTGGTCCAAAAGGAAATTTATCAAACCTCCAAGACACCTCCTCTTCACCACAGCTAGCACATGGTGAGGCCTGCTGCAGCCGCGGGCAAGGCCTCAGGACCACCCTTTGTGGGTAAGAATTGCGGGTTTCCTTCCCTGATATCGTGGACCCTCTGTTGTGTAACTAAGTATGTTGGTGCTAGCTGGGCCTTGGATGAACTACTACTCCCAGCCCATCCATCTTCCAGACCCATATGGCCTGTCCTGCGGTCTAATGGCTCTCCTTCCCCTTGGTTGGTTCCTCCCGACTTCTACAGACTGCTCTCTCTCCTCTCAGACTGTCTCAGCCTTCTCATCCAACTCCCAGGAGCCACCACTCACCGACTGTAGCGTGGATTCTTTAAAGAGTCTCCCTCCATGTAGAACTCAGCAGCTCTCCTGCTTCTCCTGTGCCACTCCAGGAGCCGACTCCCACTCCTGGCTGCACCCAAGCCCCAGGCCTCAGGTTCGCCCCCCCCAGACTGGGGGATCCCCTCCCAGGCGAGGCCTGATTGGCAGCTTCAGCTACATCCTCATCTCTTCCACCCAAACTCTCCTGACACCTGCTGGCAGATTGCTGTGTTTAAGGAGGTCTGCCCCCTGCCAACCCAGTCTGTGGATTGGTCAGGGCTCCTTGTCATATATCAGGAAATTACACCTCCTCATCCATCCCCCTTCTAGAGCTTTCCCAGCTCAAGAGGAGGAATCTCCAAGAAGTGTACTTTCCCTCCATCTCCAGCCCCACCCCTGAGCCACTCCCAACCCAGATCAAAACATTTAGGCCTGCAGTTACTGTCAGGCCTAATTAGATTTTTCCTCTCCTGCCAAAAATCGACAAAAGTAAAAGCACCTACACTATGGGGGTGCTACACTCACCCCCCCCCCCCCCCCCAAACATCAGCTGGTCCCTCAGCTGAAAATTTACAAAAATAGCCCTTGAGCCCAAGAGCATGGGCATCCCAGAATCAGAAAAATGGGAGGGGAAAAGGGAACAAACTTGGATGGGGAACTGTACAAATAAATTAAGTGGAAAAATATATCAACACCATTTCTGTAAATTATTTACACTGTACAATATAATACATTCCTAGCTACATGTCCCTGCAGCTAACCAGACATATACACAACATACATTCCTGGACCAAAGCAATTCTCCCTGAGAAAAAATACTTTGTCCGCATGATTTGTAGTAGCAGTTAATTGACTTGACTCTCCATGGATGAGGATGACTAGCCAGTCCATACTTGAATTCCTAAGAGAAGAGAGAACGACTAACTAAAACTATCTACAAACAGAAAGTCCACTGAGAGGGGGGGTTATAAGCCTCCAGTAGAGTACCAATCAAAGAGTTGAAACTTTTTCTTCTTCTTTCACCTGCCTGCCCTGTCAGTGAGAGGTTATGATCCCACTGCAGGAGCAGAAACAAAGAAAGTCTATGTAAGAGTTCTTCTTTAAGGTTCCTGATGGGAAGAGCCCTTCCCCGAACAAACAGTCCTTAAAGAAAATGAAAGCCAGAACAAATTTCACCCCAGTGTCCTTGCAGTGAAACAGTCTCCTCCACTGGGCACAGGGTGGCTGGCTAGTTTGTCCTGCAATAGTCAGAAACAGAAGGAATCATGCTGCACTATCCAGCAGTCTTTGATGGCAGTCTATGTGGCACTTTAAACTTCCTCACACATAGTACCGAGGGTCCGGCAATCTTCTTTGGCCCCCTCCTATGTAGATAAAGTGGCTCTGGGTCCGCTGATCCACTTTCACAATCAGCACTCTGTCTTTGTAGATTGATCTCCTAAGTCACCATTCCTGCTTGATCTCCAAGGACCGGGCCCACAATTCACTTTCTGGCCCGCTCCATGGCTTTGAGACATGTAGATAGTCCCAAATAAGGTTGTCCTCTCACTCTAGCTGGGAGTCTTCCACAATGTTCATTATTTGGTGTGAGACATAGGGAAAGTCCAGTCCCCACTCCAGGGCTACCCTCCTCTGTACCTCCTGCTGAAATCTGGAAAATCTTGGCAAGTCCCTTGCATTTCCTTTCCCTGGGAGGATCTCAGGTAACCTCACCACCACTTGGCAGTAATTTGGTGCCCTGGTCTGGGTTGTGTATGGCCTGCGATGAAACAACTGATTTACATGGGTTCCTGCAGGGGGTCTGGATGACAAACTGGATGTTGGCTCTCTCCCTACTACTTGGGCTCCTGGAGCACTAATCCCTCCCATTTACCACTCTGCCTCATCAGAGTTGCTTGACCTGGGGGACGTCCACTCAGTAAGTCTTTCTAGGGACCCGAACTCACACTGCAGTCTGGGGAAACCCAAGTCTAAGGCCCGCTTCTCACCTTCCCCATCCAGCTCACCTGAGGAGACTCCTCTCTCTGGCAGCGGCTCCTTCCAGACAGGTATGGCAAGCGGGTTCCAAGCTGACCTGCACATCAGGGACTTTAGCTGGTCCGGGCAAGACAAGCATGAGAGCTGTCTTAACTGATACTACACAAGACCTTAGAAAGGTTCTTGCGCTACTTTTGTCCGGCACAGATTGTAAAATGTCACATCAAAGTTGTATCAAAGTCGGACTTCAAATTTGTATTGAAAGTCGCACGGCTTTGGAATCGCACTAGTGTGAACCAAGCCAAGGGTTTTAGTTATTGTTAATTGTTGACACCTGAATGAGCAATGAACCATCTTCAAAATCACAGAACAGGTCCAATTGATATGTGTATATGTGACCAACTACTACTAAGTATACCATGACCTGGAAATATAAGAACCTTCACCAACTTACCAAGAAATAGTTAACAATATAGGCAATTTCTGCCCCCACAATGCGGATATTGTTAGCAGCCTGGGAATAGGCAGTGCGGGATCCTCCACTCCAGTCCACGGCAATGCAGTTCACATCTTCAACCTGGAACAGAACCTGAGAAGCAGAAACAGAGTCTGGTTATACTTCCCAGTTATGATGTACACAATATGGCCAAAAGAATATGAGCACTTGTCCATCCCACCTACACTATAACATCAAAAAGTATGTGAAGTACTACTAATACTACAGAATACAAAAACATTTTTCTTCTCATAGAAGATCTGTTGAATGATGCAAATAAACATTATGGGTGCCAGGGCAGTTTCAACATGGAAATACACCATTGTTCTGCACCATACATCCAAACCAAAGCATGATAGTACAGAAGTCCAGCCATTTTGGCAAAATATCAAGTACTGACACAAAGTAATGTAGACAATAGTCAACCACTGAAAAGCAGAGTCATTACAAAACAACCAGATATGCAAGTTACAGTAGCCTATTCATACTTAGGTCTACCGGGGATAACCCAGGTATGTCCAGCCATGGGCCCATAATTTATCAAACGTACTAGAAGGGAAGGGGGTCTGCAGATTTATAATGTCTAATGATTAGTTTGCAGGCCTGGAAAAGAGCCTTAGCTAAGTAGCTATTGCTTGTTTATGGAGGTCCTCAACCTGAAGGACAGGCAGAATACCTAGAAGGGATCCTCTTGGATGGTAGCCTGAAATTCCTTGTTAAGGGTATTAATAACTCCCAGCCGATAGAGATGTAGTTTTGGACACCACCATAAAAAGTATATCTGATTTTCGTGTTCTCTACTGCATCTAAACAGCCTTGATTGTGTAAAATGGACCCTCAGGAGAATGCACAATTGTGAGAGGCATTGAGTCTCCTCCCACTATTCCTCCTCAAAAGCCCCCACGTCATTTGCCTACCTGGCTGTTCTAGAGGGGTAGTCTTTCACAACAATAACGAGCAGCAAAGAGTAACATCTAAATATATATTTCTTGTATTATACAGTATCCGACATATAATGTAGTTAATTACCGGGGTGGAAGACTGTACTCACCTAATAGCATGTTGCAATTGTAAGTAATGAAAGTGCATGGATTGAGGAATGTGAAATTTTGTTTATAAGTCTGAGAAAGAGCATAATGACCCATTAGTAAAAATGTGGTACAGATGAGGAACACCATAATCTTTCCATTTCACCCCATATTGCAAGGTTTCTAACTCAGAGTAGTGTCTATTGCCCCAGATAAGGCTAAATCTGGTAATGCAAAGACTTTTTAGACAATTGTGTCCTCCCAACCGTGTAGTAACAGTTTTGGGATGGTCCTTTTCTGGTCCAGCATGACTGGCACCTGTTTACAAAGCCAGCTCCATAAAGACATGGTTTGATCAGTTTCTTGTGGAGGAACTTGAGTGGCTGGCACACAGCTCTGACCTCAACCCTACTGAACAACTGAATTAGAAATCTGATTGCAAAATTACCTGACCTCACAAATGGTATTTTGGTTAAAAGTAAAAAAAATCTCACAAACACACTCCAAGATCTTGTGAAAAGCCTTTCCAGAAGATTGGATACTGTTATAGCTCCATTTAAATGGCAAGGATCCATTCCTACTGGTATCAACCTCTTTCAAATCCTAGCTGAATTAAAGTCATATACTTGCCCCACACTGTTTTGTCAATTTTTCCTGAAAGGAGAATCAAATCCTTCTGAAACCTATAAAGATAACCAAACTCCCTGCCTTTTCAAATCAATTTTTTCTCAGAATTCCATATTTTAAGTTTTTATTGTACGAAATAAAAAATGATAGCAAAATTGTTATTCTGCTATTCTTCTTTCTTCTGTATACGATTGATTCCTTTGTGTCCATTGTACAGTCTGGGATATGGAAAACAAGCTGACCTTGACTATATTTATATGCAGCAATTACAGCACTTCTAGAGGTGGCCATGCATAGTCTGTTGCAATTCCTGATTGTACACAATACATTGCCCAGAGATAAAATTGCGCCATTTGAGCTACCGTAGAGGGTGCAAAAAAATATTTTTTTTTTGTTCTGCTTTGCTCTTTTAAGTTCGGATTCTTCTATTATCGGTCACAGCTAATTTGTTGACAATATCTTTTACAGCCTAGTGACTCAATCCTACTACAAGCTAAGGGCAGGGAAGGAAGGCCCTCATCATCTGTGGGCCTCTACCACTCATCAGGAAGTCACAAAAAAAAAAAAAATCGCAGTGAATTTTAGTGAACACTTAACTAATGAGCTTACTATATTACCAAATCCCTGAGTTATTCAGGACTAGGGTTGCCGTTCATGTTTAGGAAAATGGTAAATTAATTCTAAACATTACAGATTCAGTCGTAAACTGCAATGTTTGAGTGCACTGAATGTGGGTAATATCCTTTCACAACCCCCTTGGCTTTAGTGGGTTAAGCTTTATATTTTATTACACTACAGTTGTGCTCATAAGTTTACATACCCTGGCAGAATTTATGATTTCTTGGCCATTTTTCAGAAAATATGAATGATAACACAAAAAACTTTCACTCATGGTTAGTGTTTGGCTGAAGCCATTTATTATCAATCAACTGTGTTTACTCTTTTTAAATCATAATGACAACAGAAACTACCCAAATGACCCTGATCAAAGGTTTACATGCCCTGGTGATTTTGGCCTGATAACATGCACACAAGTTGACACAAAGGGGTTTGAATGGCAATTAAAGGTAACCACCTGTGATCTGTTTGCTTGTAATTAGTGTGTGTGTATAAAAGGTCAATGAGTTTCTGGACTCCTGACAGACCCTTGCATCTTTCATCCAGTGCTGCACTGACATTTCTGGATTCTGAGTCATGGGGAAAGCAAAAGAATTGTCAAAGGATCTGCAGGAAAAGGTAGTTGAACTGTATAAAACAGGAACGTGATATGAAAAGATATCTAAGGAATTCAGAATGCCAATCAGCAGTGTTCAAACTTTAATCAAGAAGTGGAAAATGAGGGGTTCTGTTGAACCCAAATCACGGTCAGGTAGACCAACTAAAATTTCTGCCACAACTGCCAGAAAAACTGTTCGGGATGCAAAGAAAAGCCATTACTATGCGAATGCCAGTAAATATCCCACTTACAATACGCCAAACAGCACAGAGACAAGCCTCAAACCTTCTGGCACAAAGTAATTGTGTAAGAGCGATGAGACCAAAATTGAGCTTTTTGGCCACAACCATAAACGCTACATTAGAAAAGGAGTCAACAAGGCCTATGATGAAAGGTACACCATTCCAACTGTAAGACACAGAGGTGGATCACTGATGTTTTGGGGATGTGTGAGCTACAAAGGCACAGGAAATTTGGTCAAAATTGATGGCAAGATGAATGCAGTATGTTATCAAAAAATACTGGAGGAACATTCACATTCATCAGCCAGGAAGCTGCACATGGGACTTACTTGGACATTCCAACATGACAACGATCCAAAACACAAAGCCAAGTTGACCTACCATTGGCCACAGCAGAATAAAGTGAAGGTTCTGGAGTGGCCAACTCAGTCTCCTGACCTCAATATCATTGAGCCACTCTGGGGAGATCTCAAACATGCAGTTCATGCAAGACAGCCCAATAATTTCCAGGAACTGGAGGCTTTTTGCCAAGAGGAATGGGCAGCTTTACCATCTGAGAATATAAAGAGCCTCATCCACAAATACCATGAAAGACTTCAAGCTGACATTGATGTTAAAGGGGGCAATAGACAGTATTAAGAACTGGGGTATGTAAACTTTTGATCAGGGTCATTTGGGTAGTTTCTGTTGTCATTATGATTTAAAAAGATTAAACACAGTTGATTGATAATAAATGACTTCAGCCAAACACTAACCATGAGTGAAAGAAAAGTTTTTGTGTTATCATTCATATTCTCTGAAAAATGGCCAAGAAATCATAAATTCTGCGATGGTATGTAAACTGATGAGCACAACTGTATTAATATACACCACTAGACAGGTCTAGGGACCCCTTGGTGATGTATAATGTCACTGCTACAATGGCTGCTGTGATCAGAAAGATCAGCAGCAGTTCCGTCCTCCTGCCACCACTTTTGTGCCTGCCAAAATAAGTCATAAGCCAAAATCAGTACAAACTCCCCCCAGAATAACCCACCTCCCATCAGTATAGACCCCCCCAGGATAAACCACCCCCCATCAGTACAAACCTCCCTCTATCAGTACAGACCTCCCCCAGAATAAAGACACCCCCCATCAGAACAGACCCCCCATCAGTATAGACCCACAGAATAGCCCTCATCAGTACAGACGCCCCTTAGGATAAAGCCACCCAAACATCAGTACAGACCCCCCAGAAAATCCCCCCATCAGTACAGACACCCCAAAATAGCCCCCCATCAGTACAGACCCCCCAGAATAGCCCCCCATCAGTACAGATCCCCCATCAGTACAGACCCCCCCAGAATAGCCCCCCATCAGTACAGACCCCCCATCAGTACAGACCCCACATCAGTACAGATGCCCCATGAGTACAGACGCCCCATCAATACAGACCCCCCCAGAATAGACCCCCCACCCCCAGCAGTGCAGCTTTACCAGTGTCAATGGGGGTCGGTCACGCACACATTGGGAAGGGGGGAGGTGTCATCCCTGCACGCTCGTCCTCCCCTCCCTCGGTCCTCCTCCTTCTTCTCCAGTAATCCCATAAAAAAGTATCCAAAAGTTTTCTGTAGACATTTGTGTATATTGGACTTCTGTGTCCTCCGTTTATGAGCTCCCCTCACTGAGCTCTGCAGAGTGTAACTTCCACTCTCCACCCCCTTTTTTCTGACAGCTCAAACAAGTTTTACAATTCAGGACATTGAATGGAATGGAAAGAGAGATCCGCAGATAGGTACAACTTATGGAGGAGGATTTGTTTCATCTATGTGTATCATCTAAGGCCAATGACTCCACTGTGTATACAATATGTAAGGGTTTACAATCACTTTAAGTTTTTATGTCTGTGACCCCTGCTCGAGAGATATTCCTCCACTTCCTGCCCATGTGACACCCATACAAGAAATAAGGGTGGATGGCTGTCGATGGGACAAGATAAAAAGAAGTATAGCCTTTCCTTACTCTGGTAAAAATGTGTTATTGTTTTTGTCAGTGTTACCAACAAAGCAATTTCATATCAACTCCTGTTGTGACAGGAAGAGTGAGAAATCTCCCCAATGGGAGCACAGAAAGCAATAAAACCATAATATATGCTCTAACCTGTGTCTAGTCAAAAAAGGGTTCTATTAAAAACTTAAAGTAGATGGACATTAACAGGAGATGTGCCAATGACTTTGAAGACAGATCCACTTACTCCGCACATTTCAGACAGCCAGGCGGATTGTCCACTGCTCATGAAGCCATGGATGAGAAAGCGGGTCTTCCTGGAGGTGCTGAAGTTGGAGGAGGAGATGGTGGGAGGATTAAGGGCGCTGATCACCTGGATAAAAGAGACAAAAATATAAATATATATATAACATAATGAGCAATATATTGTGGATTATTGTGTGCATTATTGACCATTTCCAGTGGAACAGAAAGTGAGGAAATCGGACTGATCCTTTACCAGTATTAATTTGTTTAGACAAAAAATTGGTGGAATTGGATCTCTCACCTGGTAGCTGTTTTGGTTGTTCCTGGTATAGAGGAAGAATCCGACATTGATCTGCTCTGGGGACCAGGGTAACTTGGCAGTGGGTCTCTGAAGAGAACCGGAATAGGGCCAGGCATCTGAGAAACATCCAAGCCTATCATAGCACACCTCAGCACCTGCAAGGGGGCACAAATAAACATCTATAAGGAGAGGTTCCCAATAGGCTCTGTTTAATAACATTAATGTCAGGGTCAGCCCACCCAAAACACCATGTACGACTGTCTCTGGGGTCCAGCGGGTGCTTAACGACCTGCACCTACTGTAAGATCACCTTCAACCAGCTCCTCTATGCAAGGCTAGGGATACCATTGGGCACAGTAGGTTTTTGTATATAGGTAGTCCAGACAAAGAAGCAGTTTTTACCTGTACTATTAACACATTTTCTCAGTTTGGCCCAGACCCACTGAAACTTTCACATAATAGCAGGCCCAATCAGTGGTGGCCGTGAGATTCCACCCTGCAGCCGCACGTAACGCAGGGGAGGGGATGTTGGTGACATCACTGGCCTAATATGGTCAAGTGGCCAAATCTAAGTAATGCCTTTGGCCATCTATTGCCATGTGGCCATATTAGGTTAATGATGTCACCAGCATCCCCTCCCCTGTTTTACGTGCAACTGCTGGATGGGGAATTCCACAGCCACAGCTGATCGGTCTGGTGGCCTGCTGTTATGTTCTGCTGTTCCGCCCAGAGGTTTGGGCAGAATTCAGTTCAGCCCCAATATTAGCTCATCCTTATTCTAAAGTAAAAAGCAATAAAATGTCCTGTAAAAAAGGGATTCCAGCAGAGAGGGGGAGCTTTGGGTGCCTACAGTCTCTGGGGATGGTAATCCAGCCTGGCCTGTGTGTAGGCAGGTGAAATTGACTTTCTCCACAATAGGTGGCGCTCTCCTGCAGTGGCACTGTTGTTGGAGGAGGAAGTCAAGAGGGACAAGGTTCCTTTATGGTTTACTTGGGTCACTTGGGAAGCTATTCTATTGGATGCCTTCACCCCATGTCACTCTAGTGGCCATCTTGGATCAGGAAGAGGCTATTTAAGGCCCTGACTGCCAGATGGTGTGCTTTGTTGCAAGTGGATAGCGTAGGAAGAGGTACCCCACCTGTTAGGGGCAGTAGTAGTGGTAGTGAAAGGTTTCTGATGAGGAGGAATAGTATAGGGTTGGTGATTCCTCTGGACATCTTCCCAATTGGGCACGTGATGGCCAGGCTGCATTCTGCTCTCTTTACAGATTCTGTCAGTCCATCAGAGCTAACCATTCAAAAACCGGTTACAAATTCTATCAATTAAAAGAAGAGCTGCAGTTTTGCAGTCAAGTTTTCAAAAACCCCACTGTATGTTTATTATGTGTTCCCATTCACAAAACATTTTTACTCATGTATTATTTTTTATTTATTATTATATTTCTTAGCTATTAGATGTTTTCCAGAAGGAGGTGCCGTGGCTGACTACTGAGTTTTTTCAACAATGTAAGAGTGAGCCTGTCCCAAGTCTGTCCTCATTATCATACAATGCAAGCAGCTAAGCCTTTACACCTTTAACCCTTTGTAAGGTTAAGTCTAGTTATGATTGATAATGAGGGTCTCCCTGTATGATACAAACAGGGTTAATTATGGCATACACAGCTGCCCAGCCCCTTCATAAGCAAGGAGAACTACCTAGGATTTTTCATTTCTAGGGGGTCCAGAATAAAGCATCTAAAAAAGGTAAGCTGCCATTTTAAATTGTTCGGGATG
The DNA here is from genome assembly GCA_018402905.1 of Glandirana rugosa. Taxonomy (NCBI): domain Eukaryota; kingdom Metazoa; phylum Chordata; class Amphibia; order Anura; family Ranidae; genus Glandirana; species Glandirana rugosa. Next base: position 2,326,857 of record BLSH010257403.1, on the reverse strand, counting down.
CAAAGAAAAGCCATTACTACGCGAATGCCACAAAGTATCCCACTTACAATACGCCAAACAGCACAGCATTCATTTATTCTTCCCTGTCTTTGCCAGTGGGACCCTAACCCCTCACTGGCAGAGCAGGCAGGAAAAAGACTCTGTTACAAGTGTGCTATGTTGTTGCTCTACTGGGAGGCTATTAACCCCTTTCAGTAGACAGTTACTGTTGTTAGTTTGTAGTTAGTTGTTTGTCTCTTAGGATCCCTGGGATGGGACGGCTGTCCACCCTCATCCAGCGAGAGTCAACATCTTCTTCTACAACTATGCGGGCAGAGGTCTTGTCTCTCGGGAGAAGTACTCTGGCTTAGGATGTGAATATTGAATGTATTTACATGCTGTTAGTAGTAGGGACAGATGTTAGGAATGTATATTACTGTGTACACGTGTAAATAGCAACTGAGATTGGAATATATTTTTGTACTTATTTAATTGTAAAGTCCCCATCCAAGTTTGTTCCCTTTTCCCCTCCCTTTTATTTGTTCTGGGATGACCTTGCTCCTGGGCCCAGTAGCCATTTTTTCAAATTTCCTCAGCAGGGGACCAGCTGAGGGTTGGTGGGGGGGGGGTGAGTGTAGCACCCTCTACCATAGACAGGTGCCTAGAGATAGATTTTTTTTGAGAGTAGATAAAATGTACTCAGGCCTGACTGGACTTTTGATTCTGGGCAGGGGGGTGGCCCAGGGAGGACTGGAGACTGCAGGAAGCAACACCCCTTGGATACCCCCCCTTCTTCCGAAAGTTCTGAAAAAAACAAATGTATTCATCAGGGGCGTGGCAGGGGGTGTGTCCTACACCTACATACATTTGCCAATAAATATCCCTCGCTCCCATCTCAAAAAGTTGGGAGGTATGCGCACACTGTCCATGACACCAGGTCCCAGTCTCCTCCTGCACCCCTTCCAGACTGTCTTCCTCCCAATCTGCTTTGTGCATCTCCACTCCCCTGGGCTGTGTCACTCACTGTTACTTGTAGTTTCTCCCGGAGATCTCTCTGGTAGTGTTCTCTCCCCTGCTGTGCTCTTCCGCTTACCCTTGTGCCTCTCCTCCAGGAACTCTCTCTCCTCCTGGCTACACCTGAGCTCTCCCAGGCCAAGACCCCCCCCCCCCAGACTAGGGGCTCCCTCAGGTTCCAACAGCCTCCACACTATTCCATTTCCATCACTTCCACCCAGACTCTCCTACTCCTACTGGGCAGACCACAGTATTTAAGGAGGCCTTCCCCCTGCCAGTACAAGTTGGGGATTGGTCAGGGCTCCTTAACATACATCAGAAAGCACCACCTCCTCTTCCCATCCCCTTTTCCAGGACTTCCAGAAGGGGAGGGTAACCAAGGGGTGTTGCTTCCTGCAGTCTCCAGTCCTCCCTGGGCCACTCCCCTGCCCAGAATCAAAAGTCCAGTCAGGCCTGACTAAATTGTACCTACTCTCAACAAAAATCTATCTCTAGGCATCTACCTATCGTAGAGATCGCTACATATATATATATTTCTTACCTTCAACCTTAAAAGAAAATCGCTTGATGCCTCTATCAACACACTCAGGCAGAAGGGTGCCAAACGGGCTACCCATACCTTGAAATTTGGTTGGTTCATTGGGAACTGGCCGAAAGTCATCCTGTTTGCTGTTGCCATTACAGTATAGCTAAGAATGAGCAGGTTCTTGTATCATCTTAGGAGCTATTCTGAATGCTGTCTTCTGGTCCTTTAGCATTGGCTTTAATGGAATGTAAAGTTCAATCAAATTAAAGAGGAAGTAAACTTCCATCTTTGAATTTTAACTATAGGTAAGCCTATAATAAGGCTTAACTATAGTTAGTGTAAATATCTCCTAAATGTGACATCAGTGGCACATGTGCCATCTCTACTGCTTCATGTAACATGTCCCCAGTCCCTGTCTTCTGCAGCGTGTCCAGTGTACCATCTTTAGGGGGGTTAGAGGGGTGGTTTCCAACAGGGATCTCCAACACATCTCCCATTATAGGGGAGGGGACCCCTGTAGGTTGCAAGGGTCAGGTGGGCCCCCTAAGAATACACAGATGACTTGTAATGGTGGTGCAGTTCATTTTCTTTTTTTCTTTTAATGAGACAATATTTTCTTAACTGCACCCCCCCCCCCAATTGCAGGGCAAGCGCTGTACATTTTGTCAGAACTACAGTAAAAAAAAAAAAATAAATAAATAAATAAAAAAAAAAAAAATTCAAATATATATATATTTTATGTATAGGTTCATGAGTCATGACCCCATACTAGGAAGTATTAGGTCATTACACCTGTGATCCTCTCAGAACAGAATACAATGGCATTTAGCACCTTGTTGACATCTACAAACAAGTTTTATTATACAATGAATTTTCAACAGAGCCAAGAAGATAAGGAAATGGCCCATGTTTAAACGAACTGAATACTTTAAAGTTACCCATTGTACGTAAAGTAAGTTGGTTTTGCAAGTTACAGAATCAACTGAGCCACCATTGTTTTGCCTGGTGAAAATACAATGAAAACCCCAATAACTAGTTATCTAGTTACATTCTATCTAAACAAGTTGAAGGATATCCAAACACTTGTGAATATATGTTTAACCCAGGGGTGATTCAGAGGAGGAAAAAAAAACTATATATTATTTTGATGTAAAATCTATTAGAATAAGATGTGTTTCAGGTATATCCAATGATTTTAACGAGATAAATATATATACAGTATATCTTAACCATGTATAAAAATATGTCTAGATATATAGAATGTGTTTTATGTGTAGAATAAGATTATCTAAAATGTAGTTTTATTATATATCAAAAAAAAAGGAGGAGACTTAGTGGGGACCCAATTTGTATATAAGTGTTCACAAACCTATAGGAAGTTGAACAAATCTATCTTACATTGATCTATTGATCAATAACCCCAAAAGTAACATAAAAGTGGTCCGTTTTGTTACCACCGAGTCAACTAAGACATTGAACGTTTTGGTTGAATGAAATGCATGTTACCCATTGAAATTTCATAAGTCAAGCAAATTTGTACCCGGTAAAGGAATAGAAGAACCGAGACAACTTTTAAGTAACATATTATTTTGAACAAACATCTACAG
>BLSH010257403.1:2229986-2258206 GCA_018402905.1 Glandirana rugosa | reverse complement strand
CACCCACCCCCCCCCCCCAGGGTGCTCCCCTCCCTGCAGCAGCTGAAAGCCGGCAGGAGGGAGGGTAGGAGAAGCCGGATTTCAGCTGCTATAAGAAGAGATACACAGGGAATTGGTTCCTGTAATTACTCCGCTGCCCCACAGGTCACCCTCCCCATCGACAATTTGACTCCCTGTGCTGTCTACCCCCTCCTCCCCGGGTGCTCCCCTCTCCGCAGCAGCTGAAATCCGGCAGGACGGAGGGGAGGAGAAGCCTGCTTTCAACTGCTACAGGAAGAGACACACAGGGAATCAGTTCCTGTAATTACTCACCTGCCTCAGAGTTCACCTTGCCTATCCACAATTTGATCCCCCCATGCTGTCCACCCCCCTCACCTTGGTGCTTCCTTCCCCGTAGCAGCTGAAAACTGGCAGGAGGGAGGGAGGAAAAGCCGGCTTTCAGCTGCTGCAGGGAGAGACACACAGGGGATCAGTTCCTGTAATTGCCCCTCCGCCACACCAATCACCCCCTTTCCTGCCCCCATTAGATTCCCCTGCTGCTTGGGTCTCCCTGCTGGCCAGGGCCCTGTTAAAGAGAACCAATGCTACTCCTTTATCGGAGGCCCTGCTTGGATCACACAAATTATTTATATGCTAAAATGGACTGGTTGCTGCTGCTTGGTCTGTAATATACTGTAGTAGCTTGCGCTATGTACAGTAACAGTATGAGACACTTCCCCTCTGCTGCTGGATATAAAGAGAGCTCATTTTACATTACATCCTGTATGTAGGAATGGTGGCCACTGTTCCCACGACTTCCTTGGGCCACCTGCATATAAATGGATATTAATATTTTTAGGTAATAGCACTGGAGATATGTGATCCAGGGAATATCTGAGGTACCAGGAAGGAATTTTCCCCCATTTGAGAAAATTGGGAAAATTGTGGGTTTTTTTCGCCCTCCTCTGGATCAACTGTGGGTATAGGATTGTGCATATGGTGGCTTCCTATTTAATTATTTTTTGCTAGTAGTTGAACTCCAATTCATAAGTGCTCAACTTGTGGCCCTCCAGCTGTTGCAGAACTACAAGTCCCATGAGCCATTGCAAAGCTCAAAGTTACAAGCATGATTTCCAAAGGCAGAGTGATGATGGGACTTGTAGTTCCGCAAACACCTGGACGGCCACAGGTTGAGCACCCATGGACTAGATTGTGTTTTTTTGACCAATTATGTAGCCTGTCTTGTAATTTCCTTGCTTTTCTGATAATATACTGACGTCATTATTACCTCACCATTCGCAGGGTAAGACCTGGCCATCTCAGTCTCCCAGTCTGTCCCGTCCACTCTCCCTGTATAACTTAATGGATAGGCTAGGGGACTTTTGGACTGTCCTACCCACCATTATGTCTTACTGTAACAAACGTGCACAATCCCACTCACATTCATGCCCATGGTTTGCAGTAATTTCCAATTCAAGATGAGAATTGTAGTCTAAAACAGTCCCAAAAACTAACAGTAAATGTGTCACCACTTCCTCGGTCCCTCCTAAGGGTGCTGTACACAGTAATGATGTCATGGACATTTAAAAGTTTAATTTACGAAATATAGAACAAACATGGAAGAGTGCCCATTTCTGGACTCGTTCTATCTTATCAATATCTTTTTGTAAGTGAGGTCTCCAAACTGGACAGAGTATTCTAAATTAGGTCTAACTAAAGATCCATTCTATACAGAGGCTAGGACTCTAGGAGGTCTAGGAAGTAGGACCTCCTTAAAAAAAATGTCTATTTTTAATGTGGGAGATGACTAGAAATAATGTTGAGATTTTTAACCTATCGTGGAGTTCAGCTTTCGGTTAATAATGTACGACAGGGATATGCAATTAGCAGACCTCCAGCTGTTGCAAAACTACAAGTCCCATCATGCCTTTGCCTGTGGGTGTCATGCTTGTGGATGTCAAAGTCTTGCAATGCCTCATGGGACTTGTAGTTCTGCAACATCTGGAGGTCTGCTAATTGCATATCCCTGATGTAGGACATGAATAAAATTCCAGCAGTAGGCATCTAAATCTCAGCTTTGGGGATTATCCTATAGGATGGAGATGATCAGCACCAAGACACTAACCGCCTGGTAGGTGTTCCAGTTGGAGCAGGGATAGCTGGGGAACATTGCAGTGTTACCGATACTGTCTGTGTAGTACTTGATGGCTCTCATGTGGTTACAAGTTACAAAGTTAACCACTCCTACAAAAAAAAAAACAGACACATAAATGGGTTAATCACATGATCAAACTTGATAGATATATATATATATATATATATATATATATTACACTGTATTGGGACACCTACCTTTACACGCACATGAACTTTAATGGCATCCCAGTCTTAAGCCTGGTACACACTATTCACCTGTCAGCACTGGTCGGAGCTGCTATACTAACTATGCTGGTCCAAATCATTTGGTGGAGAGGGCGTTATGGTAAGGGGTTGCTTTTCAGTAGACATGTGCACTGCCGAAAAATGTGTTCATTTTCGTTTACTTTGTTTTTTTTCTATTTCAGGTCATTCGTTAAAGATCGAAATTTGTTATTTGCAATAAAATCATAACGTCGGAAAAAATTTGAATTCAAAATCCAAAATTTCGTAAATTCCTAAATTTGAAAATTCATAAAGTTGTAACTCCCTAAATCCAAAAACTCCAAAATTTGAATAATTTTGAAAATCCAAAAATTCGTAAATTAGAAAGTTAGAAAATCTGAAAATTCAAAAATCCGAAAAAATAACTAATAATAACTAACTATTAAATCATAGGTATTGGAATTTCCTCTCAAATTTGGCTGTTAGTGAATGTAAGAAATACGAATGTATTATTATTATTATTATACAGGATTTATATAGCGCCAACAGTTTGCGCAGCGCTTTACAATATTAGGGCAGACAGTACGATTACAATACAATTCAATACAGGAGGAATCAGAGGGCCCTGCTCGTTAGAGCTTACAATCTAGGAGGGAGGGTTAAATGATAAAAAAGGGCAGTAAACTGCGGGGGATGAGCTGATTGAGAAAAAAGGAGTGTAGTTATTAGGTGGTGGCAGGATAGGCTTCCCTGAAGAGAAAAGTTTTCAGGGATCGCTTGAAGGTGGATAGATTTGGGGACATTCTCTATCCAATGTATCCAAAGTTATGAATTATCCGAAATAACGAATGCTGTATCTAAACAAATGGAATGTAACAAATTAATAATAATAAAAAGTTTTCATTATTATTATTTATTATTATTAATTCGTTATGTTCCATTCGTTTAGATGCGGCTAGACATGTGCAATTAGTTTTGTTCTAAGTTCATTCTTCGACAAAATTTGACAAATTCATTAATTTAGAAATATTCAAATGAGTGAAATTTTACAAATATTCAAAAATGCAGAAGTTTAGAAATTCAAAAATTTGGAAATTCAAAAATCTAAAAATAAGAACAAAAATCCTAGAATTCAAAAGAACGAAAATCCGAAAATTTGAATACCCGAAAATTTAAAAATCTGAAATAATAACTAACTATAGTAACTATTACTAACTATTACATTATAGGTATTGGAATTTCCTTTCAAATTCGGCTGTTAGTGAACGTAACGAATACGAATTTATCCATAGTTACGAATTATCCGAAATAATGAATGCCGTATCTAAACGAATAGAACGTAATGAATTAATAATAATAAATAACAATAATAATAAAAAAACTTTTCATTATTATTATTATTTATTATTATTAATGTGTTCCGTTCCATTTGTTTAGATATGGCATTCGTTATTTTGGTTAATTCGTAACTCTGGATAAATTCATTACGTTCACTAACAGCCAAATTTGAAAGGAAATTTGAATACTTATAATTATACCTATAAAACCTATATATATATATATATATATATATATATATATATATAATACCTATAATAGATAGTTATTATTAGTTAGATATTATTTCAAATTTTCGGATTTTATCATTTTTGGATTTTCAAATTTATGAATGTCAACTATAACGAATGACCTGAAAAACGAAAGAAAAAAAAAAACGAAAACGAACACATTATTTCAGGTAATTCGTAACTTCGCAAAAGTTTGTATTCATTACATTCACTGACAGCCAAATTTTAAAGAAAATTCCAATACCTATTATTTACTAGTTAGTAGTAGTTATTATTAGTTAGTTATTTTTTCAGATTTTCAAATTTTCGTGTTTTTGAATTCTCAGATTTTCATTCTTATTTTTGAATTTTCAAAATTTCCAAATGTTCTCATTTCCAGATTTTTGAATTTCCGAATATTCTAATTTCCAAACTTTTGAATTTTGGAATTTCCGAATTTGGAACAAAACAAATTGCACATGTATAGTTTTCAGGGGTTAGGCTCTGCCCCTTAGTTCCAGCGAAGGGAACTCTTAAGGTGTCAGCATACCAAGACATTTTGGACAATTTCATGTTCCCAACTTTGTGGGAACAGTTTGGGGATGGCCCCTTTCTGTTCCAACGTGACTGCACACCACTGCACAAAGCAAGGTCCATAAAGACATGGATGAGCGAGTTAGGGGTGGAGGAACTTGACTGGCCTGTCCTGACCTCAATCCAACAGAACACCTTTGGAATGAATTAGAGCGGAGACTGCGAGCCAGGCCTTCTTGCAACCCCTCATGGGGTAAGTGCAGGGAGGGGGGTTCTGGGGTAGCTGAGATGCCGCCCGCCGACCGAGCAACGGGGGGGGGGGGGGCGAGTGGATCTGGTTGTTTACCTCCCCCCCCAAAAAAACACCAGCTGCCACTGCTTTTGAATGACATTCAGTGGATTTATTTCTGTGTGAAAATAGTTTTTAACGGTGGTTATAGCCATATTGGTGCACTTGCAGCAGATAAGTACTGTGTGAAAAACATTAGTACTGGCATCACAGAGAGAAGCCATTGTCTACAACAGTAGTCTCCAAACTGCAGCCCTTTGCTTGCCTCAATCAGGCCCTTGGGACACTATTCCTCCCAATACTAACGATGGTGGCACTATTCCTCCCACTAATACCAATGATGGGACTCTATTCCTCCTACTGACACCAATGATGGGACGCTATTCCTTCCACTGACACCAATGATGGGACACTATTCCTCCCACTAATACCAATGATGGGGCACTATTCCTTCCACTGACACCAATGATGGGACGCTATTCCTCCCACTGACAGCAACAATGGGGGCACTATTCCTCCCACTGACACAATGATGGAGACACCATTCCTCACACTAATACTAACGATGGTGGCACCATTTCTCCCACAGACACCAATGATGGGGCACATTATTCCTCCCACTAATACCAATCATGGGACATTATTCCTCCTACTGACACTAACAATAGGGGCACTATTCTTTCCACTGACACCAATGATGGGGCACTATTCCTCCTACTGACACCAACGATGGGGGCACTATTTCTCCCACTAATACCAATGATGGGGCACTATTCCTCCTAACCACAGGGATTCTGCACATTTTTTTTACTCACACAGACTGCTAAGATTGGGGCATTATCTACTCCCACTGGCCACAGTCTGGCTCCACAAGTCTAAAGGACAGAAAGTTGGCCCTTGTTTAGAAAGTTTGGAGACCCCTGATCTACAATATACAATTCTCACCATTCCAGATGTCTTCCACGGTGATGCTGGGGATTTGAATGTTCTGAGGACATCCAGGCATATGGATTCCGCCGTTAGGGAAGAAATCCAAATGGCCAACATACTGGCTCATTCCAAAACCTAAAAGATTAGTAATACAATTATACATTCTATCATCGTTTCTTTAATGTGACATTTTGTTGAGGTTTTAATATGTTTATACAAAAGAGCAGACTGTAGAAAACCAAAAATAGATGTACAATTCCTGCATGGGGGAAACTGTTAAAAGTATATCTAAAGCCAAATTTTTTTTTTTTTTTTTTTTTTGGTTCTTGGTTTCAGATTAAGTGAGGAGGGGTTAAAGCCACAGTCCAAAATGTGGGAGATAACCCATAAGCTTTTCTCCTTCATTGGATCCCCTAAGCCAGAAGTGTTTAACTATCCACCTTCTTAGGCTAAGTTTACACTTGAATCAACAGCGGGCATTTCACCTTCATTATTGAAGCCTCACTAACACCTAAACAACACTCTGTGTTAATTATGTGCATTTCCACAGACAGTGATGTTCAAATGGTCGCTCTTGTGTTGCTTCGCATTGGGACAAAATGTATCCAACATGTAGTGTTCGGTTGGCCTTGCTGCTACCCAAACGCCTCCATTCGTATCAATGTAAACGCACTGCAACTGCACTACAAATGCCCCTATGGCATTTACAGAGCATTTGAGATGTGTTTAGAAAGCGTTACAAGCTGAGATAATAGTACAAGATTCCATACAATATACAATAGAAACCCAACACAGAGGTGGCGCCTGGAAAACTTTGCTTTCAAATGCAGGCAAATTGTGTCAGTAATGCATCCTAAGGTGATAGCCTTGCAGTGTTATCATTTTAATGTCAAATTTTGATTTTGTTTAAGGCTGGGTTCCACCGATGTGCGGCCGCGGGGCACAGCAGGGGGTCACCGTTTCAAGTCCAAATTTGGTCCGAAATGTTGGCTGAATTCAAACCTGAAATGGATCCAAAGACGCACTGGACTCTTCTGCAGTGCGCTCCGCGGCTGCCCCGAAGATGTGTGAACCAGCTCCATTGAGAGCCGGGCACACTCGCCTGTCATGCGTATTTAATGCGGGGAAACCCTCTTCCAATTTGCAATAGTGTGAGCCCAGCCTTAGTCTTTTGACTAAAATGCCATTATAGTTTTAGTCATTATTTTAGTCATGTGAATTGTTTTAGTTTTAGCTTTATTTTAGTTGACTAAAATGATGCTAATTTAATGGACACAAATATTTTAGTTGAGCAAATTAACACTGTAGCCACATAATTGGCATCCATGGTATCTAATATTTCAGAAAAGGTCTAGATGCACCCTTAGGACTCTTTACATTAACCGTAGTTACGTAGTATGTGAACAAAAAATCCCTGTTTTTGTGCAAAGTTTGCTAGAAAGGATGTATAGCAATGTGCAGGGGGTTCCCACATTTAATCACACCCCCCAATGGGGCCTTACACTGCTCTAATACTTTTCTGCCCATTGTCAGCTGTTGCTCCCTGGCTACACAGAGGGTCTAATCAACTCCATGACATCCAACAGCCCTAAATGCAAAATTCCAAAATGTTGCTCAAATTCTATATTGGTTAAAGGGGTTGTAAACCCGCAAGGTTTTTCACCTTAATGCATTATGCATCTATGCATTAAGGTGAAAAACCTCCTGTAGTGCAGCTTCCCCCCAAAGCCCCCCTTTTATTTACCTTAGCCCGATCCTTCCAGCGACGGGGACGAGCCCAGGACCTCCAGCCGGTGTTTTAGCTCCTCATTGGATAGATTGATAGCAGCACAGCCATTGGCTCCCATTGCTGTCAATCAAATCCAATGATGCGGGAGCTGGGATGCGGAGCTGAGTCCTGCTGTCTGTAAATGCTGCAGCAGAACATGGGAGCGCGCCCACATGGGTGCCCAGGGGAGAGCGGTTCTCCACTGGGGCACTCCAGAAGAGGAGGAGCCAGGAGCGCCACTGAGGGACCTCAGAAGAGGAAGATCGGGGCCACTCTGTGCAAAACCAACTGCACAGAGGAGGTAAGTATGTTTGTTTCTGTTGTGTTTTTTTTTTTTTTTTAAACAAAGCTTTACATATCCTTTGTGATGACATTCTCATGCTGCTTTGCTTGTATGCGCTTTTCTTACTTTTTGTGTACTTCATTGTTATTTACATTTTTTTCAAAGTACTGAAAAGCATTTTTTTAAATATACCGCCATGTTATTTTCTTTGAAGTGACACAAAGACTGACCTAGGGAGGGGACGAGAGGTCCAGCGTCTGTGTGAATGACATCGACGAGTTTGGCATCTGATGGGTCCAGCCTGACCTCTATAGGTGTGTTCTGGAAGTACGGCTCAGCAGGATCCAGACCTGGCCAGAGACAGGCCAAAGGAAAGGGTTAATCCACGCAGCGTTCTCATTAATCTTCACACATACACTCGCTTATTATATTCTGTGACTTGTCCTGCTTATACCAGCATCAGAATTTTATTCCTAGTACTAAGCATGGTGAATAATATAAGACGTTATTTATAGATTTAAGGATATATGTTTTGGTTTGCACATATGTGGGGGCTGTACTGAAAGTAATTAAAACATTGGCATTCCTTTTTTATTAGCTTACATAGGTTGTATAAAAAAATATCACATGTTGGTAAGGTAACTCTTCCTCTATACCAGGGATATGCAATTAGTGGACCTCCAGCTGTTGCAAAACTACAAGTCCCATCATGCCTCTGCCTCTGGGCGTCATGCTTGTGGCTGTCAGAGTCTTGCTATGCCTCATGGGACTTGTAGTTCTGTAACAGCTGGAGGTCCGCTTATTGCATATCCCTGCTCTATAGTAACTCTTCTTGTTCTTCTTTTTCACTGCAGGTAAATAATGGAATCCAAGCAAAGGTGTAACTAGAACTTTAAGGGCCCCAGTGCAAGGAACCATGAAGGCCCCCCCTGACCTCTGGTGTCAGGGCCCTTCCCACCAATCCTTGAGTTCTTTTCTCCCATCACGGGCCCTTTATTATGCTCCTGCAGCGGGACCCCTTTTTGCTGTCTTGGGTAGGGTTGCCACCTATTCTTCAAGCCAAACCCGAAGACTTTAGATCACAGCAAAAAAATGTTTTCATGGTATACACCAGGAATAAGCAATTAGCGGACCTTCAGCTGTTGCAAAACTACAAATCCCATCATGCCTCTGCCTCTGGGTGTTATGCTTGTGGCTGTCAGAGTCTTGCTATGCCTCATGGGATTTGTAGTTCTGCAACATCTAGAGGTCCGCTAATTGCATATCTCTGGTATACACTATACTCATATTGTGTGATTTATTAACAATCATTCTAAAATCCCCCTTACATCAGAGTCCACAGAGTACCCTCTTTATATCTGAATCCAGAGTTCCGCTTTACATCTGAATTCACATTTACATCTGAACTTGCAGAGTTCCCTTACACTGTAAGGGGGGACTCTGCAGACTGTGATATGAGGGAGAACTCTGGGGACTTTGATTTAAGGAAGAACAGTGAGAACTCTGATGTAAGGGGGAACATTGCAGACTCTGGTGTAAAGGGGCCCCTGGTAACTGAAGCCCCCACTTACATCATCGTTTCCAGCATTCCCCCTTAATCAGGGCTCCCAGAGCCCCTGTTACTCCAGAGTCTACAGAATTTCCACTTACACTGTAGGGCCCTTTTACACAGGCAAGCCGATCAGACCACCCATTGCTCTCTGGGGGGGGGGGGCAGATCTAAACAGACATGTGTCCATTTACACCCGCCTGCATCCAATCTGATCCACTGAAAACAGACAGTTGGAGATCCGTTCACCATTCATCGATCGAATGGCAGTCAGATGTAAATGGACAAGTGGTCCATTTACATCCCACCGCCCCATAGAGAACAAGCAGAGCGGACACTGACCTGTTATCTGCCTGCTCAGTGGTGATCAGTGGGCAGAACCACATTGCTAGGGGGTAGCAGACTGAAGCCGCCTCCTCCTCCTGTCTGTTTACATCTGCACAGGAGGAGGAGGAGGGAGTCTGATGGACATGCCGCGGCCATGCTGTTCTGAGGTCTGCACTCTCACTGCAGTATTGTAATGTGTAGATGTACACTGAGGGGGGTGTCTGCTCTGAGGGGGTCTGCACTGGGGGGTCTGTACTGAGGGGGTTCTGCATTGGGGGATGTCTGTATTGAGGGGGGTTTGTACTGAGGAGGGTCTGCACTGATGGGGGGTCTGCACTGAGGGGGTTGTCTGCACTGAGTGGGGGTCTGAACTGAGGGGGTGTGTCTGCACTGAGGGGGGTCTGCACTGAGGAGGGTCTGCACTGAGGAGGGTCTGCACTGAGGAGGGGAATGCACTGAGGAGGGGAATGCATTGAGGGGGGTCTGTACTGAGGGAGAGGGGTCTTTACTTATTGGGGGAGTCTATACTGAGGAAGGGGGTCTGTACTTAGTGAGGGGGTCGGGACTACAGTTTGTGGAGGGGGGGTGACACCATTTTTTTCCACATCGGGTGACACACCTTAGTGACGCCACTGGACAGAACAGGCGGATCTTCTTGGTGGAGATGGTCCATATGAAAGGGCCCTAAGGGGGAGCTCTGTGGCCTGTAATGTAATGGGGAACTCTGATGTAAGGGGTGATCTGGGAACCCTGATGTAAGGGGGTCTCTGCTCACCAGAGTCCCTCTTTACATTACAGTCCACAGAGCTCTCCTCTTCATTAGAGTGCTCAGAGGCTGGCGAAAGAAGGGAGGGAGGGGGGGACACTTCACTCACCCTAGAAAGGAGGCTTGGGCAGGCTGCACATTTCCTCCACTATCTGTTTGCCAGGTGTTGGGTTTTCCCGCCCAATTATCCCCTTTGTGAAGCACAGCGCTTCCAGGGATTGGAATGTTGGCAGGGCCACAGGCAAATACGGGAGGAGAAGGGCGGGAGAAGGAGGATCGGATCCGGCTCTCTCTCTCCTCTCTCTTCCGTGCGAGGAGGAGGGGACGGGATGGGCTGTCAGCTGTGGGTCTGGGCAGTGCGAGACAGAGTTTAATAGACACTCTCTGCTCATAACTGCAGCCAGCCACCCTGGAGCCATATTCTGGGCTTTTGGGCACCCCTCCACAGTGGCGGAATTCCAGGGCCCGGTCAAGTGCGACCCTTACAAAGCTGGTAGTACTTCCACTAAATCCAAGCAGAAGCAACGTGCCATCATGGAGTTCTAGACAAAGAAGGGGTGCAGGCTGTCCGACCTCCACAGAAGGCTACAAAATGTTTACAGAGATGGTATAGTGACTAGAGTTATTTACAAGAAATTGCTCTTGTCAATTCCGTAAACATTCTGTGGATGTGGCTTCTGCTTGGATTCCATTATTTACTTGCAATGAAAAAGGAAGAAGAAGAAGAAGAGTTACTATAGAGGAAGAGTTACATGTGAAATCTGAAGGTCCTATGTAATCGAACATTGTAATAATTGTAACAATGTGTTTATGAATAAAGACTGTAAACCATTTTTTAGGCTTTGTTCATTGTTCGTTTTACACAGTGACAGCACTCCCGATAACACAAAACAGGAAAACAGGAATGACTATTAAACTTACAGCCCGGACCACCAATTGCATCAGACAGAGTGGCCACAGAGGCTGGGGGAGGTCTGGTTTCCCATGCAGCATGCCCAAAGTAGAGACTGCATTTCAATTAAAGAACCTGACCGCAGTCAGAAAACATGGACTCCATTAAAAGCAACCAGGCAGCAACCCTTCGTGGTGCTTTCCTACTTCCAATGATGAGTTTGCAGAGCATGACCTATGCAAAATATCATTCCAAATAACTGATTTTTTAATGGTCCTCCAAGACTTCCCTCCTAGCTCAGTCACACAACCTCAACAATGGTCACCTGTAATCCTTGCAATTCCTTTCGCCCTCTTGCCAGCTTCTCCAGCGGTGTGGGCACCCAGGCTGTGTCCGATCAGGTGGATATTTGCGGCAGAGTAGGCAAAGTTTTTCTACAAATATATTACATGCACCCTGTTAGATGTCAGTACAGTCCAGAAGGAAGAAGAACAAGTGTAATAAAAATTTGTAGAACTCACAGATGTAATGTAGATATAATATAATATAGTACATTCATCAAAATATATGTTTCTCTCTCTCACCCCTCCTCTCTCTCTCCCTCGTTGTCCCCCCCACCCCACTCTATTTAATTTAATTAATTTAATTTGTTTATATATTTAATTTGTTTGAACAAAAATGTGTTTGCATTTTCATTTTAATGATTTCCATAGAAAGGCATACCAAATTCCTCAGCAGCAGGCCCATGATGCTCTTATTTCGCCCCTGATCATAGGCTGTATGCAAGTTAAATAAATATTTAACTTCTTTATGGGCAGAGCTTTTATTTAAACCTTCCGTTTCAGTGAATAACTGCTATTGTTTAGTAGCAATAGATGCCAACTTCCCCAGGTGCTGGATCTTCTGTTAGAGGGGCTATAGCAGCTTCTCTCCATCTTTTTAACACAGAAGAACCCTTGAAATAACTTTCTGGTCTCAGGGAACCCCTATTAGTTGTTATATCTACAACTAACCCCCCTTACAGATAGCTAAAAAGATCATTGGTGGTTACTTATCTGAGAGGCAGAAATTGTTTATTGCTCAAGGAACGCTTACCAACCTCTGGAGGAACCCTAAAGTTCCATGGAAGCCTTTTTGAGAAAGACTATTCTATAAGCTCCACTAAAGCAGCCATTCTCAGCCAGGGCTATGTGAAATTCTGAGAAAGCTTTACATTTTGATATGCATACACTATAGGCTTTTATGAAAATATCTTCTTGTTATGGTCTTAGTGTTTATTCCATATTATGTTGAACCAAATGTTGTCTCCCTTGAGAAAGAGGTATGTGAACCTGAAACATTGGGTCACAAAACTCAGTTCCTCCATGTTTGCTTTACCAGTGGTAAGTGTTATGTCTTTTGCACTTATTCTGTTCTGATTTGTACAGCTTTGTGCCCTTGAGAAAGGGAACGGGAACCTGAAACACTGAATGGGAGAACTTAGTTCCATGCTGTACCATTGGCAACTGCTACCCCTTTTGCACTGCTTCTGTTCTTATGTGTACAGCTTTGTGCCCTGGAGAAAGGGGTATGTGAACCTAAAACACTGAGTTGGAGAACTTAGTTCCTCCATGTTTGCTGTAACATTGGTAACTGCTATATTTTTTTATCTGTTTCTGTTTTGTTGTGTATAGCTGTGTGCCTTGTCATTTATCTTGTGTGCATTAGCAAACTCTGCTAGATAGACACCATCATTTTTCTAATAAATGTACATTGACCTTGAATGACTTGTGGGTGTGCTAGTTCTCTGGTTATCCTTCTATTATGGTGTCTATTATTTCTGATTGTACTTTACCGAAAGAATGTCAATGAAATAAGCGATTTCAGCCCCTACGACGCGGATGTTGTTAGAGGCCTGGGAATAGGCGGTGCGGGATCCTCCACTCCAGTCCACACAAATGCAGTTCACGTCTTCAATCCCAAGCAGTTTCTGCAAGAAAAGAAAAAATAGCAGGACATGTGTGTGGGATTTGTATCCATTCCTTCATGTTGAGTGGCTTGTATATTGTAAATTAACATGGGGGCCAGAGACAACACATTGCAGATATGATTTTATATGGATGTTCAGGAATACCAATATGAAGATGGCACCAAACCCTGTCCAGTAGCTTGATTACAGTTTGCTAAGTATGTTAGCAACTGGCATAGTCATAAAGTAAGTGGAGTTAAAAAAGAGACCAAAGCAAATACACTAGGGGGCATCAGTTACACATGGGAAAGGGACAATTTTTTCATCAGTACAGGAAGAAATTATTTTCGGTAAGTGTGGCGTGAAAGGGGTCTTTACAGTAAAAAATGGCAGGAAAGGGTTTTTTATGGTAAAAGTGGTAGGAAAGGATGATTTACATCAAAAACTATAGGCAGGAAGGGGTTCTTTACAAAAAAGTAGTAAAAAAGTTTTTTTGCTGTAAAAGTAGTGGGAAAGGGTACCTATAGTAGGGCAGTTAACTTGTGGAGTGCTTGACTACATGATGTACTAATGGCAAAATAACAGAATTCTTCTTGACCCTATAACCGACTCAATTACTCCTACTAGCTGTAGAAGGAGATGACATTTTTATTAAGAAGGTCATCTGATCCTCTGGGTCATGCATTACAATGATTTGTACTGAACATAAATGCAGATCCCCACCTTCTGAGGTAGGCCATGACAGCAGTCTGTGTTATTTTGTACATTATTGAATTACAGGTGCATCTCATAAAATTAGAAGATCATCAATAAGTTAATTTACTTCAGTAATTCAATTCAAAAAGTGAAATGGATATATTTTAAAAAGATGCGTTACATACAAAATGATATATTTCAAGCATTTCTTTCTTTTAATGTTGATGATTATGGCTTACAGCTAATGAAAACCCACAATTCAGTATCTCTGGAAAGTAGAATATTACATAAGACCAATAAGAAAATGTTGGCTTAGTGAAAAGTCTGTCCATGTACAGTATAGTATGCACTCAGTACTTGGTAGGGGCTCCTTTTGCATGGATTACTGCATCAATGTGACGTGGCATGGAGGCGATCAGCCTGTGGCACTGCTCAGGTGTTATAGAAGCCCAGGCTGCTTTGATAGCGGCTTTCAGCTCATCTGCATTGTTGGATCTAGTGTCTCTCGTCTTCCTCTTGGCAATACCCCATAGATTCTCTATGGGGTTTAGGTCAGGTGAGTTTGCTGGCCAATCAAGCACAGTGATACAATGATCATTAAACCAGGTATTTGTACTTTTGGCAATGTGGGCAGTGCCAAGTCCTGCTGGAAAATGAAATCAGCATCTCCATATAGCTGGTCAGCAGAGGGAAGCCTGAAGTTCTCTAGAATTTCCTGGTAGAGGGCTGCACTGACTTTGGACTTGATAAAACACAGTGGACCAACACCAGCAGATGTCATGGCTCCCCAAATCATCACCGACTGTGAAAAAGTTTGCATTTCATTTAGAAATCAAAGTCCCAGAGTCTGGAGGCAGAATGGAGAGGCACAGAATCCAAGTTGCATGAGGTCCTGTATGAAGTTTCCACAGTCAGTGATGATTTGGGGAGCCATGTCATCTGCTGGAGTTGGTCTTCTGTGTTTTAACAAGTCCAAAGTCAGTGCAGCCCTCTACCAGGAAATTCTAGGGAACGTCAGGCTTCCCTCTACTGACCAACGTTATGGAGATGCTGATTTTATTTTCCAGCAGGACTTGGCACTGCCCACACTGCCAAAAAAAATAAAAAATACCTGGTTTAATCATCATGTTATCATTGTGCTTGATTGGTCTGCAAACTCGCCTGACCTAAACCCCACTGTAAGGTATTGTCAAGAGGAAGATGAGGGACACCAGACCCAACAATGTAGAAGAATGGAAAGCCGCTATCAAAGCAACCTGGGCTTCCATAACTCCTCAGCAATGCCACAGGCTGATCACCTCCATGCCACGCCGCATTGATGCAATAATTCATGCAAAAGAAGCCCCGACCAAGTATTGAGCGCATACTATACTGTGCATGGACATACTTTTCAGTAAGCCAACATTTCTTTATTAAAATATTATTATTTATTTTTTGGTCTTATATAATATTTTACTTTTCAAATATACTGAATTTTGGGTTTTCACTAGCTGTAAGCCATAATCATCAAAATTAAAAGAAAGAAATGCGTGATGTAAAATAGACGAGTTTCACTTTTTGAATTGAAATAAATTAACTTTTTGATGATATTCTAATTTTATGGGATGCATCCGCAAATCCAAAAATAAAACAAGAGGCCAGAAGAAAGACTCACTTACCTTACAGATATCAGACAACCAAGCGGCCGTGCCGCTGTCAGTGAAGCCGTGGATGACAAAGCGGGTCTTCTTGGTGTTGCGGAAATTGGAGGAGGAAATGGTGGATGGGTTTGCAGCGCTGATCGTCTGCAGGAAAAGATTTTTATTAGTGACTGCTGTCAGAGGAAAGGCAGAAATTCTATGTTCTTTAGTAACTATTGTGTTGAATTGAATTCATAATTCAGACATTTGTAAACACAGCCATGAACTGAAGAGGCACCAGAATTTACACAACTGCGTCAATTCTGAGCCGGCATCTAAGTCCAGGAAGATTATGGTGACCCTGGATGACGCCTGAACAAAGATGGCTCTGTCCTTGGCTCTTAAGTTGATATAGTCTCCATTGTAGCTTGACACTTGGCTGTTTCATGACAGTTTTTGATAAAATCCATCAGCTTTCAATGGGAAAGAAAATGGGAAATGAACGGTCACAACTGGAACAGAATCCACAGCGATCTACCAGCCAATATTTCAATAATTTTTCAGTTCTGTGTGACCTGGTGAGAAAGTGCGGTAGCAACCAGCACCATGCCAGTTCAAGAGCCCCACTGCATGGGATTTTTTTCTGTTTCTAAATAAACTAGAATATGTTAGAAAAGAGCTGAAAGGCAGAAGAAACGTCTGTCCTTTTCTATGTATGATTTATTTTATGCTCTGCTGTGTCATCTTAAAATGTTACTAAACCCAGGAGCCTATATCACTATATCTGGTCTCCCACAGTACACAGAACGTGGAAATGCAATTATTTTAGTAAATATAAACAGCTAAATACTTTTTCTCATCAGCGGTATATAGCAGTCTTGTGACTTCTATCAGAGTCTGGTTAAAGCTTGCAGGAGGAGTTTTTATTCTCCTCTGACTGTATTATGATGGTGCATGAGCCATGACCCTCTGTCTGGACAGTGCTGATTGGCCCTGTGGTGATCACATGCACCCTCCTAAAAAAAAAAAAAAAAAAAACTCTCTAGCAATACACACCAACTGAGTATGTGCAGAGTAACTCCAAAGGCTCAGTTATATCAGGAGATGGATTGAGGACAGTGGAAGAAGGGGAGCATCAAGCAGCCTTTTTACACAATGCAGAGAATTAACCCCTAAGGTTCCACAGTGAGTATAACAAGCATGCTTTACTGCATATACAGACTGATTTTACCATTGTGGGTTTAGTAACACTTTAACCACTTCCACACTGCCTACCGTATATTCACGGCGGCAGTGTGGACGTGTACCACGAATCGCCGTAAAAAAGCGGCGATCTGCGGGTGGCCGCTAGTACTCCTGAGGAGTGTGCCCGTGGCTCGGGCGGACCCGTAAACACTGCGGTTCCCCGCTCAGTTAGTGGGGGCATAGGAGATCTACTGATCCCTGTCACTGGGATCAGTTAGATCTCTTATGCCCATGGAAGCCCAGCCCCCCCCCCACAGTTAGAACATGCCCAGGGAACATAGTTAACCCCTTGATCTCCCCCTGCAGGTTAACCTCTTCACTGCCAATGACATTTATACAGTAATCAGTGGACATTTAAATTTCTGATCGCTGTATACATGTCATTGGTCCCAAAAAGCGGCAAAATGGTCCGACATGTCCGCTGCAATATCGCAGTACCGCTAAAAATTGCAGATCGCCACCATTACTAGTAAAAAAAATAAATAAATAAAAATCCCAGAAATTAATTCTCATCATCCGTAAACGCGGCCACTTTTGCGCAAACGCTGATTGCGACTTTTTTTACCAAAAATATGAAGAATATAAAATCGGCCAAAACCGATGAAAAATAATGTTTTTTTATATATTTTTTTTTGGATTTTTATTTAAGCAAAAAAAATGGGGTTTTTTTTTTTGCAAAATTGTCGCTCTTCTTTTGTTTATAGCGGGGATCAGAAATGACGCAGAGGCGATCAAATACCACCAAAAGAAAGCTCTATTTGTGGGAAAAAAAGGACGCAAATTTTGTTTGGGTACAAAGTTGCACGACCGCGCAATTGTCAGTTAAAGCGAAGCAGTGCTGAATCGCAAAAGTGCTCTGGTCCTAACCTGGGAAATCCTTCCGGGGCTGAAGTGGTTAAATACAACTGGAAATAGTAATCTCTAACATAAAACATATGCGCACAATATTATTTTCTAATAACTGGGAAAGATACGAACCTTTCTCAGGTTCATAATACTCAACAACAGGTGTGTTGGTAGGGTGCTGAACCCAAAACAGGAAGGATAAGAATTTAGATCTTAATTTTACATACAACTCTCTGACCCCCAGAGTAGTCTAAGAGGTGTAGAGAGAGCTAGAGTGCCACAATTATAGTATAATTCCAATAAATCTGTCTTTCAGACATCAGGAAATCACAAGAAAATTCCAACGTGTTTCGGGGACTCAATATCCCCCCCCCCCCCTTCATCAGGGTCAGGAAAGAAGATAGCAGTTTTTTTTGCTTTCTTTGCAAATAAGTAATTTTTCTCCTTCAATGATGTGCGCTGATGAGGCTGCACTGATGGGCACTGATGAGGAGGCACCGATGAGGCTGCACTGATATGCAGCATTGATGGGTACTGATATGCGGCACTGATTGGCACTAATAGGTGGCACTAAGGGCACTGATATGCAACACTGATAGGTGGCACTGATGGGCACAAATAGGCAGCTCTGATAGACACTGATAGGCAGCACAGATAATCAGGGCACTGATGATCAATGCCCTGATTATTTGTGTACTTCTCCCCTGCCACACTTGCCGGTTACCGGCTCTCCTCTTAGACACAGCTGATCACATGGTAAAGGGTTGCTGTGATTGGCTGTTTACCGCAATCTGTGATCACTACTGGTGAGCAAAGTCACGTTTTTCACATAATATTTCATTTTTTTATATATTTGAATATTATCTTTAAAAAAATGTGTCTCTATATATGGATCTTTATGTTAGTTTATGTTGTTTTTTGAGCCCCCAAAACATGTTGGAGTTTTCTTGTGACCTCCCTACATCACTACACTCCTGTCGTGCGAAATAAAGATTTACAGGACGTACGCTATATCGGCGGCGCTCTTATTCTTGCCACACTTTTTAGGTTAATATTACTGACAAGAGAAAGGGCAGAATCTGGGTCCAAATCAGAGACCAGTAGATGCTGCAAGATATAGGCTGCTCATGTGCCCAAGACATTATGACTGAAAAGGATCCTTAGGTATAGAGGAAAACAAAATATGATACAGAAAAAAGTGAACCCTCTAATCCAACTCGTTCAGGGGGGTCCACAAGAGTCACAAGTGTCAGCAATAAGGCAGTACAACAGCTCTTCGGCTCAGCAGGTGCCTGGGCCCCCCTTTTGAACTGATGGGGCCCAGACCCAGTACAGAAGAGCTGGCTGTACTGCCTTATCAGCGGCCCTTATTTGAATCAACCAACCCCCAAAGTTCATTTCAGAAACAAGCCATCACCCCCTCACAAATGTCCCCACCCCATCCTAAACCACAGGCATTATTCATTACCTGAAAGCTGTTCAGATTGCTTCTGGTGTACAGCAGGAATCGAGTGTTGATCTGTTCTGGGGACCAGGGTAATTTTGTAATGGGTCTCTCCAAAGTGCCAGCCCAGGGCTTGGCATCATTGAAGCATCCCACTCTGTTGTAGCAGACCTCGGCGCCTGGATGGAACAAATGAGAAATGTGATTTCCAAAGGGTCGCTCCACACAAAACTGACATTTTCATGTTTGGTGAGTTCTGGAGAGTTGAACCCCACCACAGCAGTCTCTTCTATATTTCAGGGATTTATTAGTGAGATCCCTGTGCAGAATTCCCATAATGAGGGGTTCCCACCATCCCTGTGCTGAGTTCCCAGGTTTGCACACCTGATGTGTCCGTTATGAGGGGTTCCCACCATCCCTGTGCTGAGTTCCCAGGTCTGCACACCTGATGTGCCTATTATGAGGGGTTCCCACCATCCCTGTGGTGAGTTCCCAGGTCTGCACACCTGATGTGCCCATTATGAGAGGTTCCCTCCATCCCTGTGCTGAGTTCCCAGGTTTGCACACCTGATGTGTCCATTATGAGGGGTTCCAACCATCCCTGTGCTGAGTTCCCAGTTTGCACACCTGATGTGCCCATTATGAGGGGTTCCCACCATCCCTGTGCTTAGTTCCTAGTTTGCACACCTGATGGGTCCATTATGAGGGGTTCCAACCATCCTTGTGCTTAGTTCCCAGTTTGCACACCTGATGTGTCCATTATGAGGGGTTCCAACCATCCCTGTGCTTAGTTCCCAGTTTGCACACCTGATGTGGCCATTATGAGGGGTTCCCACCATCCCTGTGCTAAGTTCCCAGGTCTGCACACCTGATGTGTCCATTATGAGGGGTTCCCACCATCCCTGTGCTTAGTTCCCAGGTCTGCACACCTGATGTAACCATTATGAGGGGTTCCAATATTCCCTGTGCTGAGTTCCCAGGTCTGCACACCTGATGTGCCCATTATGAGGGGTTCCCACCATCCCTGTGCTATGTTCCCAGGTCTGCACACCTGTTGTGCCCATTATGAGGGATTCCCACCATCCCTGTGCTAAGTTCCCAGGTCTGCACACCTGATGCGCCCATTATGAGGGGTTCCCACCATCCCTGTGCTGAGTTCCCAGGTCTGCACACCTGATGTGCCCATTATGAGGGGTTCCCACCATCCCTATGGTAAGTTCCCAGTTCTGCAGACCTTTTCAGACCCTTATGCAAGGTTTCCACCATCTCTGCACTGAATTCAAGGGTTTGCACCCCTATTGTGCCCATTATGAGAGGTTCCCATCACCCTACCTGGATATTTTATATAATTGTGACTGTAACAAGAGAAGCAACACCTCAAGGAACACCCAAAATTCCCAGGCGGGGCAGACCAAAGTTGGGAGCTATGGCAGGAAGTTTTTCTTAAAATCATGAAAGAAGACAACTGATCACCCAATCCTGCAGACTGTTTAAGGCTGGGTTCACACTGCATCGATGCGAATCCACTGTGGGTTCCCGCATCGCTTGTCTCCCGGCAGCAGTTCACACTGCACTATGGGAAATCTGGGGAGTGTCAATAAAAAGCTAATAACCCCAAATCAATTCGCAAATCGCACTGCGTACTGCAAACTCGCACAGGAATCGGATTGCATGGTCTGAACAGCCATGGGATCCGATTCTGACCCTGCAGAAAAAAGGGTCCTGTGCGAGTTTGCTCCGATTGCGATGTGAATTCAGCCATACAATCTCTATAACTGAATTTGCATTGCACAGAGATCGCATGTGACTCACACTGCAGTGCGGTGCAAATCATATGCGATCCCCATGTTCGGAGCAGTGTGAAGCGGCCTTAACTGAGGATATTACACAGATTAGAAAGTAAAATATATATATATATATTAATACAGAATACAGTTAATATAGGTGTTTGTTCCTCTACAAATAGTGGAACCTCTTGAAGAGAGGACATGATGTGCCCAGCCCCCTGCTATTTCCTATACATTAACAGGGTGCAAACTTTAATGGCAAAGAGAGCATTTAGGCTTTATTGGTGTGTCAAAGGATCATTGATGTCAGACAGTGATCACCAGCCAGGAGTCCGTGGGGTTAATTTACTAATATACTTACTGTATAGTGAAAATCTGGTGCAGCTGAGCATGGTAGCCAATCAGCTGCTAACTTCAGCTTGTTTAATTAAAGCGGTTGTCTACCCCAGTGATTCTCAACCCTTTTGGGAATTTATCTTAGGCCCCTTTCACACTGGGGCGATTTAGGGCGGCTCAGGGCGCTGCACTTGTGGAAGGGTTGCCACCTCATCCCTTTAAACCCGAACACATACTAATTACACAGGTTCTGTGGCTGATTTAGGCCCCTTTCACACATACGGACCGTTTGTCCGTTTTTCATCCATCCGTTGGCAGATGAAAAACGGACATCAATGCAACTCTGTGGAAAAACGGACGACAACTGATGATCATTCATTTGCATCCGTTTCCATCCGCTTCCGTCATTATCCGTTTTTTTGAACGGATGAAAGTCCTATTTTTCATCCGTCAAAAGAACGTCGGACGAAAAACGGATGTAAACGGAAGAGCGGTCAGTTTCTCATCCGTTTTTGCATTGGTAGTGGATGTAAAAGAAAACGGATGAAAAACTGATGACCACGGATGAAAAAAAACGGATGAATACTTCATCCGCTTTGATGTGCCGGAACTGATGAACTGATGATGTCGTATGTGTGAAAGGACCCTAAGGCGGTAATTAACCTGTACAGGTCCGCGCTATAGACAAAAGACGTCAACAGCGCGGACCTGAAAATCCGGGTGGACGTCCATGGACGTCCGCCCCTTTACACGCCCCCTGCGCGCACTGGGCGGCGGCGCGCGCCGCCGCCGCACGCTGCGTGGGCGTGCCCGCGGGTCGGGCGGACTCGATGTCCGCTCCTGACCCGCGATCGCCTTACAGAGCTGTAGAACGGGGAACCGCCGATGTAAACACGGCGGTTCCCCGTTCTGTGACAGGGGACAAACAGATCTACTGATCCCTGTCACTGGGATCAGTTAGATCTGTTATGTCCCGGCCAGCCCATCCACCCCACAGTTAGAACACACCCAGGGAACATATTTAACCCCTTCACTGCCCCCTGCAGGTTAACCCCTTCACTGCCAATGACATTTATACAGTAATCAGTGGACATTTAAATTTCTGATCGCTGAATAAATGTCATTGGTCCCAAAAAAGTGTCAAAAATGACCGACATGTCCGCCCGGATATCAAAGTCCCGATAAAAATCGCAGATCGTCGCCATTACTAGTAAAAAAAATAATAATAATAAAAACGCCATAAATCAATTCCCATAGTTTGTAGACGCGATAACTTTTGCGCAAACCAATCAATAAACGCCGATTGCAATTTTTTTTACCAAAAATATGTAGAAGAATATAAATCGGCCAAACCCAATAAATAATTTTTTTTTTATTTTTTATTTTGGGATATTTATTAGAGCAAAAAGTAAAAAATATTGTTCTTTTTTCAAAATTGTCGCTCTTGGTTTTGTTTATAGCGCAAAAAATAAAAACCGCAGAGGTGATCAAATACCACCAAAAGAAAGCTCTATTTGTGGGGAAAAAAGGACATCAATTTTATTTGGGTACAACGCCGCACGACCGCGCAATTGTCATTCAAAATGCGACAGCGCTGAAACCTGAAAATTGGTCTGGGCAGGAGGGGGGTTTAAGTGCCCAGTAAGGAAGTGGTTAAACTCACTTGGTGCCTTACCTGCATTAAATTAGCATCAGAACAACCTGTGCAATTCATATGTGTTCGGGTTTAAAGGGGTGAGGTGGCAACCCTAGCTTGCGGGAGTAAAATTAAACTCCTGCAAGCATGATTTTTCAGGAATGTGGGGAGCGGTGTATACACCGCTTCTCCACCGCCCCTGCCATTGGAATGAATGGGCAGCGCTTCCGAAGTGGCTGTACACCTCTCCGGGAGCACCGGCACTTTTAACCCCTGTTTAACCTCTTGTGGGGGGGTTAAAAGTGCCGTGCTGCCGCCCGAATAGCTGTGCCATAGCGCTGCTACTACAGCAGTAGATCACCGCTAAATTAGCGGCGGTTTACCGCTGACGATCGGGAGGTCCCAGTGTGAAAGCGGCCTTAGATAAAATAGCTGTCCAAAATACAAAGCCATTGACTCTGATTTAAAGCACCTGTGCAAGATAAAGGAAAATCTGCAAACATGGCCTGTAATGGGGAGTTGAGGACAGGGTTGAGAACCACTGGTTTACCCAACCGAAAAAAAAAAAAAAACCTGTAAGGCAAAGGCATAATGAGCTAGTATGCACCGTATACTAGCTCATTATGAAATACTCACCTTAGAACGAAGCTCCCGCAAGGCTGTCCGGTCCCTGCAGAGGGAGCGGACATCTTCGCTATGTAGCTTCTTCCGGGTTCGCGGCTCCGGCGCTGTGAGTGGCCAGAGCCGCGAGACATGCACGCTGGAGCCCGTCTTTCCAGCAAACTTTCTATGCGCCGGTAGGGTTGCCAAATCATCCCTTTAATCCAGGACACATATTAATTACACAGCTGATTAAGGTGGTAATTAAACTCACTTGGTGCCTCATCTGCATTAAATCCGCCTCAGAACAACCTGTGTAATTCACGTGTCCTGGATTAAAGGGATGATGTGGCAACCCTATGCGCCGGGCCATCACTGTGCATGTGCCAGGATGTCAGCAGCTGCATTGCAAGTGGAATATCTCCTAAACCGTGCAGGATTAGGAGATATTCATTTTACCTACAGGAAAGCCTTATTATAATAATGACTTTAGGGGGTAGACAAATGCTTTAGGCTTTGACAATAAAACCTGGAAGCTGATTTGTGTGTTTAGCTGCACCAGATTTTGCACTTTCTGGTTTTAATGAATTAACCCCAATGTGTTCATACCAGCACCTCCTTCACTGTAACCGTGGTTTTTAGTAAAAAGAAGATTTTTTTATTTTATAAACGAACAAATTTGGAGTTTTTGTGTTACCATTTGTTGGCCAAGTTATTCAATTTGACCTCCGGCCTTCCCTTCAGTCTTGCACAGTTGTACAGCCTCCTCTCCTGTACTGAAATGGCTTACCCTGATTTCACTGCACACTGTGAGCTTCTCACAATGTACATTAGAAGCTGCAGCAAATCAGATAGAGCCTGTCTCATCTCCTGGCTGGAGGACACCCAGCATCATCTAGCACTTTCCTTCCCAGCTTTACCGTCCCTGGCCCGCCCCTTTCATTCATTGGATTTCAGTTCTTTCAATCATAGAGGCTCCGCATCATATGTGGGCATTACCTAGGGTGGTCTGTATAGGAACACCCACTCCTCCAAGCTGACATCCCCCAATCAAGGCATTTTAATATTTTCATAACTCCTCCCAGGAGCCAGCCCACTGCCTGAATCAGGACTGAGGTCTCTTGAGAGGAGTGCTAAGGCTCGATTCACATCTATGCATGGTGCTTTTGAGCGTTTTGCAGTGCATTTTACTATGCTTTCTGCATTTTTTGACGCGTTTTGCGGTTTTTTTTGGGGGGGGGGGGATAGTGTTGCTAGCCAGATTTAAAAACACAAAGCGCAAATCCCTGCAAAATCACAGTAAAAACGCGTCAAAAATGCATCATAACCGCAGCACTTGTGTTTTTCTTGAATGCCCATTGAAGTCTATTACATGCAAAATGCTGCAGTTTGCGGGAAAAAAAGTCCCCGACCCTTTCCAAAAACGCACAGGCACAAAAATGCATTGATGTGAATGTGTTCCATATTAAAACATTCCCTGCATTTCTACAAAGTGCGTCAAAAACGTATTAGTGTGAATGGAGCCTAAGCCTGGATGCTATGATGTTTTTATGCCAGCCCCTCCCACCAGACACGATCTGCCTGCATTGCATAGAGAAGCACAGAGATGTAGTGATGACATCACTGATCCTAAAATATGGGATGTAATAAAAATGGAAAAGTTTGATTTAGAAATTGAATTATCATGTCAGGGAAAGCAATGTATAAGCAGATTGTACTTTGGTTTTACAATTGCAAGCTTAGAAAACACATACAGGAGGGGATATAAAAGATATTAGTTTTGTTCTACCTTTTACGGCACCCAGGCAAAAAATTCCGACAATCCAGGTCAGCAACATCTGTAAAGAGAAAACATATTGAAGCAGAATCCATTCATCACCAGTAGTGATAGATAGAATACCATGCCGTGTCCACACTGACCTTGGTCCCCGCGGAGCTTCTGTCAGCTGCACACTCTACATACAGCTGTGTATATATAGGGATGTATACAGATGGGGGTGGGGTCACGGAGACTGACCCCCAACATTGCTAATCATTAATAAGTATGGGCATTATATAAGTGATTGTATTATATAAGTGAATGGTGTTTTTACACGAAATGGAAAATTACTAGATCCACCCACCTGTACAAAATCAAGTGCAGGGAAGGACAAGTCATTAATGGAACTCGACTGATTTAGCCTTGCCACAATTTCAGCAAAATGTCCAATATTTCTGTAAATTGTTCAATAATTGTGTTCAAATACATTGTAGTTAATGATAAACGTGACATTCAAAAGAAATTTTAGACCCCCCATATTTTGTCCTGCACCTCCTCTCCTGAGCAGCCATCTTTGATTATGCCACGCATGGGCAGATGTGCTTTGGGTCTCTTCTGGATCTGCCCATGCACACACTCCACTGATATCTAGGATTTCGGGAATCACATGCAAATGTGCCACAGATCTCTGCCCAGTCTTTAAAGGGTAAGTTTACCTTTACAGAAAATCTGTAAGACTGGCCCCGATCCCCCCCCCCCCCCCCCGTCCCGCGGTACCTGAGTCCCACGATCACCTGCTGTGAGAGATTGCATCGTCAATTTACCGGTCTGGGGATTTGAAATCCTTGCGGCTTTCTCTCTTCTTCTCCAGCACTGACATAATTAGAATGCCTCCTATACGTACCTTTACGAGGTATGATCAGGAGACTAAGCCGTGGGGATTTAAAATCTCCAGACCGGTGAAGCAGCGACTGAATGTGTCAGAGCGGGGGATCGTGGGACTCAGGTACAGCGAGACCTGGGGGGGGGGGGATGGGGAAGGGGGTCCAGTGTAAGTTCACCTTACAGATTTTCTGTAAAAGGTAAAGAAGGGGGTTTGTGAGACTTTAGATGAAGCACAAGACACAAGACGAGGCACAATAGACTTCCTTAGAAACCCTGGCCTTTCAGTGCCACCATCTTCACAGTAACCGTCATGTAAATACTTAAGGGAGGATTTTCCCCTCATCAATATTTTTTGCTCTTGACATTTGGGTAAAACATTCGATCATATTGATACCTTCCATCTTTTTGCAGGTATGCGATGTGTCTGCTCCTGAGGAAGTGGAATTTGTCCACGAAACGCGTCAAGCTTACTGGATGCTATCATGTGTTCAATTCATAGTTCTATCATTATTTTGATTCAATTTACTTTTTTATCGACCATCATATTTACTACTAATGGCTTACACTCTCGGTTACTGCGGTGGATTCCCATGTGACCTATTTGTATACATATGAATGTTTTGTTGCTATCCTCACGTATATGGATGAAATTACCAACACTCAAGATGTGTACATACAGTTGTGCTCAAAAGTTTACATACCCTGGCAGAATTTATGATTTCTTGGCCATTTTTAAGAGAATAGGAATGATAACACAAAAACATTTCTTTCACTCATGGTTAGTGTTTGGCTGAATCCATTTTTTATCAATCAACTGTGTTTATCCTTTTTAAATAATAATGGCAACGGAAACTATCCAAATGACCCTGATCAAAAGTTTACATACCCTGGAGATTTTGGCCTGATAACATGCACACAAGTTGACACAAAGAGGTTTGAATGACTATTAAAGGTAACCATCCTCACCTGTGATCTGTTTGCTTGTAATTAGTGTGTGTGTATATAAAAGGCCAATGAGTTTCTGGACTCCTGACAGTCCCTTGCATCTTTCATCCAGTGCTGCACTGACGTTTCTAAATTCTGAGTCATGGGGAAAGCAAAAGAATTGTCAAAGGATCTACGGGAAAAGGTAGTTAAACTGTATAAAACAGGAAAGGGATATAAAAAGATATCCAAGGAATTGAGAATACCAATCAGCAGTGTTAAAACTCTAATCAAGAAGTGGAAATTGAGGGGTTCTGTTAGAGAAAATTGAGTATTGTCCTTAATACTTTTTTTATTTGCACTAACATACAATTTTTCAGGACAAGCTTTTGGGGTATCTCCCCTTCTTCAAGGTCCAAGCAGTACTCTCACACAGGGTTTCTGTTGAAACCAAACCACGGTCAGGTAGACCAACTAAAATTTCAGCCACAGCTGCCAGGAAAACTGTTTGTGATGCAAAGAAAACCCCACAAATAACTTCAGGTGAAATACAGGACTCTCTGAAAATTTGTGGTGTGGCTGTTTCAAAATGCACAATAAGCAGTCACTTGAAGAAAGATGGACTGCATAGTCGAGTCACCAGAAGAAAGCAATTACTACGCAAATGCCACAAAGTATCCCACTTACAATACGCCAAACAGCACAGAAACAAGCCTCAAACCTTCTGGAACAAAGTAATTTGGAGTGACGAGACCAAAATGTAGCTTTTTGGCCACAACCATAAAAGCTACATTTGGAGAGGAGTCAACAAGGCCTGTGAAACACGGAGGTGGATCGCTGATGTTTTGGGGATGTGTGAGCTACAAAAGGCACAGGAAATTTGGTCAAAATTGATGGCAAGATGAATGCAGTACGTTATCAAAAAATACTGGAGGAACATTTGCATTGATCAGCCAGGAAGCTGCGCATGGGACGTACTTGGACATTCCAACATGACAATGACCCAAAACACAAGGCCAAGTCGACCTGTCATTGGCTACAGCAGAATAAAGTGAAGGTTCTGGAGTGGCCATCTCAGTCTCCTGACGTCAATATCATTAAACCACTCTGGGGAGATCTCAAATGTGCAGTTCATGCAAGACAGCCCAAGAATTTCCAGGAACTGGAGGCTTTTTGCCAAGAGGAATGGGCAGCTTTACATTTCGACGGGTAAGGAGAACCGTTTTTCGGAGGTCAAGGACCTTTAAGAACCCGACAGAACGTACTTGAC
>BLSH010257403.1:2173614-2185542 GCA_018402905.1 Glandirana rugosa | reverse complement strand
TGATTTTAATTTATTTTCCCTATCCCCATTTATTTGTAGGGCACTTGCCCTAGTTTGAAGATGATTTTAGAACAGTTATATGGCTTCTACCGTTAATTAATACTTTTCAGACACAGTTTGAAGATGATCCACATTCACCTCCATTTTTGCTTTTTTTATGTTTTTATTTTTTAAAAAATATTTACAGTTATTTCCCTGTCCCCATTTTTTTGTAGGGCACTTGCCCTACCCTTACCCCCATTTTACTTCCTTTTGCAGCCCTCTGGGGCTTTCCAGGACTTTCCTACAGCCATTTTTGTGCCTAAAAGTTCGGGTCCCCATTGATTTCAATGGGGTTCGTTGTCCGTGCGATCGTTCGGGTTCCGTCCGGACCCGGACCCGGACTTTGTCCCGAAGTTCGGACGGACCAGCAGAACCCGAACTTCCAGGTGTTCGCTCAACTCTAGTTAAAAGCCTTTCAAAAGTGAAAAAGGACACAAAGATATAAACAATAAAATACACGACTTAATGTACAAACATCGGGTTCATTGATGCACAATCTGGAGTTCAGCTGTCTTTATTCCACCCGATGCGTTTCAGGCCAACAACCTTTCTTCATGGGTATTTTAACCAATTCAACCCTGGAAGGTTTACCCCCTTTATGACCAGGTCATTTTTGCAATACAGCACTATGTTACTTTAACTGACCATTAACTGACAAATAAAAATTTGTCCTTTTCTTACCCACAAATAGAGCTTTCTTTTGGTGGTATTTGATCACCTCTGCGGGTTGGTTTTCGGCAGTGCACCTCATCTCTGAGCCTATTTGGACTCTCTGGGAGAGCCTCCATAAGAGTGGTGGAGGGGGCAGGGGATTTCGACTGGAACCAATTATGTATGTAGGTCAGCTGAAAGGCTAGGAAGTAATTGTAGAAGTTTGGGCAGACCAGACCACCCCTTGTAGTGGAAGCTTGGAGGGATGTTCTAGCTATCCGCAGGTGTACATTATTCCAAATAAACCTGGTCACTAAGGTGTCTATAGGACGGAATAATCGTTTAGGGAGAAATATTGGGGAGGCACGGCAGAGATAAAGTAATTTAGGAAGAAAAATCATTTTCAATATGTTGATCCTGCCAATAAATTTAGGGGTAGGGGTGCCCAAACCGATCTTTGCAAGGTTAATTGTACATTTTCAGGTCTTACCCACCTATAATGCACAAAAATGGTCTTGTCGTGTGTACTTATCATCAGAAGTTGGGTAGAAATCTCTGTGGTCCGACAGCGTTAATGTCTAGGGATAACATGGACTTTGTTGCAATTATAGAGACATGGTTCAGGGACTCAAAGGACTGAAAAAACAACTAAACCAGAGTGCACACTGTACAGGAAAAACAGGAAAGGAAACAGGGGAGGTGGAGTTGCCACTTGTGTCAAGAATTACATACTTTAAAACTAGCATTAATTCAGAAAACATATGACCTTAATACCCTCAGGGTCTGCCTACAAACCGGAGAGGAATCTTCCCTTAAGTTCTCTTGGAATTGATGCATTATAGAGGCCTCCAGGACAGACTGAGGACTAATAAAACCTGGTGGTTAACAAAATAACTCAAATGACAACGAAGCTGGAATTTTCAAATTGCACAAGCAGGACCAGGTTGAAGGCATTGAATGGATTGTCTTTGTACAGTTAGTAAAAAAAAAAATAAAACTCAAGGAAATCACATTCTATACCAGGTCCTGACAAATAGGAATTGATTATCTGATGTTGAGGTATGAGAAAATTTAATTTCTAGTGATCATCAATGTCTTCAGTTTGATATCAGAGCAAAATCATATTTAAAAAAAAAAAATCGCAAGAGAATCCAGCAGGCTGGTTGTACCCGAGTTGATCGATTGATCAAGTTGTTACATTTAGTCTGCCCAGTAACGGTTCAAATCTCGGCCGGTTCCTGCTGAGCATTAGGGCGAGATTTGGACCGCCTATGGCCGGCCTAAATGGAAGAGAACACTATTATGGTTTACTGCAGAAATATTGCATTTTTCTTTTGGTGGTATTTGATCACCTCTGCGGTTTTTATTAGTTGCGCTATAAACAAAAAAAGTCCAACAATGTAAAAATTTTTTTTAAAAAATGATCATTTTAAATTTCTGCTATAAAACATGTCCAATAAAAAAAATGTAAAAAATCTAATTTCTTCATCAGTTGATGCCAATATGTATTCTGCTACATATTTTTATTTAACCACTTGCCGACCGCCCACCGCAGCGTGACGGCGACAAGGTGGTTCGTTATCGTGAACCGCCGTCACAGAACGGCGGGCGCGATAACTAGCATTGTGAGCACGCGCGCGCCACCGGAGGAGCACTCGCGCGCTCACTGTGTTCGGGGGGAGCCAGGGAGCGGGTAGGGCGGACTCGCCGGCTACCTGCGATGGCTCCCCCGCACTGAGAGAACGGTGGTCCGTGTATGTAAACACGGACCTCCGTTCTGTTGAAGGGGGAAGGGCGATGATCACAGCCTTCCTGTAAATGGAAGCTGTGATCATCCCCTTTCCCCAGCCAGGGCAGCCCCCACACAGTTAGAACACGCCCAGGGAACACTGTTAACCCTTAGAGCGCCCCCTGCAGGTTAACCCCTTCACTGCCAATGGCATTTACACAGTAATCAGTGCATTTTTATAGCACTGATCGCTGTATAAATGCCAATGGTCCCAAAAAAGTGTCAAAATGGTCCGACATGTCCGCTGCAATATCGCAGTACCGCTAAAAATCGCAGATCGCCGCCATTACTAGTAAAAAATAAAAAAAAATAAAAGCCCCAGGAATTAATTCTCATCATCCGTAAACGTGGCAACTTTTGCGCAAACCAATCAATAAACGCCGATTGCGATTTTTATTTACCAAAAATATGAGGAAGAATATAAATCGAACAATACCGATAGAAAAAAAAGTTTTTTTATATTTTTTTTTTGGATTTGTATTTTAGCAAAAAGTAAGAAATTTGTTTTTTTTTTTTGCAAAATTGTGGCTCTTCTTTTGTTTATAGCGGTGATCAGAAATGACGCAGAGGGGATCAAATACCACCAAAAGAAAGCTCTATTTGTGGGAAAAAAAGGACACAAATTTAGTTTGGCTACAATGTCGCACGACCACGCAATTGTCAGTTAAAGCGACGCAGTGCCGAATCGCAAAAAGGGCTCTGGTCCTAAAGTGGGAAATCCTTCCGGGGCTGAAGTGGTTAACAAAATCCCAATAAGCGTATATTAGTTGGTTTGTGCAAAATTTGCGTCTACAAACTGTGGGATATATTTATGGAATTTTTATTTATTGATTTTTTTTACTTGTAATGGCGGCAATCAGCGACTTATAGCGGAACTGCAACATTTCGGCGGTCAAAATGGTCACTAAGTGACACTTTTGTCACTTTTTTTGTGGACCAGTGATACTAATACAGTGATCAGTGCTAAAAAAATGCACTGACACTGTACTAATAACACTGGCAGGGAAGGGGTTAACATCAGGAGCGATCAAAGGGTTGAATGTGTCCCTAGGGAGTGTGTCTTCTCCTGTCACAGAATGGAGATATGCCTTGTTTACATAGGCAGACCGCCATTCTGCCTCTCTCAGGAACGATTGGTGGGTCCCGGCGTACATTGTGTCTGGCCCGCTGACTGGCTCCCGCTGTGTCCAATCACAGCGGGAACTGGTTGCAGGCGGCGTGCGTGCTTACCTGTACTCGATTTCGAGCAGGAGGGCCCCCCCCCAGTACATGTATGTGGGGCAGTTGGCAAGGGGTTAAAGGAAATGCATCTGTTCAACAATTTCTATCAATAAAGAAACAACATTGTAATAGTAATATCGGCAAGGTGCACATCCGGACCCTCATTAGTGCCTAGTTTTATATGGCACCTACCACCTTAGATGGTTAGGGTATTTTATGACCATGTACATATTTAAAGCGGTTGTCTACCCAAGGGAAAAAAAAAACAATAACCTGCAAGGCAAAGGCATAATGAGCTAGTATGCACCGTATACTAGCTCATTATGAAATACTCACCTTAGAACGAAGCTCCCACAGGGCTGCCCAGATCCTGCAGAGGGAGTGGACATCTTCGCAGTGTGTCTTCTTCTGGGTTCGCGACTCCGGCGCTGTGAGTGGACAGTGCACATGCACGCTGGAGTCCGTCTTTCCAGCGGACTTTCCGGCAGGTTCCGGCACTATGTGCCATGCCTTCGCCGGGCCATCATTGCGCATTGCGCCGTGACGTCAGCGGCTGCATTGCAAGTGGAATATTTCCTAAACCATGCAGGTTTAGAAGATATTCATTTTACCTACAGGTAAGCCTTATTATAGGCTTACCTGTAGGTAAAAAACACTTTTTTGGGTAGACAACCACTTTAATGGAGAAACCGCTGAAGCGTTACCACCCCCGGGCCCCAGAGAGCCCACATGGAGGTCCCCACAAAGGAGCTGCTGTAATCTGGATGCCAAAGGGTCAATGCATACTACAAAAGACAGTAAAGTGCTCTTTAGTAATAAAGGACATATGGTGTGTACATGTTGCTAGTAATAAAAGGACATATAACTTTATTACGCTTACCAACAGATCTATAGTGTGGCCCCAGTATCAACAAATTGCACAATTACCTGTGCGATTATATCATACAGAAGAGCTGTCACTGATCGCCCTCACGGGATGATTGACTTATAGGTTTCCAAAAGGGGATACATCTCTATAATGAATAGGTATCAGTAAAAATATGTAGTATCCATGGGGGCATTCAGGTCCTATATACACAATATATCCAAAGCCTTCATGTAGCATAGCTCTCCCAGGCATAGCACTGATTCCAGGCTATGCCAGGGTCTAAATATGGCCCACGCATGCGCATCGCGACATCTTCATTGAGTATGCGCGGGCCGCAGCCAATGGGACCAACTGTCCCTGGAGCACACAGCATCTCCTCCACTGACAGTGGGGCGCAGGGACGTGCGGTGAGGTCAGTGTCTGGTGAGGCACTGGCTAGTATCAAAGCCAGATACACACAAGTTACATACGCAAACATTCGAGCGAGAGCAATAATTCTAACACCAGACCTCCTCTGTAACTCTAAACATGTAACCTCTAAAAAATCTTAAAGCGTTGTCTATGAAGATTCTTAAGTACTGAAGTTTGCCGCCATTCCACAAGTGTGCGCAATTTTAAAGCGCGACATGTTAGGTATCTATTTACTCGGTGTAGTACCATCATTTGCATTATACACAACAAAAAATCAAGCAAACTTTTATTTTTTTTAAATTCATGAAACAGTTTCTTTCAGAAAAAAAAAAATGTGTTTCAAAAATTGCTGCGCAAATACTGTGTAACATAAAAAGTTGCAATGACCACCATTTTATTTCCTAGGGTGTCTGCTAAAACAATATATAATGTTTGGGGGTTCTGAGTAATTTTCTAGCAAAAATATGATGATTTTTACATGTAGGAGAGAAGTGTCAGAATTGGCCCGGGTGGCAAGGGGTTAAGTACCATAAGTAAGTAATATACCAATCATTATTATATAATGTTTTTAAGGTAATTTACTATATTCTCAAAAACTGTATTCAAGCAGGTGGCTTAATGGACAAATTACTGAAGTTTGAAGTTATAACTTCAAACCAATAATTTCACAGTAAATAGATAAATAATTAATTATTATTAACATACAGCATAATAACATGTGATTTCGTTTGTATCTTCAGCAGCAGCAGATTCTGATTCTCCCTCTTAACTGGGTAATGACCAGGGAGCTGATCCTGACCACCAGGAAGCCGATCCTAGACCACCAGGGAGCCCACCCTAGACCACCAGGTAAGGGGCACAATGCACCCAAAAGGATGGCACTCCGTGCCAATTTCAGATGCCACCCAAGACCACCAGGGAATGACAACCTGACAATGCAATCTGTCATTGCTACCCACCAGTGCCCACCAGTGCCACCTACCAGTGCCCAGTGCCATCTATCAGTGCCCAGTGCCACCTATCAGAGCCCATCAGTGCCGCCTATGAGTGCCCATCAGTGCTGCTTCTCAGTGCCTGTCAGTGCTGCATATCAGTGCCACCTATCAGTGCCCGTCAGTGCTGCTTATCAGTGCCACTTAGCTGTGCCCATCAGTGCTGCATATAAGTGCCTCGTCATCAGTGCCCATTAGTGCCACCTCATCAGTGCTGCCTCATCAGTGCCAATCAGTACTGCCTCATCAATGCCCGTCAGTGACAGAGAAAATGTACTTATTTACAAAGTCTTGTGACAGAAACAGAGAAAAGTTTGTTTTTTTTTTCAAAATTTTCAGTTTCTTTTTATTTGTAGCACAAAAAATAAAAAGCGCAGAGGTGATCAAATACCACCAAAAGAAAGCTCTATTTGTGGGAACAAAATGATAAAAACTTTGTTTGGGTACAGTGTAGCATAACCGCACAATTGTCATTCAAAATGCGACAGTACTGAAAGCTGAACATTGGTCTGGGCGGGAAGGGGGGTAAATACCTGGTATTGATGTGGTTAAACTGGCCGCTCTGTATGTAGCTTCTGACAGGTTGTACAAGGAGCCCCATATCTCTGGAACCATAGATGATAGAAGCCCCACATTTTTACCAGTGGTGGGGTAGGATTTCAGCTGAATACCTACCAAGGTTGCCGAGCTATGACCCTCAAAGTCGATCTTTTTTTTTTTCTTTAATTTTTTGCCTCACCTGCTCTGCCTCGCCTGCCTCCCCTGACTGCACGTCCCTAGTGGGGCGGCATCATGCACTCTAAGGACACCAGCACATGACTGTGCCTCCACCAATCAGGCCCAGGGAGGTCCATTAAGGATGACACCACCAGGTTCACCTAAGGAGGACCCCCCGTGCGCTGGGAGCACCCCACCATTACCATGCCATCTAGCAAACAGGGCAATGACTCTTAGTGCAACAGACCTACGTAGCGCTGCCCCCTTGAGGGTCGCTTGAAAATTCCATTCCCCCTTGGTCTCCCCGACCCTGAGAGTCCTCCACCACCCTTGACACTCTGGGTTCACTCATGTTATAACCTTTTACATAGTTACATAGTTAGTCAGGTTGAAAAAAGACACAAGTCCATCCAGTTCAACCAAAAAAAAAGAAAAACATTTATATATATATATAAAACCAAATAATCCCATATACAATCCTTTACCCACAGTTGATCCAGAGGAAGGCAAAAAACCCCAGCAAAGCGTGATCCTTGATTTTTGTTCAAGTTAGCACACTTCAGTGAAAGAGACCACACAAAGGTATGTGTTTAAATCATTTACTTAACTCTTTCTTTATGTTGAAATGAAACTGCAGATCAAACAGAAGTTGTATCTCAGAGATTAATGACCAACAATTCACTTTTAAATCACACACTTATAAAGGCCTAACACATCAACTTGCCCTACAAACCTTCATAAATCAGAGGGAGACAGTAGAGGCAAAGTGTGAAACACCGCTTCCTGCTATTCACCAGTAGTGAAATTAATGGTAACAATGAAATTCCTCCAATCGAGTTTAGTCAAATTACCAAAATGTTCACCTATAAATGCTATAAAAATATATTACTTACAATGAATCAATAACGGATAATGATTAAGCTATTTAGAAATTGGTGAACTAGAGGTAAATTGATACCACTCAGTGTAATACAAACAAATCAGTACCACTCTATGATGATTCAGCTAATCTGGTATAACTACAATGAACAGTATGACTTACTTATCAAAATCCTCCTGCTCTATTTCAGAGAGTTCTTAGGGGAATTCAGTGGCAATAAATATAACAGCCCTGAGTCCTGATAAGTGGGAGGAAAGTAGCTGTAGTTGTAGCGATTCTGTGGTTAAAGTTCAGTGCATCTTCTGCCGGCTCGGTTATTTTGGCGTTAGGTACCTAAGAAGTAACTGTGTCCACTAATCCTCAGGATATGGCACAAAAGGTAGGTTAACAAACTTCACTGAATTGAAAAGAAATCTTCACAGTGATCACTGATTTTATGGTAAGCTTACAACTAGCGGCAATCCAGTACACTAAATTAACTGTAATCCAGTATCCGCAATTAGATAGTAATACTTAGATGCCTGGGACCTTTCCTTTAGAAAGGATTATAGGAACAGATCAGTACTCTTATTGATGGGTCTGAGCCCGCTCACCCAACTGGACAGACGATGGCAGATAAACGGTTCTGCTGCTCAAATGATGATGATGATGATGATGACTCTGGGGCTTATGAAATACTCCACTCTATGCTCCTGGAAAACTCCACTGCACTCCTTGCAGCTCTCCCTGATCGATCGCCACCGCTACTGCTGGATCTGGAACAGACTCCGATGGTAACAGGGCTGGTTCTGCAGATCATCCGCTGGATCCCCTGAAAAACAACCCCACACCATAATCACCCCCTCCACCAAATGATTTGGACCAGTGCACAAAGCAAGGTCCATAAAGACATGTATGAGCAAGTTTGGGGTGGAGGAACTTGACTGGCCTGCACAGAGTCCTGACTTCAACCCGACAGAACACCTTGATGATGAATTAGAGCGGATACTATGAGCCAGGCCTTTTCGTCCAACATCAGTGCCTGACCTCACAAATGTGCTTCTGGAAGAATGGTCAAACATTCCCATAGACACTCCTAAACCTTGTGGACAGCCTTCCCAGAAGAGTTGAAGCTGTTATAGCTGCAAAGGGTGGGCCAACTCAATGTTGATCCCTACGGATTAAGACTGTGATGCCATTAAAGTTCATGTTTGTGTAATTCAGCAACCCAATACTTTTGGTAATATAGTGTATATAATAATGGACAGATAGAGGGCAGGTATGCCTGGAGGGAGCCCACACCTCTTTAACCACTTCAATACCGGACGTTTATACCCCCTTCCTGCCCAGACCAATTTTCAGCTTTCAGCACTCTCACACTTTGAATCTCAATTTCTCTCTCATGTTACACTGTACCCAAACAAAATTTTTAATATTTTTTTCTCACAAATAGAGCTTTCTTTTGGTGGTATTTAATCTCTGTTGGGTTTTTTATTTTTTGCAATATAAGCAAAAAAAGAGCGAAAACTTTGAAAAAAAAAAACATTTTTTTTAGTTTCTATTTAACAATTTTGCAAAAAAATAATTTTTCTTCTTAAATTTGGGCCAAAATTTATACTGCTACCTATCTTTGGTAAAAATAACCCAAATTAGTGGATATTATTTGGTCTCTGTGAAAGTTAAAGAGTCTACAAGCTATGGTGCAAATCATTGAAAATTGATCAACACTGATGTACTGATGGCCTATCTCATTTTGTGAGACACTAACAAGCCAGTAAAGTACAAATACCCCCCAATGACCCCTTTTTGGAAAGTAGACATCCCAAGGTATTTAATAAGAGGCATGGTGAATTTTTTGAAGCTGTAATTTTTCCCACAATTCTTTGTGAAAATTAAGAATTTGTTTTTTTTTTTTTTACACAAAATTGTCATAACAACAAGTTATTTCTCACACACCGCATATACATACTTGCAATGACACCCCAAAATACATTCTGCTACTCCTCCTGAGTATGGCGATACCACATGTGTGAGACTTTTACACAGTCTGGCCACATACCGAGGCTTAACATTGAACTAGCACCTTTTGGAGCTCTATGAGCATAAATTACACATCTCATTTCTTAACCACCTATTACAATTTTGAAGGCCCTGGAGCATCAGGTCAATGGAATTGCCCACAAAATGACCCAATTTCGGAAAGCTAACACCCTAACATATAATCTATGAGGCATAATGAGTCTTTTGAACGGTTCACTTTTTTCCAGAAGTTTTTGGAAATGTGGAAAAAAAATGAAAATGCATTTTTTTTACACAAAGTTGTCCATATATAAGATATTTCCAACACATAGCATGTACATAGCAAAAATGACACCCCAAAATACATTCTGCTACTCCTCCTGAGTATGGCGATACCACATGTGTGAGATTTTTACACAGCCTGGCCACATACCGAGGCTCAACAGTGAAAGAGCACCTTTAAGCGTTCTACAAGTATAAATTACACATCTCATTTCTCAACCACCTATTACACTTTTGAAGGCCCTGGAGCACCAGGACAATGGAATTGCCCACAAAATGACCCCATTTTGGAAAGCTAACACCCCAACGTATAATCTATGAGGCATAATGAGTCTTTTGAATGGTTCATTTTTTTTCCAGAAGTCTTTGGAAAATGTGGGAAAAAAATGAAACCGCATTTTTTTTACACAAAGTTGTCCATTTATAAGATATTTCCAACACATAGCATGTACATAGCAAAATTGACATGCCAAAATACATTCTGCTACTCCTTCTGAGTATGGCGATACCAAATTTGTGAGACTTTTACACAGCCTGGCCACATAACCTGGCCCAACATTGAAGTAGCACCATAAATTACACATCTCATTACTCAACCACCTATTACATTGTTGAAGGCCCTGGAGCACCAGAACAATGGAAACACCCACAAAATGACACCATTTTGGAAAGCTAACACCCCAATGTATAATCTATGAGGCATAATGAGTCTTTTGAACGGTTCATTTTTTTCCAGAAGTTTTTGGAAAATGTGGGAAAAAATGAAAACGCATTTTTTTTTACAGAAAGTTGTCAATTTATAAGATATTTCCAAAACATAGCATGTAAATAGCAAAAATGACACCCCAATATACATTCTGCTACTCCTCCTGAGTATGGCAATACCACATGTGTGAGACTTTTACACAGCCTGGCCACATACCGAGGCTCAACATTGAAAGAGCACCTTTAAGCGTTCTACGAGCATAAATTACACATCTCATTTCTCAACCACCTATTACACTTTGGAAGGCCCTGGAGCACCAGGACAATGGAATTGCCCACAAAATTACTCCATTTTGGAAAGCTAACACCCCAACGTATAATCTATGAGGCATAATGAGTCTTTTGAACAGTTTATTTTTTTCCAGAAGTTTTTGGAAAATGTGGAAAAAAAATGTGTGGAAAAAAAATGAAAACGCATTCTTTTTACACAAAGTTGTCCATTTATAAGATATTTCCAACACATAGCATGTACAT
This sequence comes from Glandirana rugosa, assembly GCA_018402905.1. Taxonomy (NCBI): domain Eukaryota; kingdom Metazoa; phylum Chordata; class Amphibia; order Anura; family Ranidae; genus Glandirana; species Glandirana rugosa. The sequence goes on along the minus strand of BLSH010257403.1, from coordinate 2,174,452 downwards.
AGCAAAAATGGCACCCCAAAATACATTCTGCTACTCCCCCTGAGTATGGCAATACCACATGTGTGAGACTTTTACACAGTCTGGTCACATACCGAGGCTTAACATTGAAGTAGCACCGTTAGGCGTTCTACGAGCATAAATTACACATCTCATTTCTCAACCGCCTATTACATTTTTGAAGGTCCTGGTCACATACCGAGGCTTAACATTGAAGTAGCACCGTTAGGCGTTCTACGAGCATAAATTACACATCTCATTTCTCAACCGCCTATTACATTTTTGAAGGTCCTGGAGCACCAGGACAATGGCATTGCCCACAAAATGACCCCATTTTGGAAAGCTAACACTAACTAAACTAAACACTAACTAACAGCTAATCTATGAGGCATAATGAGTAGTGTTGAGCGAACCCGGACTGGAACGTTCGGGTCCGTACCGAACTTTTGGGTGTCCGTGGCACGGACCCGGACCCGGACATTTCAAAAATCGTTCGGGTTCGGTCTGGCTTGGGCTTGCTAAAAACTTTACAGGCCCAGGCCCAGGCACGGTGCCTGTGGGTTTTCAAGCCATGCCTGGGCTTGCAAGGTCAGGCCCAAGCGAGTTGTGATGAGTAATACGGAGTATCTAATCGACAATCAATCACAAATCAAATCAATCACAATCGAAAGGTTTTACCCCAGTAAAACACCCGTTACGGTAACAGGACCACGAGGTCCTGGAAGTTTTTACATTATCCGCCAACTCTTTACTCTACACATTAAATACGAGCATCTTGCGGATTGCCACGATGAAGTTACAATTCGGAGCCATACACTGGTCCTGGAAGTTTTTACATTAT
>BLSH010257403.1:2146387-2159150 GCA_018402905.1 Glandirana rugosa | reverse complement strand
AATCTCTAATTTCTGCTATCTGTCCTCAGAGCAACAGCACAGACAGCAGTAGTAAAGTAATCTATCTCAGGATGCAGGATCAGGTCTTAAAATGTCTCAAATCTGTCCCTCAAGCTTTCAGCTTCCTTTCCCTACACTAACCCAAGGAGCATGTGACTGCAGCACTGTGACTCCAGCTTATAAAGAGGCTGGGTCACATGATGCACTGGCCAATCACAGCCATGCCATTAGTAGGCATGGCTGTGATGGCTTCTAAGGGCAAACCAGTGAAACGCTTGTTGATTGGCTGCCCTGCAGCTTCTCAACACGTGGAGTAAAATAGCAGAACCCCGGACCGAACCCGAACGATTTCTGAAATGTCCGGGTCCGGGTCCGTGCCACGGACACCCGAAAGTTCGGTATGGACCCGAACGTTACAGTCCGGGTTCGCTCAACACTAATTGTGACCCATGCGCATGTTCTACCAGAGTCTGGTAAGCCTACACCTTTACTTGAAACCAAGGTTCACTAGGATGTTTGTTTGATGGTGATCACTAAAAGATTTACTACATGTACCTTTTTCCTCTTTTCCTGGTTGATTCCATTGTGGATATTTGAGGGTGTATTTTCTTGACTTACACGATTTGAGAATTTATAGTGAGACTTGGAAAAGACTTTAAGACTATAATATCATTCCTTTTGAAGGAGGATTATTCATTTTTTATTTCTATTTTGTTTGTGCTGTATATGTAGTGCACTGTACTTCATACCTTCCTAAGTTACTAGGTTTTGGCGCTGCATTTATTCTACTAGGTTTCCGGTAGGTGACGTAAGCATTGTACATGGCCATGTGAAAAATGTAAACCGCAACTTTTTTGTACCAGAAGAGGGATTTTCTAGTTGGTAGATAGGGCTGCAACATCTGGTCATTTAAATCCACCCCCCCCCCCCAAAGAAGTTATTATACTCATGGATACAATGTTGTTTTTCAATGGGACCCTGTTTTCTTAGAAGTTCCACTGAGGTGGCATTGTGGATTGTGGACATGATGTACACGTCTTTTTTATCCCTCCACTTCACAGCCAATACTTCCTGAGGCTTGCTGATTTCCCCTTTGCAAATTTGTGGTGATTAGACTCTGTGGGAATCCCTTTCTGTTCTTTCTTGTAGTACCGCAGGCCAAAGTATCCTCCCGATATAGGTGGCGGAAAAGGGGCAAACTCGTGTAATAGTTGTCCATGTAAATATGATATCCCTTCTTAAATAGTGGGTAAGCCAATTCCCAGACAATCTTCCCGCTCATTCCCAGGTACGATGGACAATCAGGGGGCTGGAGATAGGAGTCTTTGCCTTCATATATACGAAAGGCGTGCACATATCTCGTGGAACTTTCACACGGCTTGTTGAGCTTTACTCCATACCTGGCCCTCTTACTGGGGATGTACTGCTTCATACCCAGGGGGCCTGTGAAATGGACCAGGGATTCGTCCACGGAAATATTTTGTTCAGGGATGTAGAGTTCAGCAAAATGTTTAGAAAATAAATCAATTAGGGGGCGAATTTTAAACAATCTATCAAAGTCGGGATGATTTGGGGGGGGGGGGGCACTGCGAGTTATTGCTGAAATGCAGGAACCGCATTATCATGTCATAACGGGACCTGGTCATGACTGATGAAAAAAATTGGCATATGGTGGATGGGGTGGGTCGACCAATATGCATGTAGTTCATTTTTCTATAACTACCAGGAAAATTGTTCGGGATGCAAAGAAAAACCCACAAATAACTTCTGAAATACAGGACTCTCTGAAAACATGTGGTGTGGCTGTTTCAAGATGCACAATAAGAAGGCACTTGAAGAAATGTGGGCTGCATGGTCGAGTTGCCGGAAGAAAGCCATTACTATGCAAATGCCACAAAGTATCCCGCTTACAATACGCCAAACAGCACAGAGACAAGCCTCAAACCTTCTGGCACAAAGTAATTTGGAGTGATGAGACCACAGTGTAACTTAATACTGTGTATTGCTCCCTTTAACATCATTGACAGCTTGAATTATTTTGTGGTATTTGTGAATGAGGCTCTTTAGCCTCATCCACAAATAGAGTAGGAACCCACTGTTAAATCGGGGTACTTTGCAGCAGTCAGTGGGCTTAAGCACTTCATGGTCATGTAGTGTGACCTTTAGATGCTTCCAGCCTGGCAGGAGTAAGTATCATGTGTGCACTGTAATATGTACTTTTTTGTCTATTGATCTTACAAGCAGCACCATGCATTTGTTAGGGTGCTCCCCCCAAAATATGTAACCTCTCCTCAGGACCAAACACTCTCCAATGCACAAGGTACAGAAAGAGGCCTTTTTCAGAGGTGAGAATCCAGAATTTGACTAACCTTCTACTCCTGATTATCCTCAGAGACCGGAACCATGGTAGGGAAAGGACGAGAGAACTTATTGAGGACTAAGGGCTTCAGAAGGGAAACATAGATACCCTGAGGCTTTTGGGGATCTGAAGTTTAAAGCAAACCAGGTCAACCTTATAAATTATAGAATACGGACCAATGAATCTTGGTGCAATTTTCAAAGAGGGAACCCGGAGTTTAATATTCCTGGTGGAAAGCCAGACCTTGTCTCCAATCTGTATGTAGAGAAGACAGCTTAGGCCTGCGATGGTTGGCAAAACCCTTAAACTTATCAGCCGCTGCCCAGAGGGAATCATGAACCTCACCCCAAATGGTATTGAATGATTACTGAACAGTAGCCAAAGCTGAAATAGATGGTGAATAGGTCATAGGAAGAGGAAGCTGAGGGTGTCTTCCATAAACGGTGAAAAAAGGAGGTCTTTTGAGAACTGGTGTTAACATGATTATTGTGAGAGAATTCTGCCCACTGGAGTAGAGAGGACTAGTCATCATGATGAGCGGAGACTAAGGTGTGGAGGAAGACCTCTAACTCCTGATTAACCCTCTCAGTCTGTCCATTGGATTGAGGGTGGTAAGAAGAAGAAAAATCCAAGACAATATTGAGGGACTTGCAAAGAGCTCTCCAGAAGTGGGATGTAATTTGAATCACCCTGTCTGAAACAATATGGGAAGGAACCCATGGAGGCGGAGGATTTCTCGAACAAAGATGGGGGCCAAAGCAAGAGAAGAAGGGAAACCTGGAAGGGGAACAAAATGAGCTATCTTGGAGAACCGATCGATTACCACCCAAATGACTATTCTTTTCAGACGGCGGAAGATCGGTGATGAAATCCATAGCAATGTGAGTCCAGGGCGCCTTTGGAATGGGCAAGGGCATGAGCAGACCGGCAGGAGCTTGTGTGGAGAACTTAGACTGGGCACAAACATGGCACGTCTTCACGTAGCCTTTGACATCCGAATGGAGAGTAGGCCACCAGTAGTGGCGACTAATGAGCTGAAGGGATCGGAGCAACCCAGCATGACCCGACACCTTGGAATCATGTCATGGTGAAATGGCCAAGAATACACCTGGTTAGAAAGATCGGCTCAAGTTCAGAGGTGGGCTCCTTGTCCAGTGTGTCAAACAACCAAGAGAGTGCATCAGCCTGACTGTTGCAGGAACCAGGTTTGTACGTGATCGTAAAATTGAAACGGGAAAAGAACAGACTCCACCTGGCCTGTCTGGGATTCAGTTGTTTAGCATTCTGTAAATACTGCAAATTTTTATGATCAGTGAAGATCATTATGGAGTGAGGGGAACCCTCCAAGAGATGAAGCCATGCCTCCAGTGCCAATTTCATAGCAAGATATAGCGTATCTTGATTTCAGCAAGGCATTTGACACAGTTCCACATAATGATCTGATACAAAAGTTGTACAAGCTGGGACTTAACCCTTGGGTGGTTCAGTGGATATGCAGTTGGCTAAAGGATAGATCCCAGAGTGTGGTTGTAAATGGGGTTCACTCGGAACAGAGACCAGTCACTAGTGGGGTACCACAAGGCTCTGTACTGGGTCCTGTTCTATTTAACCTTTATGTAAGTGATCTAACTAAAGGTTTGTTGGGCAAGGTATGTGTATTTGCTGATGATACAAAGGTGTGTAATAGGGTTAATATCCCTGGAGGTGTCTGTAACATGGAACATGATTTGGCATTGCTGGAAGATTGGTCAAAGTGGAGACTGCAGTTCAATATTTCTAAATGTAAAATAATGCATCTAGGGAAAAAGAATCCCCTTAGAGAGTACAACATTGGTGGTACAGAGTTAGGCAGCACTACAGAAGAATAAGATGTTGGGGTGCTTATTTCAGATGATTGCAAAATGAGCAAACAGTGGGACCAGGCAGTGGGAAAAGCAAATATAATTCTGGAATGTATCAGTAGAGGGATCACCAGCAGGAGGAAGGAGGTTCTGATTCCTCTATATAGATCTTTAGTGAGACCTCACTTAGAATACTGTGTCCAGTTCTGGAGACCTCGCTTACAAAAAGATCTTGATAAGATAGAACGAGTTCAGAGATGGGTAACAAAAATGGTGACAGGTCTGGGGGATAAAACATATCAAGAGCGACTTCAGGAACTTAATATGTACAGTCTGGAGGAAAGAAGGGAGAGGGGAGACATGATTGAAACCTTTAAAAACATCAAGGGGGTGAATGAGGATCAGAAGGGCAGTCTTTTCAATATGAAACCAAAATCAAAAACACGGGGACATGACCTCAAACTAACTGGAGGGAAGTTCAAAACTAATCTTAGAAAGTATTATTTTTGATGATTGGAATAAACTACCAACAGAGGTTGTAAGACAGGCAACAGTAAATGGCTTCAAACATGCTTGGGATAAACATAAATCTATAATCAGACAACAAGGTTAATGTGAAAGCAAAAAACAAAAACAAAATAAAATAAAATAGAAAATAAAATAAAATAAAAACTAAAATAAAAAAGGGGCAGACTCGATGGACTACTCAGTCTTTTTCTGCCTTCACTTTTCTATGTTTCTAAGAAGCTCCGGATCGCCAATAGCATAATTTTTCTCCACCTAAGAAATTTTTTTTGGAGAGAAACGCACATGGTTGTTGTTTATTCTCAGATAATTGAAGAAGCACCGCTCCTACTCCAGCAGAGGAAGCGTCATCTTCAATAAAAAATGGGTCCCCATGGTTAGGTCTCCCCAAGAGAGGACCAGAAACAAAAGCTTGTTTCATATCATGAAACGTAGCGACAGCTTCAGGATGCCATTCTTTGGCATTAGCACCTTTTTTAGTCAAGGCAATAATAGGTGCAGCAATAGAAGAGTAGTTCTTAATAAAGTCCCTATAATAATTGGAGAAGAGGCCAGATTGTAATGGCCGAGACCTTTTTGGGAAGACCTAAACTGGAGACAAAGCATCCCTGAAACAGGACCTCAGAACCTTCAAAAGAACATTTCTTCAGCTTGGCATACGGGTTATTTTCCCTAAGGCACTGGAGTACAACCCAGACATGGTTTCTGTGGACAAGCAAATTTTCCAAAAAGATTAGAATGTCATCCAGATAGATGACCACAAATTAATACAGCAAATCCCTGAAGACCTCATTGACAAAGTTTTGAAATACAGCTGGGGCATTACACAGCCCAAAGGGCATAACCAGGTATTCATAATGCCTGTCTCTCATATTAAACACGGTTTTCCATTCGTCACCTTCCCTTATCCAGATCAGATTATAGGCACCCCTGAGATCCAACTTGGTAAAGAAAGAGGCGCCTTTCAATCTGTCATATAGCTCAGAAATTAGGGGTAAGGGGTATCGGTTCTTGATTGTTGATAATCAATGCAAGGTCTTAGGCTGGGTTCACACCTATGCGAATTGGATGCGCATAGGTTTTTTTCAGGACACTGGAAAACACATTGTTTTCAATGTGTCCGGTTTACATATGTGTGCGTTTTTTGTGCAATGCGGTGCGAATTCCCAGCCCGTTGTGTTCAATGGGAGCGCATCTAACACGGAGATGCACTCCGCACTGAACAGGGATATTTTCCCCTGTTTGTGGCCCCTCCCCCTCCCTCCCCCCCACAGCTGCTGCGCTGTGGGCACGGGCAGGAGCTGCCGGATGGCGGCTCCACCCTTCCCGGCAGCAGACAGGCTGGAACTCGCACCGGACTGGTGTGAATCCAGCCTCAAGGCACCATCATTTTTAGCAATGAAAAAGAATCCTGCTCCCGCCGTTGATGGGGACTTCCGAATGAACCCTTTCTCTAGGTTTTCAATGACATACTCTGACATGGGCCTGGGTCTCATGGATGGACAGAGGGTAGGTACGACCCCTGGGCAGAGTCGCTCCAGGAACAAGGTCAATGGCACAGTCAAAGGACCTGTGAGGAGGAAGTACTTCTGCTGATTTCTTACAGAAGACATCTTGGAAATCACTATATGCAGTGGGAAGAGTAGAAGAAACCGACATGGTGGCAACAGGAAGTCTCTCCTTCGGAACCACCTTGAGTAGACAGGACATGTGGAGTATGGAGCTGTAACCAGGGAAGACCCAATATGATGGGGATTGAGGTCTTAGGTAGGACAAGAAAGGATATCTCCTCCTGGTGGAGTATTCCTACTGACATCTTAACTGGAAGGGTCTGCAAGCGTATAGGGCCCCCTGGAAGAACCATACCATTGATCGCGAAGGCCACCAATGGAGTGGTGAGAGGCAAAAGGGTAAGCTTCATGGAAGAATCCGTACTCCAGTTCATAAAATTACCAGCAGCTCCAGAATCAAGGTATGTCAGAACCGAATGAGAAGAAGCACCGGCGTGAAGGAACACCGACAGCAGGAGATGTGAAGGTGAGGTTTCTGGGTCCAATACCCCACCTTCCACATGTATTAGACCCGAGCGTTTCCTGGACACAGCGAGCAAGTGTCACAAAAATGACCTTTGTCCCTACAGTAGAGACAAGACAAGAGAGGCCCAAGACTATGCACCTAGCACGCTCCTTGGGGCATAGCCTGGTCTGGCCCAGTTGCATGGGGTCCTCAGCTGGCAGGGGATGCTCCACAGATCGCAGAGAGGGAAGCTCAGGCGGACTAGGGGCCAAGGAATGCTGGTGTCCCCTTTCTAGGGTCCTCTCCTGAAAATGAATGTCAACCCGTCCCCCACGCCAAGGTCCTAGGTGTAATCCTAGACTCCCAATTAACCTTTCAGCCCCACATCCAATCGCTATCAAAAATTTGCCGCCTCAGCAACATCTCCAAGATACGCCCCTTCCTAACCGATGACACCACAAAGCTACTAATCCACTACCTGGTCATTTCTCGCCTCAACTACTGCAACTCCCTCCTCACTGGCTTACCTCTAAATAGTCTATCCCCACTTCAGTGCATTATGAACGCTGCCGCCAGGCTCATCCACTTTAAAAACCCATCGGCACCTGCTACACCCCTATGTCAATCTCTACATTGGCTGCCACTCAACCAACGTATTAAATTCAAGATACTAACAATAAGTTATAAAGCAATTCACAACCTGGCCCCCAGCTACATCACTAACCTGGTCTCAAAATACCAACCAAATCGATCTCTTCGCTCCTCCCAATACATCCTGCTCTCTAGCTCCCTTGTCACCTCATCCCATGCTCACCTCCAGGACTTCTCCAGAGCCTCTCCCATCCTCTGGAATGCTCTACCCTAATCTGTCCGACTTTCTCCTAGTTTGTCCACCTTCAGACGATCCGTGAAAACTCATCTCTTCAGAGAAGCCTATCTGGCTCCCACCTAACAACTGTACATTTATCTTCTCTATTAGCACATCCCCCACAGTTATTACCTCTTGTATGTCTTGACCTTCCCTTTTAGATTGTAAGCTCTAACGAGCAGGGCCCTCTAATTTCTACTGTATTTAAGTGTATTGTATTTGTACTGTCTACCCTCAAGTTGTAAAGCGCTGCGTAAATTGTTGGCCCTATATAAATCCTGTATAATAATAATAATAATAATAATCTGGTTACACGGGGAGATCACTTCGTCCAGATTCATGGGGATGGTTCTCCTCGCTAATTCGTCCTTTACTCGATCATAGAGGCCCTGTAAAAAGGTTGCAACTAAGGCCTCATTGTTCCAGTTCAGCTCAGCAGTCAGAATCCAAAAATGAAGAGCATACTGCCCCACAGAAGCAGAGTTTCAAGAACCTAGACAGGCTAGAAACCACTGGGTCACTCTTCTCCCACAGAGGGGCAGCCCAGGCTAAAGCCTCGCCGGACAGGGGAGAGATAATATAGGCCACCTTAGCCCGATCAGACGGGAAGCTTTGAGGTTGGAGCTCAAAATGAATGGTGCACTGGCTGAGAAACCCCCTGCAGGCCTTAGAGTCCCCAGAGTAACAGGATGGCGCTAGTAATTGCAACGGGTTAATAGCTGTGATTGTGACTGGAACCGATACGGCCGCAGGCTGCGGTGGAGGTTGTTGGACTGGAGGTACTAGGGAGGCTTGCAGCTGGTCAAAGTGGGACGCCAAATCCTGCAGGAATCACATCACCTGAGTCTGATTAGACTCCTGGGTCTCCAGTCCCATGCATCCTATGCCCTGCAGTGGATCATCTGCAGGTAGCGGCACATCAGCCGGGTCCATGGCCGATCAAACTGTCACGAGACATGGGGTCAGGTGACAGATGCACACCCCTGGGAGGCGAATTGCACCGAGGGTTGCGGAGCGCACCGCTAAGGTTGTGGACCTATAGCTAACTGCTGCTAATGAGTTTTGGCTGGTATGGGAAGAGTGCCTCTGGAGCATGGACACTGAAACGCAGGGAGCTAGTGCATCAGTTTCCCCAGGGCGCGGAGTCTAAGAGCCAGTCGGTATTCGCAAGAGCCTCCGGTGGTGAGGATGGATTTGGCTGCAACTGGATCCAGGTCGTGGCCCCCGGGGTCCCCTAGCTCATGCTCGGCTGCCTACAGGTTGAAGAGAGGAAGCAGCAACGCAGGAACAGCAAAGGATAGTCAGCGGCCTAGCGCAGGGTCAGGGCCACAAGCAGACAGGAGAAACGGAGAACAAGTCGAAGATCGGGGTATCATGAATGTTTACTGTGGTTTCATGATATATATATATATATCTCTATATATCTCTATCAGGGGCGTAACGATAGGGGTTGCAGGGGTTGCAATTGCAACCGGGCCCCATGGTCCAGGGGGCCCATGTGCCTCCCTTGTACACCTGAATAGGAGGGATGGCGGGGGTGGCATTTAGAGGACCCAATCTCCTCCATTTTCCTCTATCCAGTTTACTTGTCTTCTGCTGTCCCCAGGGCCCCTGTGTGCTTCCCTGGTCCCCCTGGGGCCTGCTGCAGAACTTGTGAAAGGGCCCCACTGCAGTACCGTAATAAAGGGACCCACAATAGGAGTAAAGGGCCCCAGGATCAGTGGGAAGAGGGAAGGGCCCTGACCAGGGGTCGGGGGGCCCTTCATAATTTCTTGCACCGGGGCCCTGAAGGTTCTAGTTACGCCTCTGATCTCTATATATATATATATATATATATATATATATATATACAGTATCTCACAAAAGTGAGTACTCCCCTCACATTTTTGTAAATATTTTATTCTATCTTTTCATGTCACAACACTGAAGAAATGACACTTTGCTACAATGTAAAGTAGTGAGTGTACAGCTTGTATAACAGTGTAAATTTGCTGTCCCCTCAAAATAACTCAACACACAGGCATTAACAATTTCAATACTATGCACTTAGAACACTTTTCTACCAGACCAATTTTCAGCTTTCAGTGCTGTTGCGCTTTGAATGACAATTGCGCGGTCATGCGACGTTGTACCCAAACAAATTTTTTTATCATTTTGTTCCCACAAATTGAGCTTTCTTTTGGTGGTATTTGATCAATTCTGTGGTTTGTATTTTTTGCGCTACAAATAAAAAAAGTATATTTTCTCCACCACTGATGGGCACTGATGTGGCTGCACTGTTGGGCACTGGTGAGGCGGCACTGATGAGGTGGCACTGATGATGAGGCACTTATATGCAGCAATGATGGGCACTGATAGGTGGCACTGATATGCAGCGCTGACGGGCACTGATATGCAGCACTGATGGACACTGGTAAGCGGCACTGATTGGCACTCATGGGTGGCACTGATTGGCACTCATATGCGGCACTGATTGGCACTCATAGGGGCACTGGTGGACAGATGCACTGATAGGGGCAATGTCCCTGGTGGTCTAGAGGGGCATCTGAAGGTGGCACTGAGTGCCATCCATACTGGGCACTGTGCCCCTTACCTGGTGGTCTAGGGTGGTCTCTCTGGTGGTCCTGATCGGCTCCCTGGTGTTCCCTGGTCGGCTCCCTGTGGTCCTGGGTAGGCACATCCCTGGTGGTCTCTGGGAAGGCTCCCTGGTGGTCTAGGGTGGCAAACCGAGGTAAACTATCAGCACAGAACCAGAGTACAGGAAAAGCCGATAAACGGCTTTCCTGTTTACACTGTGACCAGCTGTGATTGGACACGGCTGATCACATGGTAGAGTGCTTCCGATGGAAGCATTTTACCGAGATCAGTAAAGTGGGGGGTCAGACTGACCCTCAAACCAACGATCACCGTGATGCGTTCGCATGTTATCCTGAGGATGTAATATGACGCCCAGTCAGGATAATTCAACCACTTCCCGGCCGTCATTCTGAATACGGCCGTAGGGAAGTGGTTAATGTCTAGACCACTGGCAACAAAAGTGAGTACACCCCTAAGTGAAAAAATGTCCAAATTGGGCAAAAAGTGTCAATATTTTGTGTGGCCACTATTATTTTCCAGCACTTCCTTAATCCCCTTGGGCATGGCGTTAACCAGAGCTTTACAGGTTGCCAATGGAGTCCTCTTCCACTCCTCCATGACGACATCACGGAGCTGGTGGATGTTGGAGACATTGTGCTGCTCCACCTTCCATTTGAGAATGCCCCACAGATGCTCAATAGGGTTTAGGTCTGGAGACATGCTTGGCCAGTCCATCAACTTTACCCTCAGCTTCTTTAGCAAGGCAGTGGTCATCTTGGAGGTGTGTTTGGGGTCGTTACCATGTTGGAAAACTGCCCTGCGGCCCAGTCTCTGAAGGGAGGGGATCATGCTCTGCTTCAGTATGTCACAGTACATGTTGGCATTCATGTATCCCTCAATGAATGTAGCTCCCCAGTGCCAGCAGCACTCATGCAGTTTGTGGCAACTTCACACGTCCCATAATGTTTTCAAATGACGGCGGAATGCTGCCCACTGATTGGCCAAAGCAAGCACATGACCTGCATGCTTTTGCCAATCAGCGGGCGGCCTGTCGTGAGAGCTTTGATTGGCTAAAGGCAGGGTACCTTTAGCGAATCACTGCACAGCAGCCTCAATCTATGTGGTGTGTGAAACGGCAGATAGCTAGAGATAGTTTAGGTTGCGGATTGCAGGCAGTTTAGTTAGATAGGTAATTGTAAAAAAAAGATAGATAGATAGATAAAAATATAGATAGATAGATAGATAGATAGATAGATAGATAGATAAAAAAAATAGATAGATATAAAGATAAATAGATATATACAGGGTGGGCCATTTATATGGATACACCTTAATAAAATGGGAATGGTTGGTGATATTAACGTCCTGTTTGTGGCACATTAGTATATGTGAGGGGGGAAACTTTTCAAGATGGGTGGTGACCATGGTGGCCATTTTGAAGTCGGCCATTTTGAATCCAACTTTTGTTTTTTCAATAGGAAGAGGGTCATGTGACACATCAAACTTATTGGGAATGTCACAAGTGTGCTTGGTTTTAACGTAACTTTATTCTTTCATGAGTTATTTACAAGTTCTGACCACTTATAAAATGTGCTCAATGTGCTGCCCATTGTGTTGGATTGTCAATGCAACCCTCTTCTCCCACTCTTCACACACTGATAGCAACACCGCAGGAGAAATGCAAGCACAGGTTTCCAGTATGCGTAGTTTCAGGTGCTGCACATCTCATATCTTCACAGCATAGACAATTGCCTTCAGATGACCCCAAAGATAAAAGTCTAAGGGGGTCAGATTGGGAGACCTTGGGGGCCATTCAACTGGCCCACGATGACCAATCCACTTTCCAGGAAACTGTTCATCTAGAAATGCTCAGACCTGACACCCATAATGTGTGCACCACCAAGTTTGATGTGTCACATGACCCTCTTCCTATTGAAAAAACAAAAGTTGGATTTAAAATGGCTGACTTCAAAATGGCCGCCATGGTCACCACCCATCTTGAAAAGTTTCCCCCCTCACATATACTAATGTGCCACAAACAGGAAGTTAATATCACCAACCATTCCCATTTTATTATGGTGCATCCATATAAATGGCCCACCCTGTATACAGTTGATAGAAGCTTGTTAGGGGAGGCCGAAATATCAACCCTGGCCCATCTAGTCTATTTGGTCCCTCCCTGGGGGTGCCAAGATCTTCCCTGCCTGCAGTTGCACATCCTGGCCTGCTGCCCAGCCATTTCCCCCATCCACAAGTCACACTCCGACACTTGGTCTCTCCCTCTCCAGTCTCCACTCTCCACCCCTGGCCATCCATCTTGTGTACAGAGCGGATGGAGGAGAGCTAAGAGAAAGGAGAGGAGACAGGGACTGAGGGCAGCAGGCTGAGCAGAGCACAACACTGGAGTTCCTGTTGGTGTCAAGTTCAACTCCATGAATAAGTGTCATCAGTCATGTATGTTAAACCATCACAGAAAAGATGAACGTCCTTAGAGATAGAGCCGCATTTAGTATAGTGCAGGGCTCAAAATTTCAAGTTCTGAGCTACTAGCCACCCCTTTACCGACCCGTCGTCCGG
>BLSH010257403.1:2133195-2146271 GCA_018402905.1 Glandirana rugosa | reverse complement strand
ATTGCTATCACAAGGAATGTAAACATCCCTTGTGATAGTAATACATGGTTACAGGCAGAGGCGTAACTAGAACCTTCAGGGCCCCGGTGCAAGAAATTATGAAGGGCCCCCTGACCCCTGGCCAGGGCCCTTCCCTCTTCCCACTGATCCTGGGGCCCTTTACGCCTATTGTGGGTCCCTTTATTACGGTACTGCAGTGAGGCCCTTTCACAAGTTCTGCAGCAGGCCCCAGGGGGACCAGGGAAGCACACAGGGGCCCTGGGAACAGCAGAAGACAAGTAAACTGGATGGAGGAGATTGGGTCCTCTAAATGCCACCCCCGCCATCCTTCCTATTCAGGTGTACAAGGGAGGCACATGGGCCCCCTGGACCATGGGGCCCGGTTGCAATTGCAACCCCTGCAACCCCTATCGTTACGCCCCTGGTTACAGGTACTCTTTCTCGAGGAATGGGGGGTCTACAAGACCCCCCATCCCTCCTTTACACTTCACAGTATTCAGATCGCCAAAAATGGTGATTCTGAATACTGTCATTTTTTTAAAACCGGCACCGTTAGCCACCGAGTAAACCGGAAGTGACATTGTAACGTTGCTTCCGGAAATGTATGAAGGAGTCCCGATCGAAGCCGATTCCGGCTTCCACAGGGACTCCACACAGCCGGCGGACGCGCCGGATCGGAGCTCCAGTCTCCTGGTGGGACGGGAGGCCCGAGAAGAGCGGCGGACGGTGGCGGGAGGGGGGATGTCCTGTTCCTGCATCCAACAAGAGTAACTGCAAGGGGTTACAGTGTTCTGGCACCGCCAGCACTCAAGGCCCACATTTTTTGCCACCTGTTTGACTGGGGGATTTTATAACAATTTTTAACTAATTTACAACAGCAGGGCACACGCCAAAATGTAAAAAAAAATTACGTGGGGTTCCCCCAAAATCCAAACCAGGCCCTTCAGGTCTGGTATGGATTTTAAGGGGAGCCCCGCACCAATTTTTATTTAAAAATGGTGCGGGGTCCCCCCAAAATCCAAAGCAGACCCTTATCACAGCCCTTCCCCCTGTTTACATACATGGACCTCTGTTCTTTCACTGCTCCCTGGCCCCCCAGAACACAGTGAGCATGCAAGCGCGCCTCTGGCGGCGCGCGTGCTCTCACAATACTAGTTATCGCGGTTTGCGATAACAAGCCACTTTGTCGCCATCACGCTCCGCCGGGCGGTTGGCAAGTGGTTAAAGGAATATTTCTTTTTTTTTTCACTTTAGGCATTATTAAAATCACTGCTCCTGAAAAAACGATCGATTTAAAAACTTTTTTTCATTGATACCTAGAGCAGGACCCAGGTCCCCATACACGTTTTAGTGCAATAACATTGTCTATAGGCCTTTAAAATTAGCACTTTTGATTTTTCATGTTTGGGTCCCATAGACTTTAATGGTGTTCGGATGTTCGCCCTGAACTTTTTGTCTGTTCGCATGTTCTGGTGCGAATCGAACCGGGGGGTGTTCGACCCATCCCTAGTAGCAAAGTATTATTTCTTCAGTGTTGTCACATGAAAAAATATAATTAAATATTTACAAAAATGTGAGTGGTGTACTCACTTTTGTGAGATACTGTATATATATATATATATAACATACATACAAGACATTGGTCTGTGTATAATACAATTTATGAATTATAGCTATCTGAATTCTAGAATTAATGGTACTGGTAGTCCTGCCATAAACATTTTCCCTGGAGGGGCTGGTAATCCTGCCATTAACATTTGCCCTGGAGGGACAGACATGTCAGAGTTAATTGTGGGGATAAATTATCATCTAAAACTTGTTTGACTTGATTTTTTGTCTTAATGGAAGTATAATACAAAGACCTTTCCTCTGATCTCTCTATATAAGTGCCACCATCTCTCTCACTTCCATCTCGCAGAGTTCATCTGATCAAGACCAAGGTGAGTGGCCAGAGAACACACATGACATGTTATAGCAGACTATAGGACCCGCTCACTGCTATCTGTATCCTGCATGGAAGAATGCAATCTGTCTATCATTTCTTATAGTGCTGTGTATTTTACTAATCAATTTTTTCCTTTTTTCTCTTATTTCTCATTGACTTTGGATCATAGAGTACAATGCGATGTTTATAATTCTGATGCCTATTCTTCAGCCCAATGGCCACACAAGGCAGTGAATTTGATCATTAATTTGAAAAAAGGTTATAATGACATTTATCTCTTGCAGTCTCTAACTGTCTTCTGCAGCATGTTTTCCGTTTCCAACAGCACCTGTATCATGTCTCTAACCATCTCCTGTAGTTTGTCCGCATTCTCTTTCTTCTGTACTGTGTCTGTAGGCTATGACAATTTCCTGTATTATGTCTGCAGTCGCTGATCATATCCTGTATTATGTCTGCAGTTTCTGACATTGTTACATAGTTAGTCAGGTTGAAAAAAGACACAAGTCCATCTAGATCAACCAAAAAAAAACAGAAAAATTATATATAACCATACAATCCCTTATACAATCCTTCGCCCACAGTTGATCCAGGGGAAGGCAAAAAAGCCCCCCAGCAAAGCGTGGTCCAATTTGCCTTAGCGGGGGGAAAAAATTACTTCCTGATCCCCACGAGAGGCAATCGGTTTCACCCTGGATCAACTTTACCTAAAAACGTTAGTACCGTTATATTATTTACATTAAGGAAAGCATCCAGGCCTTTTTTAAAGCAATTTACCATGCTGGCCAAAACCACCTCTGGAGGGAGTCTATTCCACATTTTCACAGCTCTAACTGTGAAGAAACCTTTCCGTATTTGTAGATGAAGTCTTTTTTCCTCTAGACGTAAAGAGTGCCCCCTTGTCCTTTGTGATGACCTTAAAGTAAATAACTCCACACCAAGTTCACTATAACGACCGCTTATGTATTTGTACATGTTGATCATATCCCCCCTTAATCTCCTCTTCTCAAGAGAGAATAAATTCAGTTCCTCTAATCTTTCCTCATAGCTGAGCTCCTCCATGACTCTTATTAGTTTGGTTGCCCTTCTCTGCACTTTCTCCAGTTCCCCGATATCCTTTTTGAGAACTGGTGCCCAAAACGGAACTGCATATTCCAGATGAGGTATTACTAATGATTTGTACAGGGGGGGGCAAAATAATGTCTCTATCTCTGGAGTCCATACCTCTCTTAACCTCCCTGGCGGTATTCCCGAGTGTGACTTGGGGTGAATTTTCTGTACCAAGAGCTGTAACCCCGAGCCACACTTGGGATCGCATCGCTGGATCCAGGCAGCGTTACTTACCTTGTCCCCTGGATCCAGGGATGTACCCCCGCTGTGTCAGCGGGCTGTGTCCTCTGCTCAATGCCTCTGTGTGCCAGGCTCTGTTCCCTGCGAGCGTCGCATCGCTCGGGGGCAGAGCCTGGCGGCAAATTCAAAAAGTGAAACACACAGTATACATACAGTACACTGCAATCTGTAAGATTACATTACTGTATGAAATCATTTCCCATCCCCTTTGTCCCTAGTGGTTTGCCCAGTGCCCTGCATGCACTTTTATATTATATTTGTCATTCTTTATGCCTGGAAACTTGAGAATGTCCATGGCAACCAAAAAGTGTCCCTTTACGTTAAAAGTGGTTTTTGATCAGCTAGAAAACAGCGATAGTAAATAAGAATCATTTGCAGAATTGAGTGACACTGATTTTTGGGGAAATTTATCATCAGACACTAAAAGTGACGACAGCGACAATTCTGCAAATGAGCAAATTTCAGTGTTTTTGATTTAATTACATTATTGAATACATTTTATTACTATTATATTATTATTTTTTATAATTATTTATAGTTATTTATTATATTATAATTTATGATTTCATGTTTCAAACTTTATCATACCCGGGATGTCTACTAGACTCTTGTTTGGACAGATTTAAGTGAGTTATTCCTAAGAATTACAGGCCTACAATATAAAACGCCAAATTTCCATGCATAATAATCGTACCGCTTTCAGCACCAAAAATCTGAAATAATCATCCCGCCAGGGAGGTTAATACAAGAAAGGATTTTGCTTGCTTTGGAAACCGCATTATTAAGCTTATGATCTACCAAAACCCCCAGATCTTTTTCCACTATGGATTCCCCCAGTTGTACTCCCCCTAGTATGTACGATGCATGCATTCTTAGCCCCCAAATGCATAACTTTACATTTATCAACATTAAACCTCATTTGCCACATAGTTGCCCAATTAGACAGTGCATTGAGGTCGGCTTGTAAGTTGGAGACATCCTGCAAGGAAGTTATTCCACTGCATAGCTTGGTGTCATCTGTAAACACTGAAATGCTACTTTTAATCCCAGACCCGATATCATTTATAAATACATTGAAAAGTAAGGGTCCCAACGCTGAACCTTGGGGTACACCACTGATAACCTTAGACCATTCAGAATAAGAATCATTAACCACTACTCTGAATTCTGTCTATGGGGAACGGTGTCAAACGCTTTTGCAAAATCCAAGTATATCACGTCCACAGCCACCCCTCTGTCCAAGGTTTTACTTACCTCCTCATAAAAAGAAATCAGGTTTGTTTGACAACTTCTGTCTTTCATGAATCCATGCTGTCTATTGCTTAACCACTTACCAACCGGAAGGTTTTGCAGCTTTAGGACCAGAGCACTTTTTTCAATTTGGCACTGCACCTCTTCAAATGGTAATTGTGCGGTCATGCAATGCAGTACCCAAACAAAATTTGCGTCCTTTTTTTTCCCACAAATAGAGCTTTCTTTCGGTGGTATTTGTTCACCACTGCGCTTTTTTTTTTGCGATATAAACAAAAAAAGGACGAAAATTTTGAAAAAAATTATATTTTCAACTTTATGTTATTACAAAAATACAATAAACTAAATTCTAGTCATAAATTTTTGCCAAAATGCATTTAGCCACATGTCTTGGGTAAAAAAAAAGTTAATTACCGTATATTTATTTAAAAGTTATAGCATCTACAAACTAGGGTACATTTTCTGGAATTTATGCAGCTTTTATTTTATGACTGTCTATCTCATTTCTTGAGGTGCTAAAATGGAAGGGCAGTACAAACCCCCCCCCCAAATGACCCCATTTTGGAAAGTAGAAACCCCAAGGAATTTTCTGAGAGGCATGTTGAGCCCATTGAATATTTTATTTTTTTGTCATAAGTGATTGAAGGATGACCAAAAAAAAAATACACAAAGTTGTTATTGAAATGATATATTGCTCACACATGCCATGGGTATGTGTGGAATTACACCCCAAAATACATTCTGCTGCTTCTCCTGAGTTCGGGGATACCCCATGTGTGAGACTTTTTGGAAGTCTATCTGCATATAGGACCCCAAAATCCAATCGCCGCCTTCAGTATTTCTAAGGGCAAAAATGTATGCATTCACCCCACACTACCTATCTCAGTTGCGGAGGCCATGAAATGCCTAGATAGCACAACCACCCCCCAAATGACCCCATTTTGGAAAGTAGACACCCCAAGCTATCTGCTGAGAGGCATGTTGAGTCCATGGAATATTTTATATTTTTGCCACAAGTTTCGGGGAAATTACAATTTTTTTTTCCACAAAGTTGTCACTAAATGATATTTTGTTTTGAACATGCCATGGGTATATGTGAAATTACACCCCAAAATACATTCTGCTGCTTCTTCTGAATACGGGGATAACACATATGTGTGACCTTTTGGCAGTCTAGCCGCGTACGGGACCCTAAAAACCAATCACCGCCTTCAGGCTTTCTAAGTGCGTAAAATGGTGATTTTACTCCTCACTCCCTATCGCAGTTTCGGAGGCCATTGAATGCCCAGATAGCACAAAATCCCCCCAAATTACCCCATTTTTCTATTTGCTGAGAAGTATTTTGAGTATTTTGCAGATCTCACATTTTGTCACAAGGTTTTGAAATTTGAAAAAATTCTGTTTATTTCTTCATTTTCCAAAACAAATGAGAGCTGCAAAATATGCACCATGCCTCTTAGCAAATACCTTGGGGTGTCTACTTTCCAAAATGGGGTCATTTGGGGGGGTTTTGTGCTACCTTGACATTTCAGGACCTCCAAAACCGTGATAGGTACAGAGGAGTAAAATCACCATTTTATACCCTTAGAAATCCTGAAGGCGGTGATTGGTTTTCGGGGTTCTGTACGCGGATAGGCTCCCAAAAAGTCTCACACATGGGGTATCCCCGTACTCAGGAGAAGCAGCAGAATGTATTTTGGGGTGAAATTCCACATATACCCATGGCATGTGTGAGCAATATATCATTTCAGTGACAACTTTGTGTAAAAAAAAAATAAATAAATAAATACAAATTGTCATTTCCCCGAAACTTGTGGCAAAATATAAAATATTTCATGGACTCAATATGCCTCTCAGCAGATAGCATGGGGTGTCTACTTTCCAAAATGGGGTCATTTGTTTTTTTTTTTTTGCTATCTGGGCATTTCATGGCCTCCGCAACTCGGATAGGTAGTATGGGATGAAGGCATAAATTTTCGCCCTTAGAAATCCATCCTGAATTCGGTGATTGATTTTCGGGGTCCCGTACACGGATAGAGTCACAAAAAGGCTCACACATGGGGTATCCCCGTACTCAGGAGAAGCAGCAGAATGTATTTTGGGGTGTATTTCCACACATACCCATGGCATGGGTGAGCAATATATAATTTCAGTGACAAATTTGTGTAATTTTTTTTTTGTCACTTTTCAATCATTTAAGACAAACAAATAATATATTCCATGGACTCAACATGCCTCCCAGAAAATAGCTTGGGGTGTCTACTTTCCAAAATGGTGTCATTTGGGGGGTTTTGAACTGTCCTGGCATTTTATGCCCAACATCACCCACTCTTCTAACCACTTGAGCCACCAAGTCTTTTCTGACACTTTTTATTTACATGAAAAAATCCTTTTTTTTTGCTAGAAAATGACTTTGAACCCACAAACATTATATATTTTTTAAAGCAGAGGCCCTACAGATTAAAATAGTGCGTGTTACAATTTTTTTTTCACAAAGTAATTGTGCAGCGATTTTTCAAACATAATTTTTGGGGAAAAAAACACTTTTTTGAATTTTAATGCACAAAAACATACTATTTTGCCCAAATGTTTGGTGAAATATAAAAGTTGATCTCATGCCGAGTGCATAGACACCAAACATGACATGCTTTAAAAATGACGCACACCCGCGAAGCGGCGACAAACTATATACATTTTATAAGCCTTTACAGGTTACCACTTCAGATCTGCAGAGGAGGTCAACTGCTAGAATTACTGCCCTCAATCTGACGTCCGCAGTGATACCTCACATGCATGGTGAAATTGTTGTTTACATACGACATGAAACTGACGCTTGCGTCCACCTTTGCGCGCCTGCACGGGGGTCAGGGGTGCATTTTTTTTTTTTTTATTATTCATTTTGCTTTTTGTTTTATTTTTACACTGTCCCTTTCATCTTTTTCTTTTTTTTATATAATTTTTTTTTTATCACAGGGATTTTAAATATCCCCTATGATAAAAATAGGTATTGTCGCATATAATTTTTTTTTCATTTTGGGGTCTACTAAACTCTAGATCTTTCCCCAGCCCTTAAAGCATCTGACCACACCAAAATAAGATGCTTTCCCAATTTCCCAATGGCGCTGTTTATATCTGGCGAAACTGAAGTCACAAAATGCTCGTAGCCTCCGGTTTCTTAGGCCATGGAGATCATTGGAGCCATTCTAGTCTTCAATCAGCTCTATGCTAAGCTGGCGGAACCACCAGCTGCATTCTCACTTTCCCCGGTGGGACAGGAGTGCCTGAGAAGACCAGCAACATACTAGTATATATTGTAATGTTCTTTTTTTCATGAAAAAAAGAATCAATCGGTGGGTATGCCCACCATTAGAAAACCTCCCTTCATCCTCCCACTTCTAATGGTGGGCATAGCCACTTTTAAAAAAAAATATAGCGGAGCATAGGGGCAATCTGCCCCAATTTCCACCCACTGCCCCATGCTCCGGTATATTTGCTCTTTTTTTTAACTGTGGTGGTGAAATCACCGCCAACAGCGCTGGAGTCGCTGCTTTATATATGGTGGGAGCAAACGCTATTGCTGTCACCCTAAATAAATCAGCTCTGCAGCTGGCGTACCTGAAAATTAAATAAAGATTAATAAAAACAGTAACACATAAAATAATAATATTCCTGCTAAGAATAAAGAAAAAATATGTTACATAAAACATTGCATACCTGCAAAAAAAAAAACCCACTATAATAAACCGCAACAAAACATTACAGATATGCATAAACAACAATAGAGAGAGCAATAGAAAGAGAATAGAGAGAAAATGGAGATAGAAAAACAAGAAACGTACAACTGTTTTTGGTTTTTATTTTTTAAAATTTGTTTGGTTTTTATAACTTTTTTTTTTTTTTGGTACGCTTTTTTTTTATAACAATGAACAATAAACAATAAAGGTTAGGGTCTCCAAAAAATGCGGTGACATCTTTGGAGACCCTGTGAAAGTGTGTCCTATTTCTATGTAGTGCTGTTCCCTACGCTAATACTCAACTAATGAATGGTATCGCTCGAAACAGTCACCGATGCAGAGACCAGGCTGGCCCAAACAGATGGGGCAATAATATTGGGTGTCACGCCTGTATCCGCGTCGTCGGCAGACACAACATCTTTTTTTTGGGGTATCGTTGGGTAGGGGTACCAGGGATGGCATGTAGATAATGCCGTCCATGCAGCCGGCTCACTGCATGTGGATTGGGAACTTGGGGTGCAGAGCCATCTGGATACAGAAGGGCTCTGATGATCTCTTCCTGGAATTGCAGGAGAGGTCCAGTCCGTCCTGACGCTTTGTATAGCACAAAAGCGTTCAGCAAAGCCAATTGAAAGAAGTAAATAGACACTTTTTTGTACCAGCGTCTGGATTTACAGGCAATTAAGTAGGGCGCCAATAACTGGTCATTGAGGTCCACCCCTCCCATATTAAGGTTATATTGGTGGACAGAGAGGGGTTTCTCCACAACACCAGTCGCCCTTATAATTTGGACAGCCGTGTCTGCATGAATGGAGGAAAGAATGAAAACATCCTTTGTATCCCTCCACTTCATCGCAAGCAAATTACCACATCTCAAGCAGGTTCTCTCCCCCCGACTAAGTTGGGAATCTACCAGCCGTTGGGGGAAGCCCCGGCGATTAGGTCGCGATTAGGTCGCACGGTGCCACATGCGCCAATTTGGTGATCAAGTAAGTGACTAAAAAGTGACATGCTTGTCTAGTAATTGTTCACGTACAAATGGTACCCCTTTCCGAATAAGGGTGACACCAAGCTCCACATAGTTTTGCTAGCACTCCCCATGTAGTCTGGGCATCCTTCCGGCTCTATGCGGCTATCTAGGCCCTCATAAACCATAAAACTACATGTATAGCCTGTGGCCCTGTCACAGAGCTTATACAACTTGACCCCGTATCTGGCATGCTTGTTGGGGACATACTGTTTGAAAACAAGTTGGCCAGCAAATTTAATCAGGGACTCGTCCACGCACACAACTTGGTTGGGAATAAAATGTGCTGCGAACGTCTGGTTGAAGTGGTTTATGAGGGGCCGAATTTTGTAGAGCCGGTAAAATTCAGGGTCTCCATATGGACGATCGAGTCGATTGTCACTGAAGTGCATGAACCACAGAATCTGCTCGTATCGTGTCCTGGCCATGGAAGCAGAGTAGACATACATATGATGAATTGAATCATTGGACCAATATAACCGCAATTCAGGTAGATGATGTATGCCCATGTTGAGGGTGAGGCCCAAAAAGGTCTTAAATTCGGAAACCGTAATTGGTTTCCAATTTCTGGCAAGGAACAAATGGGGATTAGCGGCAATGTATTGACCAGCGTATAAATTGCTTTGGTCCACAATAGATCTATAGAGATCTTCGGTGAAATACAGCGAAAAAAAATCAACTGTATTCACCTGAATTCCGAGTTGGGCAGTGAATGGGGGAAGTACGGGCGCTGCATCAGTGGTGGGTTGCCAATCAGGGTTTGCAGGCACGTCAGGAAGGGCACTATGGGCTCTGCGGGCCTGTGTTCTTCGTCTTCGTGGCTGCGGGGCATTACTCATGCTAGCCACACCAGCTTGAACTGCACTTATGGGACTCGCCATGTCACCAAGTGTTACTGCAGTGCTGGTTGTATGACCAGGATATACTAGGCCGCTGGTGCTTGCCAGGTCACCAGAAGGGGTAGCAGCGCTAGTACTGGGTCTCTGCTCCATACGAGAGCCCTGCGGTTCTTGCACCTCAGTGCCAGCTAAACGGGATCTGGACCTTAGCAGGAACCACCCAATCGTCAGAGCTATCTGTCATGGAGCCGCTGTCGAATATCAACTCGATTGGTGAGTCTGAATCTGACAGTGAGTCTTCCCCATCGCTCTCATCTGTCATACTCACAATCGCGTAGGTCTCTTCACTAGTGTACCTCGGATTAGACATGGCCTCTAAATTTATAGGTACACGAGTGAGACTCACAGGCAAAAAAGCGCACCTGGTTGTCAGAGCCTGTATCAAGTCGCTACCAAATTCACTGTCAGTATTCGCAGGGATCGGGCGTGATCTCTGCGAAGGCTGCAGATATGTGTTTTGTGTTTTGTAAGTGACAGCGATCTATTGATCCTGCACTTGGGTGGGCTGGGCTGGGCTGGGCGGAGGGGCTAAACGCAGGTGTTAGCAGTTATCTGGGCTGATCCCGCTAACACTGCGTTTTTTAGAACACTAAATCTAAGGGGGACGCTAATATAGATCTGATCAGATCGCAGATATTGATCTGATTGGATATTACAATAATATCTAGCACCTACCTAATGTGTGAGTGCATGTCAGAGTACCTCGCTAACTGGCCCTGCCTGGTATTTACGCTGACCCTAACGCATGCTAAAACCTAACTGGACTCACCACCAGGCGATCGGGCTTTAAAACCTATAAAAGGTATATAAAATAATATACGGCGGGTAATCAGATGGGGAAAAAAACTATCTAGCTAGCTAGCGTCACCCGTGACACTTATACGGTGATCACAGGTAACAGGGGGCAATCAAGGGGTTAAAACCTTTATTAGGGGGGTATTTTCACCTAACTAGGCCTAATACTAATAATAATACTACCTACCCTAACACTGATTTAGCGTCACAAGGGTCACAAGTACAGCGATCGGTAAAAATCAGATCGCTGCACTATATGATACTGTGACAGGGGGTGACAGGGAGTGAAAGGGTTAACTGGGGGGTGATCAAAGGGTTAAATGTGCCTATGTGACCTGGTGTCAGTGTGCTGTTTGTGCAACTCACGTTTTTAGATGTCTCTCTCTCCTCTCTGCAACGGAAAAGAAAGCAGAGAGGGGAGATGACGTCACTTCCCCTACCTGTGTTTACATTTCACAGGTAGGGGAAGAAATCATATTCGCCGGACGATCAACATAAATAGACCAAAATCCATTGGTCTATTCATGTTGAATGAACGGTCCGGCAACAAATGGGACCATTGCGACCGCGCTCTAGGGTGCGCGCGCGCGCCCCCTAGCTGTGCACGCGATCGCCGTCTATTTTCATCTCCTGTATTATGTCTGCAGTCTCTGAACATCTGTCTGTAGTCTCTGAACATCTCTTGCAGTATGTCTTCCTTCTCTGACCATCTCCTGTAGTATGTCTGCAGTCTTTCACCATCTCCTTTGGTATGTCTGCAGTCTCCTATTATCTCCTGTAGTATGTCTGCAGTCTCTGACCATCTCCTGCATTATGTCTGCAGTCTCTGACCATCTCCTGTAGTATGTCGGCAGTCTCTGACCATTTCCTGTAGTATGTCAGCAGTCTCTGACGATCTCCTGTAGTATGCCTGCAGTCTCTGACCACCTCATATATTATGTCTGCAGTCTCCTATTATCTCCTGTATTGTGTCTGTAGTCTCTGACCATCTTGTGTATTATGTCTGCAGTCTCTGCCCATCTCCTGTACTATGTCTGCAGTCTCTGACCATCTCCTGTAATATGTCTGTAGTCTCTGAGCATCTCTTGCAGTATGTCTTCCTTCTCTGACCATCTCCTGTAGTATGTCTGCAGTCTCTGACCATCTCCTGTATTATGTCTGCAGTCTTTCACCATCTCCTTTAGTATGTCTGCAGTCTCTTATTATCTCCTGTAGTATGTCTGCAGTCTCTGATCATCTCATGTAGTATGTCTGCAGTCTCTGATCATCTCATGTAGTATGTCTGCAGTCTCTGACCATCTCCTGTAGTATGTCTATAGTCTCTGACCATCTCCTATATTATATCTGCAGTCTCCTATTATCTCGTGTATTATATCTGCAGTCTCTGACCATCTCCTGTATTATATCTGCAGTCTCTGACCATCTCCTGTATTATATCTGCAGTCTCTGACCATCACCTGTGTATATGCATTATATACCACCTACACTGCATAGTGCAGGTCAGTTCACAATTAGTGAGGCTAGGCTTCTCCATATTCCCTATTGCTATATAAGTGGCGCTGAGATGTCTAAGATTGTTTATGGTGTGTAGACATGACTGTATCAGAGTGTATGTAAAGATGATTTGTGTTTTCTGTCTGTAGTTCCCACAAAAAATGTTGAACTTTTCTCTCTTTTCCAGATGTTGGGGAAGATTTTGCTGCTTGTGTTCATTATACAGTCAGTACAGACAGGTGAGTGATATGTTTGGACCCATAGTTATCAATCTGTGTAACCTGGGCAAAAATAGAAGTATTAAGCTATTCTACTCTACTGAGAACCCCAACCACCTCTGTGCCTTCCGGCTGCTCCTCTTGTTCCATAAGATCAAATACATGAGAGATCCAACTGTGATGGGAGCAGGTGAGCGGAACTGGGAACGCGGTGCAAAGATCCCACTACCAGAGTTCCTGAAAGTCCCCAGTAATGCTGGGACAAGGTCATCTAGCACCCAGGGAGACAATGCTAAACTGCGACAGCAAACCCCCCCCCCACACACACACACAGAGGTATGAGCATTACGTAGTAGCAAAATCACC
>BLSH010257403.1:2106737-2132835 GCA_018402905.1 Glandirana rugosa | reverse complement strand
AATCACCCCCCCCCCCCCCCAAAAAAAAAAGAATCAGCAAACAAAAATTCTCCCTCCTCCCAGTACAAATCTCCCCTCGCTGGACTCCTTCCTGCAAGCACAAATCTTCGCCCAGACGCCCACATCCCTCCTCCCAGCTCAAATTCAATCTCTCTCCAAATCCCCCCTCCTGGCAGATATCCACCCCCCCCCCTCTAAAAATCACCCATCCAAATACAGTACTCCCAATCATCTCTACTAGCACACATTCTCCCCCCAAAACCCCCTTCCTAATACAAATCCCCCCCAATTTCCCCTCCTAGCACAAATTCTACCCTATCCCAAATCACCCCTTCTAGTACAAATCCACTTCCTCCCATCTCCCCAACACAATTTTCTAACGCACATTTTTTGGAAAAAATACACTTTAATGAATGTTACTACATACAAACACAAAATAATAACAATTTTTTTGGGTAAAATATAAACGATGGTGTTAAGCCAAGGAAATAGATAACTAACATAACATAACATAACATTTGGTGGAACGGAGATCCCGGAGAGGCACCTGCGAGCGGCCCTCCCGCCACTTGTAAAAGCAATCCAGCAGCAAATTAGCCGCTCGGATGTTTTTTATATTAAAGCCAATCGACTCCTGTAAAAAACAATACCAGGCTGATGCCTGTAGCTACACAGCGTACAGTTTTATCTACACATTAAATTTAAAGAAGTACTAACAATATTCACACAATCTACAATTACACTTTGCTTACACCTCCAACAGTCTTTCTTCTACAGAACAGCAAACCTGACTTTCCTCAACTTCTTGCAAGATTTATTGCAGTTACTGCCATTTGATTGGTTCCCAGCACAAGGACTGTGATTGGCCAGTCGAGTTTGAACTTAACATCTGCTTCTTAACCACTTGTGGACTGCAATGCATTTATTTACATTACGGCTTTTGAGTGGTATACTGGGATGATGCCTGCAGTTACAGGCATCACCCTAGTATTGTCTTTTACAGGAGGCTATCGGCTTTTATGTAAAAGCCAATATGAGCAAATAGCCACTGGATTGCTTTTACAGGCAGCGGGAAGGGTCACCACCCCATCCCACCATCTGCCCGTACCTCTCCGGGGTCTCCATCCCACCAGATGTTATGTTTGGTATCTATTTACTTGCCGAACACCATCCTTTATATTTTAGAAAAAACATTGGGGATTATATTGTGTTTGTGTGCATTAAAATTCAATAAAGTGTATGTTGTATCCACAAAATTGGCATTAGAAAAAACACTACATAAATACCATGTGACATAAAAAATTGCAAAACCCACCATTTTATTCTCTGGGACCTCTGCAAAAAATATATAATGTTTGGGGGTTCTGAGTAATTTTCAAGCAAAAAATCAGATTTTTACATGTAAATAAAAAGGGGTTGATTTACTAAAGGCAAATAGACGGTTCACTTTGCAAGTGCAGTTGCTCCAGAGATTAGTAAATGTGCAAAAACTCTGCTGACTTCCATCATCCAATCATGTGCAAGCAAAATGCTGTTTTTTTTTTTTTTTTCATTTTTCTTGCACATGATTGGGTGCTCTTTGCAAAGTGAGGCTTTACCTCATTTACTAAGCTGTGGAGCAACTGCACTTGCAGAGTAAAACTGCACTTTTCAGAGTGCACAGTCTTTTTGCCTTTAGTAAATTAACCCCAAAGTGTCAGAAAAGGCCTGGTCTTCACATTTGTGTATCTTTAGCAGACTAAAGTAAATATAACTATATATATATATATATATCAATCATATATATTGTATATTTTACATATTCTTCCCCTCTGCTTAGCTAAAGTGTGTTATGATCGTATTGGCTGTTTCTCCAATGATTATCCCTGGTCATGGACTCTGCAGAGACCCATCTCCCGTTTACCCTGGTCTCCAGAGAGGATAAATACTCAATTCCTGCTCTATACCCGGGACAACCTCAACACCTACCAGGTAAGATCTAATGTGTGTGCTTAAATTAGAACTATACCATTTTTTTTTTTTCATTTTGGATAGAGTAAGGAAGGGTTGTAAACCCCGTCAGGTTTTTTTTTTTCTGCCAACTGTGTGCCATTACAGAGATTTTCCTTCACTTCCTGTCCCGTAGCCAAACAGGAAGTGAGAGGAAATTCATGCAAATTAAGGAATTCCATGGGGACCCCCAGGTCACCAGAACTAGTGTCCCCATTGGAAGATTTCCCTTCTATTACTTTTCTGGGGGCAACCCAAAATTTGGTATTTGCTTTTACTTTCACTTTTAATGATAAGGGTAACCAGGACACAGAGAGAGGGTGAATCTCCTTAACGGGGATACAGACAGCAATAACAATTGACAAGATTTCTAATCCCTCTAACCCAGTGGTTCTCAACTCCTGTCCTCAGGACCCACGGTTCGACTGTCGTACAACCAAACATACCAAATCGTATGTTGGCTGTTGTATCTAGCATACTGACATGCACTACACGATCGTACGACCAAGGTGAACGTAGTGAACATATAAAGAGAAAGTTTAGGTGCATGTAATTAGCATCCGGCCATTCCTGACTTCTGAGCATGTGTGTTTTGGACAATACAACTTGTTGGACCAACTTCTCTGTACACACGATACAACGGTCGTATGACCGCTTGTTGGTACTACCAAGTTTTCTAGTTTGCTCATTCAACTCCCATTGTACGACCGTCGTACGTCAGCTGTTCTAATCGCCTACAACGGTCGTTCGTATGACCTGTTGTATATGATCGCCGACTGGTGTGTACGAGGCTTTACAGACCAGGTTTGCAAGATAACTGGAATACATCCCAGGTGATATAATTTGCTGCTCAGTGATCTCCCCAAGGTAATACTTAAAATCTGGCCTGTTGGTGGGTCCTGAGGACCAGAGTTGAGAACCACTGCTCTCTAGGGTTGCCACATCATCCCTTTAATCCAGGACACATATGAATTACACAGGTTCTGTGGCTGATTAAGGTGGTAATTAAACTCACTTGATGCCTTATCTGCATTAAATCAGCCACAGAACCTGTGTTATTCATATGTGTCCTGGATTAAAGGG
Source organism: Glandirana rugosa (assembly GCA_018402905.1). NCBI lineage: Eukaryota > Metazoa > Chordata > Amphibia > Anura > Ranidae > Glandirana > Glandirana rugosa. The sequence continues at coordinate 2,129,763 of BLSH010257403.1, read as the reverse complement.
ATGAGGTGGCAACCCTACTGCTCTCTAACCTCTATCTGAAAGTATAAAGCACATTTTTGCCTTTAGTTAGATGTTAAAACAAACTGATCCTGTAAAATTCCTATCCTATATAAACAATTAGCAAGGCAGTATATATCTAGAAATAAATATGTTTGTATAAGGTCCCTGAGACTTTAATTCAGCTGTCCAGTTTGGTCATTTGATGACTTCCCACTAGGGTTGCCACATCATCCCTTTAATCCAGGACACATATGAATTACACAGGTTCTGAGGCTAATTTAACGCAGATAAGGCACCAAATGTGTTTAATAATTACCACCTTAATCAGCCACAGAACCTGTGTAATTAGTATGTGTCCTGGATTAAAGGTATGAGGTGGCAACCCTACTTCCCACAGCTTGGGCCTGAAAACCCTTGTGAAGGATTCTGGGTGCATTTAAAGGTCCGTACACACGATGCAAATTTCGGACGGGAATTGTTGTTCGTCAGCCTGTCGTCTGAAATTCTTAGCGTCAGTTTGCTCCTTTCGACAGCCAATTAGCGTTTTTCGCCAGACAAAAGCTGGATGTGCAAACTAGTAAATTTTTGTCGTACGACAACGCCACATCCAATTTTTCATTCCGTTAGTATGGTTTTCATATGAAAAAAAAACGTACGACCGGGACTACGCATGCTCAGAAATGAAAAAAAGATGCAAAAATATTCATCAAACATCAGGGCACTTCTGACGTTGAGCTCGGGCGTGCGAAAATGTTTGTATTGTTAGTACGCTCTTAACTTTCGACATGACAAGCATCCAACAAAATACGGACATTCTGTCCTCCGAAAATCGGATCGTGTGTACGAGGCTTTAGTGTGTCTACTGTCAAAACCTTCTTTTTCTATTTTTCAATAGCAGGTAATGGTTAAAACGTGACATTTTTTTTTTCTCTCCCCAGAGGGGAGATTTTCCTTAATTTCCTGGCCCTGACAGGTGAAAGGAAATCCACTGAAATGAGAGAAATCCCTCCTTAAACAGTTGTCACTAAAACAGGTGTTCCTAGTTGGAAGTAGACATGTGCAATTTGTTTTGGTCCAAATACAAATTCAGGCAAACTTTTGGTTAATCGGAGATTCAGATGTATCTGAATCTCCAAATTAAATAGTAACAAATAGTAAGGAATTTCATTGAAATTCTTTAAAATTTTCATTATTAGTTTTCTAATGAATTCCAAATTTTCAGAGCGATTATAATTTTGATCAGTCCAAAAATGACCGACCGATTCGAATTCTATGAGAAGAATAGCTGGTTGTTAAGCAGCAGGCCAGGAAGCCGTTCTTAACAACCAATGACTCATCCACTGTCAGCGGGCTTCCCAACTGACAGCTGAAATGTAAACAAAACAATGCTGGCAATAGAAAAAAAACAGCGTGGGGTCCCCCCAATCCATGACAGGCCCCTCAGGTCTGGTATGGATTCTAAGGGAATCCCCACGCCAAAATTAAAAAAAAAACAGCATGAGGTCCCCCCAACATCCATAATAGATACTTATCCGAGCATGCAGCTTAGCATGCCAGAAAATGGGGGTGGGGGGGTGAGCGAGCACCGCTTTTGCGCAGATGGGGATAAGGGTCTCTTCCCCTCAACACTAGGCTGTGCTTGTGGGGGTCTGCGGGAAGGAGTTTTTCATTTTTATTGTTTCACTTGAAGTGGGAAACAATCAAAATGAAAAAAATTAGTCAAAAGACATTGCCGGCCTGGCTATTTAAAAAAGGATAAAGAAAAAGCAGCACGGGGTCCCCCCCAAAATTCATACCAGACCCTTATCACGAGCGAGCCCTCAACATGGGGAGGTGGCTCTGCCCACCCCCAAAGTACCTTGTCCCCATTTTGAAGGGGACATGTTGATGAGGACAAGGGCCTCTTCCTGACAACCCTGGGCGGTAATTGTGGGGGTCTGCAGGCAGGGGGCTTATCGGAATCTGGAAGCCCCCTTTAACAAAGGGGCCCCCAGATCCCAGCCCACCATGTGAAGGAGTTTGGGGTACATTGCACCCCTACTCATTGACCAAAAAAGGGTCAAAAACAAAGAAAAACAGTAGACGGTATTTGACAGTTCCTTTATTAATAAAAAAAAAAGTCCCCCGATGTAGATCCATCTTCAATCATGAGGCCTGCCGCACTGCCCGTGATGAAAGCTGACTGCCTAATGCCTACTCTGCCGGGTGACAGTTCTTATATAGGAAAGGGGCCGGGCCACTTGGTGACCCCAACTCCTTGTGATGTCATTGACCCAGCATGCTCCGGGCCAGTGAGGGTGGAGTCACCCGCCGACATCATCGGGTGACTCCAAATGTCAGATGGATGAGCAGGCAGTCCACGGGGAGCGTTTGACAAAGCCGGAGGTTTTCTTCTTTTTTTTTTTTTCTTTTTTCTGGTTTGGCAGTGCGGTGAAAGGCATGAGAGAATCTTCACCTGGGGATATAGTTTTTTGTTTTTTAATAAAGGAATTGTCAAATACATGTGTACTGTCTCTATTCACTTTTTACAAATTTTTGGTGAATGAGTAGGGGTACAAAGCAACCCCCCCCCCCATGTTGAGGGCATGTAGCCTAGTATGGATTGGAAGGGACCCCACACTGTTTTTTTTTTTAATTTTCTATTGCCGGCATTGTTTTGTTTACATTTGAGGTCTCAGTGGGAATGCCCGCTGACAGCTGATGAGTCATTGGTTGTTAAGGACGCGGCAGCTGCCTTCCTGGCATTACAACCAGCTATTCTTTGTACCGAATTCGAATTGGCCAATCATTTTTTGAACAATCCAAATTCAAAACGTTCTAAAAATGTGGAGTTCGTTAGCACATTAATAAACAAAGCTAACATTAACAAAACGAAATAAAAAAAATGAAAACAAATGAATTTCCGAAACGACACTAAACGAAACAAAATTAGTAACATAATGAATATATTCAAAATTAAACAAATTTTTCTGTTCTACGCATGTCCAGTTGGAAGATTCCCCCTCTATTCCCGTTGTAATGACAATGGTAACTTTCTGGATTTCCCAACTCTTTCTGTCCGGTGACACCAGGACAAATAGAGAGGGTGGGTCTTCAGAGAGGGCGCAGAGAAGAAATAGATACAGTATTTGACACGGAGTCCAACCCTTTCACACTCCATTCAATCATTTTGGCTTTAAATTGAGTGTAAAGGCTTGTTTTTGTTTTTTTTAAATAACAAACATATTATATTTACCTCCTCTGTGCAGTTGGATTTGCACAGATCAGCCCAGATCTTCCTCTTCTCGGCTCCCTCTTCTGGTCTCCTGGCCCCTCCCTTTAGTGGGTACCCCCTCAGCCAGCAGCTTGCTCTAGGGGGCACCTGAGCCAAGTCAGAGCTCCGTGTATCCATTCAGACACAGAGCCCCAACCCGGGCCCACCCCCTCTGTCCCCTGATTGACTGAATGACTTTGATTGACAGCCCTGGGAGTTAATGGCGCCGCTGCTGTGTCTCAGCCAATCAGGAGGAGATTCCCGGACGGCTAAGACACTTGTGGATATTACTGGAGAGAGATGGGGCTCAAGTAATTAGGGGGTGCTGGGGAGGCTGCTACACACAGAAGGTTTTTTTTATCCTAACGCATAGAATGAATTAGGATAAAAAAACCTTCTTCCTTTACAACTCCTTTAAATACACTTTCAGTGCAGTTCAAACGCTAATAATACAAATTGTGCTCCTTGTATAGGTCTTGTATTTAATTCTCATCCATGCTTTCCTCTGCAGGAAATCAGTGCCATAAAATACAAGACTATTGAAGAGTCCAATTTCAAAACTTTTCGGAAGACAAGATTTATTATTCACGGATTTCTGGACAATGGCGAAAAGAGTTGGATGATCGAGATGTGTCAGGTACGTAGATACATCTCTACAATGTCTTTTCTGTATAGTGTCATCTCCTGGATATCACTCCACCATGTTCTGCTGGATGCTACTACATCATTTTCTGTGGGATGTCAATCCACTGACTGTGTTCTGCTGGATGTCACTCCAGCATGTCCTGCTGGATGTTACACCGTCTTGTTCTGCTGGATGTCACTCCACTATATTCTGCTGGATGGCACTCCACAATTTTTTACTCGTCACTCCACCATGTTCTGTTGGATGTCAATCCACCGTATTTTTCTAGATGACCTTCCACAATGTTCTTCTGGAAGTTAATACACTATTTTCTGCTGGATATCACTCTACCATTCTGTGGATGTGAATCCACTATGTCCTGCTGGATGTCATTCACCAGGCCCTGCTGGTTGTCACTCCACCATGTTCTTCTGGATATCAGTCAGCCATGTTCTGTTAGATATCATAAGAATTTAAAATTAGCTCCTGCGCTCGGATACATTAACCAAGGGATGAGCAAAAGGGAGAGAGCGCAACAAAAGTTCTTTATAAATGTAGCATTTACTCGGCACTTGGTGGTCTTGCTGCCCTCCTCAGAAACATGGGCATCCAAAAGTCACTAAAGAAAAAAAAACACAAAGAGGGGCACACCGACCTAGTGCAACACCATAAGACCGTTTATTAAAAAGTAATAGAATAAAATATACTCACAAATGGAGCAGTATGAAAAGCATTATGACAAGAAGTAAGATGATTTCTCCAAGGAGCAGATCGATCTCCACCTCATCAGGGGGACTGGACAGTGTCCGTATGACTAGGCTAATGCGTTTCCAGGGCGAACCCTCTTCCTCAGAGCCTTATGGTGTTGCACTAGGTCGGTGCGCCCTATTTGTGTTTTTTTTTTTTTTTTTTCTGTTAGATATCATTCCACTATGTTCTGCTGGATGTCACTACAACATGTTCTGCTGGATGTCATTTACCATGTTCTGCTAGTATGATTTAGAGCATGTAACTGTGAGAGTCTGAATTACATGCTCTGGTCTCACTAGACCCTGACAGTGGGCAGGAGATTAGGGATGTCTCAGGGTCTAGTGGCTCCTATATCTTAGACTTGTTTGGCTCTCCTGTTCCTCTCTTACTTACTAAATGTTGTTTTGCATCACCAATGGCACCATAATCGGTAACAATTCTGCTTCCAGGCCATGCTAAAAGTGGAGGACGTGAACTGTATCTGCGTGGATTGGCACGGTGGCTCTCTGGCGCTCTACACTCAAGCTTCAAACAATATCCGTGTTGTGGGGGCTGAGGTGGCTTATTTCACTAAAACTCTCCAGGTAGGAAAATTACTTCTTTATCTCTTTTTAATACTTAAATTCTGCATGACAATATAAAACTACTTTAGCTATCAAAGCAAAACCATATACAATAGGTGTCATAGCGCTGCTGGCCTGCTGTATTTTATTATTTTTTTATTTAGTTAATTAATGAGCTTCAATTACTTACCTGCTACCCAAATGCTAGTTTCCTGGCTCTAATGTTCTATAAGTGAGTGGCACAGAACAAGCAGGTCAGGGAAGTCAAAGTAAGGTCAGAACACCTGTATGATAATTCCAGGTCCAAAAGTATCAAAGCCATTGGAACCGACAGCCATGCAACTAGCATTTTCAGCAGGAACCAGCAGCACACATACTGTCCTACTACAGGTCTCCTTGGGCAGGTAAAACAGTTTCCAAATATGTAGTTCATATTTGTATTTAGCTATTTGGTTGGAGCTAAGATTTAAGAAAATGGTTTGCTAAAATTTGTATGTTTTGTGCTTCCTTTACAAGAATGTTTTTGACTATTCTCCATCCAATGTCCACATTATTGGGCACAGTCTGGGGGCACATGCAGCGGGTGAAGCTGGGAAGAATCACCCTGGAATTGGCAGAATAACTGGTGAGTTCCTCCAGATGGAGACTTACAGCACACCTAAGTTCTTTCTTGTATACCTTTCTGCAACTTTTTACTCTAGAGGAACCCGTAAAATACATTTTAAGGTCTCAGGGATCCCTTACGAAAGCAATATTGTGCAAATTAATAGTGAGGTGCCTCATATAAAGCAAAAAAATGTAAAACAAAATTATGACAATAAAGTCCAAATAATGAAATTACAATATAATGTCCAATGGTAGTGAACAAGTGTCAATAAGTAGCACCAGCGTTGATGTAACAGATCTTCATAAATGTGCTTCCCACCACCAAGTAATTTTCAAACTCACCAGAGCGAATAGTTGCCATTACAGCAGCAAAACACGCCCAAAACAGTGTGTTGATCCAGCAAAGGATGTAACAGCATAGGGACTCCAAGGACCTCTCCTTATGAAACATTAAACTGCAGATAAATTACGGTAAGGTCACCAAGAGCCAGAAAAAAAAAGGTTCCAATGGTGTAGTATTTATTGTAAAATTCATACAGCGGATAAAGTAAAATGAGAGTAACTTTCATCTGAATGCCACTGTCTACCCGGAATTGAACAGCGGCTTGACGTCAGCACCAAAATCTCCTCCTCAAAGCAAATTCATCAGTGGTATGGGAAAAATTGCCCCTTACATTGGCAATCAGAAGGAAGAATACAACCCTTATAATGGTGGTCAGAATTCCACTCTTGCAGACAGCTAAAGAGATAACTGGTATCATGCTACTGGCTTTGCCAAGTGGTGTTGGTCCTGGAACTATGTAGTTACCATCAAATGGGAAGTCACAGCTTATGAAAACCTCTAGCAACCTCTGAAAAATGGTTGTTCTAAATGGCCATATCAAATCTTTTACTTGACTTTACCCTAACAGGTAATTTTTCGGGGCCGGTTTTTGTACATCTACTTAGTCCAAGCAGTGCTGATACACAAAGGTATTTATGTATCAGTACTGCTTAAACCAAGTGAAAGGAAGATAGACCACTAAAATCTTGTCCTTAAAAGTTAACTGCTATTATAATTAAAAATAATATAATTTCCAGTACTCAACTGTGATCAGAAATGCGCTAATGTGCTATAATCATTTTAAGTGTGCAATAAACATGTAGCACTACCCCCTAGGAGCCGCTGCATTTTGAGTCCTCCTATTCCTGCACAGCCAGGCAACACACATTTCCAACTCTCATCCAAACACAAGAAATAAATCCATGGGCTTGTTTTTGTTGTTTTATTGGGGGAAAACAGGGTATAGGGATTATGGGATGCCCAACTTGACTTAAAAAACAACGGTTGATAATCGCAGTCTCTATGTATCAACATCAAAGTGCTTTACAAACCAGGAGCTCTCAGTCCCCTTTAGTAAAAAAGTGCAAAGCTCCAAACTGTATGCCGAAGTATCATATCTCTTCAGTAGAACCTCACACAGTTCTTACACTTGAGGATACTACTAGCCCACCTGTCTGCCTTGACTACCAGCCCACCTTGGATTGGGATTAAGCTCAAAGCTGTCTCAAAGAAAGTATGCTACGTCTGGCAGTCTTTCCTCTTGTACTCCCCTCGGTGTGCTGAGGCACTCACACTTTCCCTTGATTCCTGCTGCACTGGAAAAGACTTTTGTTCAGGCCTCCTAGTGTCCAGATCCTCTCATGCCAGCCAAGACGTCTTCTACACAAGACCCAAAAGTAACGGAGATCCCTCTCTTAGGTCTCCTCTCCTTCCTTTCCTCAGCTCCAGCCTGGAGGCAGAGCCAGCCCTGTGGTCCCCTCCCAGGCCTCATGACAGCAACCTTGGCCCTCCATCTTCCACCCGACTCCCTTACTAACCAGGCTCCTTGATATTTAAAGGCTGATCTAGCCATCCCGCCAGTGCCCTTTTCCTGGGGACTGGCCAGATTCCCTCAAGTATGCAGATCAGGACCTCCTACCCTCGGCCCACTAACTTCCAGAAGCCTCTCTAAGCTTCTAGAATCAGGGGGAGGTACCAGAGATCTGCCATGTAGAGCCCTCTAGCCTGACCTAGAGTAACCCTACCCAATTACAGACTAACAAAACTACCATGAGTCACAAAAATAAATGTACCCACACTAGAGGGTGCTACAAACAAATTTCTGATTTGTGTTCACCTGCAAGTTCCAGTTGGCAATGTTCTTCTACGGAAACTATAGCACTTTCATTATGAAGAGTTCCATTAAAACATATTTAAACCCAAAAGGAAAAATGTAATATATTGCAACGTTCCAGTCCCGTACCAAGTATTATCTCTGTCACCAAGGGTAGCAAAGGAAGAACACATTGGGCAATTCTTTTTCCAAAATATTTTTTTTTGAAGGCATGATTATAAAACACTAGAAGTATAGAAGCTTTCCAGTTCCAGATGGCACCCGGCGCCCAAGGCAGAGCACACATTTGTCCTATACTGGGCTTCCTGTAGTGTCAGTAGTAAACATTGACCATTCTGGTTACACGGAAGAAAAATGGAAAAGTGATTTAGTAATAATAGGATCATCGTATTAGTTTTTAGTTTTTCTAACTCAAGCAATAATATTACTCTTCGGGTATAGCAGATGCTGCCACCCTGTCTATAATCCTTAGATGCATCAGGTGTAGCGGTGCTGCTACTTTCTTTCAATCCTTAGCTCTACCCTTGGCTCAGACTGAAAGGCTGCTGATATCTCTATGTACTGTGAACCACTGGAGTGCAGTCCGCACTTGGGTAAATGTCAATTGGCAATCATTTTTTGAAATAACATGAAACAGCTGTAAAACATCCAATGCGTTTTGACCGACAGGCCTTGGCTGCAGCCCTTAGATGCCCTTCCTGTTCAGGGGTGACAGTGCTCACTCACTATACTGAATTTATAGAGGAGCCATGTTGTCTCCCTAGCACAATATCATGGAACACCTCCCCCTTTCCCTTATATAAAGCAAAGGGGGAAGTGTTTTGTAGTCCACAGATAGCTCGGAACAATGTAACTGATAAAAGTGTAGCAATGGCACAGAGCCTGGAAATTATCAGCTCACAAGATTTCTATGAGGATTAACAGGATTTTTAGCAATTATCAAACAGATATAACAAAACACTTTCAATGGTATATTTAACAGACCAAAAGGGAGCAAATAGGAGAAGATCATTGTTAGAATTTACATACACTTTAATAAAAATATATGTGCAAAGGATAATTGCCCTCACGCACTGCATACAGGATCAATGTGCCACTAATGGTCACACACATGTACAGTCACTGTCCTTAAATAATGGGGGAAGGACAAATCATCACTCTAGGTAAAGGGAATCTCTCTGTGTTTATATACTGACCAGTCCTTGTACGTTATGATGCAGGATTGGACCCAGCTCAGCCATATTTCCAGGGCACACCCAATGAGGTCAGACTGGACCCGTCAGATGCTATGCTGGTCGACGCCATCCACACTGATGGAGCTCCAACTCTGATCAATATTGGTAAGTCTTTATTTTTATCTATAACTAGCAAAAGTGTGCTAGTTCTACAAAGAGCAAGTTTGAGGAGCAATAAATGCTAAAGAAGTATCTTAACTTGTAGTAGTGAACTGTGATGGTGTGGCAGTAGGTTTTATGTACAGGAGAGGAGTGCAGAAGGTATGACGGTAGGCAGTGTGTACAGAAGAGGAGTGTGGAGGGTATGACAGTGGGCAGCATGTACAGGAGAGGAGTGTTGAGGGGTGTGACAATATATACAAGAGAGATGTGAAGAGAGTAGGACAGTGGGTAGTATGTACAGGAGAGCGCATAGGGTACGACAGTGAGCAATATGTGCAAGAGAGGCGTGCAGAGACAGAAGTTATTATGTACAGGAGAGGGGTGCTAAGGTATGACAGTGGGCAGTATGTACTGGAAAGGAGTGTGGAGGGTATGACAGTGGGCAGTATGTACAGGAGAGGAATGTTGAGAGGTGTGACAGTGGGCAGTATGTACAGGAGAGAAGTGCAGGGGGTATGACAGTGGGAAGTATGTACAGGAGAGGAGTGCAGAGGGTATGATAGTGGGCAGAATGTACAGAAGAGGAGTGTGGAGGGTATGACAGCATGCAGTATGTACAGAAGAGGTGTGCAGAGGGTATGACAGTGGGCAGAATGTACAGGAGAGGAGTGCGGAGAGTATGACAGTGGGCAAGATGTACAGGAGAGGAGTGTGGCGTGTATGATAGCGGGCAGTATGTACAGGAGAGGAGTGCAGAGGGTATGACACCAACAGTATGTACAGGAGAGGCATGCGGACAGTATGACAGTGGGCAAGATGTACAGGAGAGGAGTGTGGCGGGTATGATAGCGGGCAGTATATACAGGAGAGGAGTGCAGAGGGTATGACAGCAACAGTATGTACATGAGAGGAGTGTGGAGGGTATGACAGTGGCAGTATGTGCAGGACAGGAGTGCTGAGAGTATAAATGGGGTAGTATGTATTGGAGAGGGTATGACAGTGGGCAGTATGCTCAGGAGAGGAATGTGGAGGGTATGACAAGAGGCAGTATATATAGGATAGGAGTGTGGAGGGTGTGACAGGAGGCAGTATATAAAGGATAGGAGTGTGGAGGGTATGACAGTGGGCAACATGTGCAGGAATGTGGTGTGTGAGCTGAAAGTGTGGGTATTGCACAGTGAAGAGGTTTGGAAGATAAACCTAATACCGTGTGATGGGGTGAGGATAAATGGGTAAGACAGATGTGATTTCTGGGAGTGGAATTTCACTACTAGAATTTGTCCAGGTAAATTCAAGACAGGAGACAGATTCCCCAATGAGAAAGTTAAAGTGGTACTTATGCATTATGCCAGGGGATCTCTAAACTTTTCAGTAATTATGTTTTTTTTTAAAAAACAGCATGATATGATTTAGAAAAACATAAAAAAAGACTTCAGTAAAACAAAGCAAAGAAATTCCAAGTAAACCTCAGCCCACCAGTCTCCCCTTAGATCAGAGTGCCCATGAGAGTCTTCATCAGAGTCTCCCCCTTGAATTAGCATTACCATGATAAAGCTTATATTAGATTTCAGTGATTGGGTTTGCATACACTGTAAGTGTGTGTGTGTATATATATATATATATATATTTATTTTATTTTTTTTTTTGCTTCATTAGATTTAGGAGGATTTGGAATGAGTCAGACTGTCGGGCACTTGGATTTCTTCCCGAATGGAGGACAACACATGCCAGGATGTAAAAAGACAGAGATCCTAAAAGCTGGAAGCCCAGATGATATAACCAATGGTAATTGTGCTATACGAGGAGAAAAACACACTAGCTTTGTCTGGGAAATAACAATGCATTTATATCTACAAAAAACATATTAGTAGTTGTTTCTATTCCTGCTTCAATTCTATTTCAATCTATGTTTTAATAATTTGTACTGAAGCTGTCATTGTATAGCCCAGTTTTGATTTCATAAGCTACCAAATTTTTGTGGGCCATAGAACTCAGGGGTGGTACAATACTTAGATTCAGGAAAATACTTTGGAATTGCATTTGCAATGCAATGCAAAGTGCTTTGAAATTGCGTATGTGTATGGCCAACATTATTATCTGTCTCAGATTTATTTAATATCTTACACTTGATTCTGTAATAGATATAAATCGTACACTTTATTGCAGCATACAGTATATAAATCCTGTAAACTATAAAAGCAGTAACAAAAGAATTCAACATATAAATTGTTCAGTTTAAAGCATATCTAAACATTTACTGTAATATGTTATAGCTTACCCATCCTTAGATGTGGTGGGTGCATTCGTTTACCTCTTTAACCCTTTGGCGCCGGCGCCTCCCAGCCTTTTATGGGGTTTTGGATGCCAGGAGGTGAGGTTTATGATCATGTGATCGGGAGCTTTTTCCGTTAGCCACTGGTAACTGTGCCGGAAGCGTACAGGGCACACGCACTTAGCACAGCTGTTTTTGCAAGGTCCACCCACAGAGAGGCCGCAGAGAGGCCGCATATTTGCGTGCTGTTGGCAACAACAGAACGTGCTTCAAACCCCTCCATTGGAATGGAATCCATGCATCTGGTGTCCCTGCATGTAGATCGGGGGCCAAATGCATGGATAAGGGGTCGGTGCCCGTGTGCCCCTAGTGGATGGGTCGCCACTGATTGGATATATTCTATATCCTCATCCTTCTTTTTTCTTTCTGATTGGATATATGGACAGTTTTACAGTATATGAACACGCAACTCTGTATAGATATAATCCTCATGGATGTGGAGAAAATCAAATGTTGAATGTTGGTCTCAATACCTCTTTTCAGTGGTAGATGACCTGGCCGCATGCAATCACCTACGAAGCTACAAATATTACACAGAGAGCATTCACAATCCTGAAGGGTTCATGGGGTACGCTGCATCATCCTACAATGCCTTCCTGGAGGTAAGTTCAGAGCCAATATGAACTGTGACCAAAAAACGCTAAATGAGGGGGACTCAGGAGTAGGGAGGAGACCATCTGAGTTCTCTGCTTATTATTCATGTGGATCTTTGAGAACCAGAAGAGAAATATAAAACTATGGTGAACTCTATTGTAAGACCCCAGACATACAGTCAGGTCCACAAATATTGGGACAGTGGCACAATTATAATATTTTTGGCTCTATACACCACCACAATGGATTTGTGATGAAACAAACAAGATGTGCTTTAACTGCAGACTTTCAGCTTTAATTTGAGGGTATTTACATCCAAATCAGGTGAACGGTGTAGGAATTACAACAGTTTGTATATGTGCCTCGCACTTTTTAAGGGGCCAAAAGTAATGGGACAGATTAACAATCATAAATCAAACTTTCACTTTTTAATACTTGGTTGCAAATCCTTTGCAGTCAATTACAGCCTGAAGTCTGGAACGCATGGACATCACCAGATGCTGGGTTTCATCCCTGGTGATGCTCTGCCAGGCCTCTACTGCAACTGTCTTCAGTTCCTGCTTGTTCTTGGGGCATTTTCCCTTCAGTTTTGTCTTCAGCAAGTGAAATGCATGCTCAATCAGATTCAGGTCAGGTGATTGACTTGGCCATTGTATAACATTCCACTTCTTTCCCTTAAAAAACTCTTTGGTTGCTTTCGCAGTATGCTTCTAGTCATTGTCCATCTGCACTGGGAAGCGCCGTCCAATGAGTTCTGAAGCATTTGGCTGAATATGAGCAGATAATATTGCCTGAAACACTTCAGAATTCACCCTGCTGCTTTTGTCAGCAGTCACATCATCAATAAATACAAGAGAACCAGTTCCATTGGCAGCCATACATCCCCACGCCATGACACTACCACCCAGGGCCAGATTAAGAGCATCATGGGCCTGGTGCTGAGGATTTTGGTGGGCCTTTCATGCTCCCAACATTGTGGGAACAGTTTGGGGATGGCCCCTTCCTGTTCCAACATGACTGCGCACCAGTGCACAAAGCAAGGTCCATAAAGACATGGATGAACGAGTTTGGGGGGGGGGAACTTAACTGGCCTGCACAGAGTACTGACATCAACAATAGAACACCTTTTGGCTGAATTAGAGCGGAGACTGCGAGCCAGGATTTCTCATCCACATCAGTGCCTGACCTCACTGTACTTGCATGTGCCAACATGCCGTTTCTTGACTGTGATCATGCCGTGATTGGCAGCTCCTGTGCGCATGCGCGGGAATGACGTCACGCAGCTCCGGCCTGTCACAGAGCCAGAGATTGCGGCCCCAGAAGGAAGAGGGGTGAAGATGGATGCGGCCTGGAGCAGGGACATCGCGGGCTTCCAATGCAGGTAAGTGACACATAATAGACTAGTATGCAATGCATACTAGCCTATTATGCTTTTAAATTGCAGGGTAACAAAAAGTAACAAAGAGGAAGTAAAACCCATCAGGGTTTACTTCCTCATTAAAATAATTTGGAAAGAATAAAAAATAAAACAAATGGGATTCATTTTACATTTCCATAAGCAAAGGTATTGTTTTTGGTTTGTAAAGACACCTGTGTGAGTTTGGGGAAATATTTTTGTGAGATAGATATCAACAAGTGAAAGTGACAGAGAAAAAATAATATTTTAACAAAACATGAAAAGATGGAACATTCTACCAATCTTAAAAACAAAATAGATTATCAAAATTGCAACATTGTTGCAAGGACAATTTCTTTGAGAGAAAGATACATTTCATCCCAACATGAAAAGGATTTCTTTGGGGAAGTTACAATTGTATTAGAATGAATGGCTGAAGATTGCATTGGGCTGTATTGCTCCAACTTTTAGTCCCAAAAAACTCTCACAGCTCTCATTTTGGTATTTACTATAGCGCCCTGTAATTACTCCATGGATGGTCATGCTCAGCTGTGCTCTGCACCTAGGAGTAAATAGATGGGGAATTTATCTCTTCTCAGACTTTTTAAGATATTTCAGTGTAGAAATCACTTTTTCTCACAGTTTAAAAGCAGATTATCTTTAAACAATATACCACATATTTTAGTACAATTTAGGTGATTATATCATGCGCTAAACATTATTTCCATGTGCACTTCTCTTAACTGGAGTAAGGATTTGGGTGCTATCTGTTGCCTGGGAGCTATTTAGTGCCATTTGCTGTATTTTGCGCTATGGGGGTGAAAGCTGTGGGGAAGGAACAAGACTCAGCCTCTATGCTGTGCTACGCTGCACTCTGTGGAACTCAGCTGCCACCTGTGATTTACATAACAATAGCGCCTGCAGGCCACCCACGATTTACATAACAATAGCGCCTGCCGCCCGCGATTTACATAACAATGGTGTATGCACACAGAGCTAAACAGCATTAATGACTCACTGGCATGGGCCTATTTTGAGGTAGGGGCCTGGAGCTGCAGCTCCAATAGCCCCTATGTTAATCCGGCCCTGCTACCACCACCATGCTTCACTGATGAGGTGGTATGCTTTGGATCATGAGCAGTTCCTTTCCTTCTCCATACTCTTCTCTTCCCATCACTCTGGTACAAGTCGATCTTGGTCTCATCTGTTAATAGGATGTTGTTACAGAACTGTGAAGGCTTTTTTAGATGTTGTTTGGCAAATTCTAATCTGGCATTCCTCTTTTTGAGGTTCACCAATGGTTTACATCTTGTGGTGAACCCTCTGTATTCACTCTGGTGAAGTCTTCTCTTGATTGTTGACTTTGACGCACATACACCTACCTCCTGGAGAGTGTTCTTGATCTGGCCAACTGTTGTGAAGGGTGTTTTCTTCACCAGGGAAAGAATTCTTTGGTCATCCACCACAGTTGTTTTCTGTGGTCTTCCGGGTCTTTTGGTGTTGCTGAGCTCACCAGTGCTTTCTTTCTTTTTAAGGATGTTCCAAACAGTTGATTTGGCCACACCTAATTTTTTTGCTATCTCTCTGATGGTGTCAGGAAAAGATAGCTATTCTGGGTGTATCCGCGGTGGTGCGCGTTTGCACCCGCATCCGCACGCGCCAGAAACGGCGCCAAATGGCCCTATTTGAACCAGCAAGACCCAGTAGCCGGTGCTGTCCGTTCTACAGAGTTTCCTGCACCTGTGACCCCCCCGGTGGCTACTATTGAGTGACTTCCTGTTTATGTGACCCCGGCTACCCTTTGGACATGTTGCTATCTGCCTGCATCTGACCCCGGCCTGCCTACGACTATCCGCTTGTCTGATCCCTTTGTACTTCCATTGCCAGCACGTTGCCGACCCTGCCTGTACCCACCATCCGTTTGCCTGATCCCGCTGTACCGCGCCGCCCGCCAGTTGCCGACCCGGACTGAACCACTACTCTCCTGCTTGCACAAGCTCCAGTGGACTTCTGCCTACCATCTGAAGATAGTCCAGCCCTCATGCCCCCCTGTGCTCCTGAGCTTCCTGTTCCCACTATCAGGGGTTCTCAAACCAGGGCCACAAGAGAGGTTGCCCCCGCATAAGCCAGACTCTACCACCAGGTACGTGACAGAAACGGACAGCAATGCCAGAGTCTGCGCCAAGGCCCTCTCCCATGGAGGAACTATGTGTACACCTTGCTGGATTAACCCAAGCAGTGAAAACCCTGCAGGATGGATATGTACGCTTGGAAAACCAAGTCCAGGACTTGGCCACTCCTAACCCCTCCAGCAAGGGCCACACACCTCCCCGCACCATAGTGACTCTGCCCACGGAGCCTACGTTGCCTATGTCTGAGCGGTTTGTGGGGGACCGCAGGGAATTTAGAGCCTTCTGCAGTTCCTGCAAACTGTATTTTGCTCTCCAGCCCCGCACGTTCTCTTTGGAAGCCACCAAGGTGGGCCTGGTGATCTCTCTTCTTCATTATGACCCACAAGGCCTGGGCTCATCGTCTATTGTAGCAAAAGGCTCCTGAGACCACCACCCTGGACAGGTTTTTTCATGCTATGGGCCAACTATATGAGGATCCACACCTGGCAGCCACCGCAGAAGCCGCACTCCATGCTCTCCAGCAGGACTGCCGTCCTGTAGAGGACTATGTATCTGATTTCCGGCGCTGGAGTGCTGATACAGACTGGAATGACGCGGCCCTCTGTCACTGGTTCCAGCAGGGACTTTCCGAATCCCTTAAGGATGAGCTGGCGCACGTCAGGGTACCCCATGCCCTCGAAGCGCTGACCAGTCTGGTCATCCAGATTGACCATCGCCTGTGGGAGCGCAGAGCAAAGAGGACCACAGAATCTCTGCGCCCTTCCTGGATGTCTTCCTGAGTGTCTATTCCTCCAGGTCCAAGCCCAACGGCAACCTCCTCTTCCTCTCTTCGAGACCGTCCCAAGCCTATGCAGACTGAGTTCGTCCACCTATCCTTGTTCTCAGAGGAACGCCAGCGGCGGATCGACCACCACTTGTGCCTCTATTGCGGCGGTTCAGGGCACGTAGTGAGGAGTTGCCCCGCCAAGACTGGCAAGGCCCCCACACCAGTCCCAGGGGAAGTGCTATCTCTGCCTAGTTCTCAGCCTCATCTGACCCTCCTCATCTGTCTGCAACTGCATGCAGTTGCTTCGTCGACTTGTCTTTTGCTGTCCAACATCGGGTCCCTCTCAGGCTCAAAGAGCGCCCAATGTCTATCCGCTTAGCTCATGGGTCAGTCATCAAGTCAGGCATAGTGACCCAAAAGACCTTCCCTCTGTCAGCCCGGACAGCCGAAGGCCACTCAGAGTTTCTAGTTTTGGATGCCATCTCCTCCCCGTTATTTCCCGTGATCCTTGGCCTTCCATGGCTCCGAGCACACAGTCCTCACATTGACTGGAATGTGGGAAGAATCCGGTTCCAGTCCCCATACTGCTTGAGCAATTGCTTCCAACCGCCCCAGAGAGCATCTCCAGCGGTGCTTTCCATCAACCCTGATCTGGACCAGGAGTCCCGCCTTGCCGTCCCCAGGGCGTACCAAGACTTCTTGGATGTGTTTAGTAAGAAAGGGGTGGACACCCTACCTCCACATACGGTCATACGATTGCCCAATAGACCTGTTGCCGGTGGCCGAGGTCCCTTTCGGTAGGATCCTTCCTCTCTCTGAAGTGGAGCTTGTGGCTCTCAAAGCCTATCTTGAGGAAAACCTGCAAAATATCTCCGATGCTACTCCTCCTACTCCCAAGATGACTGGGTCTCCTTGTGACCTCTAGCCGAGTTCGCCTACAACAACTCCGTCCATTCTGCCATCAAGCAGTCTCCGTTTTGGGCGAATCTCGGCTACCAGCCCACATTCCTGCCTGACTTCATTCCGGAATGTGCAATCCCGGCCACACTGGAGATCACTAAGTTCTTGGAAAGCAACAATAAGATGCTGCAGGAGACCCTTACCCAGACTCAGGAACGCAATAAGGAGATCTTTGATAGGAAGAGACATGGAGAGCTTGATCTCCAACCTGGCAATCGGGTCTGGTTGGCAACCACTAACTTAAGACTATCCTGTCCATCAAAGAAACTGAGACCGAAATTCTTAGGGCCTTATCCAGTAAAGAAGAGGATTAATAAAGTGGCCTACGAACTTGACCTGCCACCCACACTTAAGATTTACTAGGTGTTTCACGTACACCTTCTCAAGCCAGCAGTCAGGGACCGGTTTCCAGGACGGAAGACGGCCCCACCTGAACCGGTGGTAATAGATGGAGAGGAGGAGTTTGAGGTGGAATCCATCCTCGATTGCAGAAGATGAGCAGGAGGCGTACAGTTCCTTGTGAAATGGAGAGGATATGGTCCTGAGGAGAATGTGTGGGAGCCGGAAAGCAACTTACACGCCCAGAAACTGGTCAAGACCTTTTGGAGAAACAATCCGACCAAAAGAGCCCAGTTGGGTATCCAGAGGCTGCCCCTTGGGGGGGGGGGGGGCAATGTCAGGAAAAGACAGCTATTCTGGGTGTTTCCGCAGTAGTGGAAAGTGGTAGGGGCGCCAAACGGCCCTATTTGAACCAGCAAGATCCAGTAGCCAGTGCTGTCCATTCTACAGCGTTTCCTGCACCTGTGACCCCCGGTGACTACTGTTGAGTGACTTCCTGTTTCTGTGACCCCGGCTACCCTTTGGACTTGTTGCTATCTGCCTGCATCTGACCCCGGTCTGCCTACAACTATCCGCTTGTCTGATCCCTTTGTACTTCCGTTGCCAGCACGTTGTCGACCCTGCCTGTACCCGACCATCCGTTTGCCTGATCCCGCTGTACCGCACCGCCCGCCAGTTGCCGACCTGGACTGAACCACTACTCTCCTGCTTGCACGAGCTCCAGTGGACTTCGCCCCCCCCCCCCCCCGTGCTCCTGAGCTCTCTGTTCCCACTATCAGGCGTTCTCGAACCAGGGCCGCAAGAGAGGTTGCCCCCGCATAAGCCAGACTCTACCACCAGGTACATAACAGATGGGTTTGTTTTGTTTTTTCAGCCTAATGATGGCTTGCTTCACTGATAGTGACAGCTCTTTGGATCTCATATTGAGAGTTGACAGCAACAGATTCCAAATGCAAATAGCACACTTGAAGTGAACTCTGGACCTTTTATCTGCTTCTTGTAAATGGGATAATGAGGGAATAACACACAACTGGCCATGGAACAGCTGAGCAGCCAATTGTCCCATTACTTTTGGTCCCTTAAAAAGTGTGAGGCACATATACAAACTGTTGTAATTCCTACACCGTTCACCTGATTTGGATCTAAATACCATCAAATTAAAGCTGAAAGTCTGCAGTTAAAGCACATCTTGTTTGTTTCATTTCAAATCCATTGTGGTGGTATATAGAGCCAAAAAGATTAGAATTGTGTCGACGTCCCAATATTTATGGACCAGACTGTAGATTCCTGTTTGATGTAATACAGTATTCCTATATAGGGAAACTTTTGTATTTAGGTATTGAAGAAAGCTTTAGAGTACGGATGGGTGAATCTGTCTAGGTTCAATTTACGAGGGGTTGGTGAATCCTAACTGAAAACACAAACTTAACAGCGTATCCCACTGAAGTCTATGGGAGGGCAAACCTTGATACTATATTCTGGCCATTTAAGGCTAATAGGCAAGCTATTGTCCATGGGCACTGCCATATGGGACACAAAAACAAAGCAAAAAAGGTTTTTAGAAATACCATACAGAGGGGAGAAGGTTATTTTCCTGTGGCTTTGAGGGTGACATGGAAAAAAACACAACTTTTTTAAATGTCATGGTACACAATATTGTCAAAAGTCAATGGGCATTTACATGCACATGAACTTTAGTGACATCCCAGTCTTAGTACGTAGGGTTCATTACAGAGTTGGCTCACCCTTTGCAGCTATAACAGCTTCATCTCTTCTGGGAAGGCTGTCCACAAGGTTTAGGAGTGTCTATGGGAATGTTTGACCATTCTTTCAGAAGTGCATTTGTGAGGTCAGGCACTGATGTTGGATGAGAAGGCCTGGCTTGCAGTCTCTGCTCTAATTTATCATAAAGGTGTTCTATCGGGTTGAAGTCAGGACTCTGCGCAGGCCAGTCAAGTTCCCTCGCTCATTCATGTCTTTATGGACCTTGCTTTGTGCACTGGTGCGCAGTCATTTTGGAACAGGAAGGGGCCATCCCCAAACTGTTCACACAAAGTTGGGAGCATGGAATGTTCCAAAATATCTTGGTATGCTGACACCTTAAGAGTTCCCTTCACTGGAATAAAGGGGCCAAGCCCAACCGCTGAAAAACAACCCCACACCATAACCCCCCCCCCCCCCCCCCTCCACCAAATGATTTGGACCAGTGCACAAAGCAAGGTCCATAAAGACATGGAGGAGTGAGTTTGGGGTGGAGGAACTTGACTGGCCCTAAGCTTGACCCTATAGAATACCTTTGGGATGAATTCGAGTGGAGACTGCGAGCCCGGCCTTTTCATCCAACATCAGTTCCTGACCTCACAAATGCGCTTCTGGAAGAATGGTCAAACATTCCCATAGACACACTCCTAAACCTTGGAGTGGAAGGGTGGGCCAACTCAATATTGAACCCTACAGACTAAGACTGGGATGCCATCATGTGTGTGTAAAGGCAAGCATCCCAATACTTTTGACAATATAGGGTATGTGGTGTTTTGGGACATTATGATTTTCACAGACAAAATCAGTGACACCGTGTTTTGGCGTCACATATTTTGGATGTGTCATTCATCCCAATCCAGACACTACCTGCCTGGAGTTTGCATGTTCTTCTCGTGCCCGGGTGGGTTTCCCCCAGGTACTCCGGTTTCCTCCCACAATCCAAAGACATGCTGGTGGGTTAATTAATTCCTGTCTAAATTGGCCCTATTATGGCATGGATGTGAGTTAGGGACCTTACATTGTAAGCTCCTTGAAGGTAGGGACTGATGTGAATGTACAATGTAAATGTAAAAGCTCTGCGTAAATTGATGGCACCATATAAGTACCTGAAATAAATAAATAAAATAAATTTATAACTTTTACATTTAGCTTGGCATAAATACCATGGCAACGCCCCAATCACTTCATAATGAAAAAAGGCTTTTTTTCATAGTCTTGGCTGTAACATCTGACTTTTATTTCCAGCAGTAATAGGCCTGAACGTACTGTAAAAATAGCATCCACAACAGATATAAAAGCTATAGGAATGTTAACCCTTAAACAATTAAAGCTAAATTCCTCAACTTCTTAAAAATTGGCCAGTGGCATAACAATTTAATGGTAGCGTGTGTACCTCACTGCATTGTCTTAAAAGTTTAATAAAATATTATTAAAGGGTCACAACAACACTTCAAAACCACTTCACATTCTCGAACCACCTCCCATCCCCGTATTCCCAATTATTCCCAGAATATTCCCAATATATGCTTCGGGTAGGTGTTTGATAGAAATGGTCAGTAGAGTATGCGAGTGCTAGAAAAAGTCCCAGATAGAAATAGATGAGGCGGGTTTTATCTTGTACTAAAAATTATTATCTGGGAGACAATAGCCACAGATATTGTTTAGTGGCTGAACAGTATGTAAGCACCATGGTTAAGCTGCAATATAAGAAGGAGAATTAAAAGAGATTTCATCTTGAAATAAACATCAGAGTACTATTTGGAAAACCATAGCCCAAAATATTGCACAGCGGCTGGAAAGTATCTAAGCAGCTTGGTTAGGGCTGTTTGGGCACTTTGTGTTATGGGGTGACATCGCTCTGGCCCTGTCTCCCACAATCTCTTACTTGTATATAACTCTGCCAAATGCTTCTGAAAAGGAAACCATAAGCTTATGTGCTGCTGCACAGGCAAAATACCCCCACCCACCTACAGCAAACCTCTCAGACACATAGCATTTTGCTCCCTATATGACATTTGGTAAGGTTTACATCCACTTTAACAGACTTGCCAATGCCTACAAGCCCTAAACTAATTTCTCTATGCCATTCATCAGCCCTACTTCCTATACTTTCAAAGGTAGCACAAATCAATATGGTTACTGTGATCTCACCCTTTAATAGTGAGGGGGTTGGCCTATTTATATACCCCTTTATTGGCTTTTTAAGCCAGCATGGTTTTTAGCCACCTAAGTTCAAAGACCACACAGTGCATTATGGTTACAAAGAATTGTGTCCAGCAAATTCCTGAATTCATTTGCCAGGGCCACATATTTCAAATATGCTGGATTCATAGCAAACCCATGGTAGTGGCAAACCCAAATCTCATTCCTACTGTAGAGGATAGTCACCAAATTCTAAAAAGGCATCCACAATTATCAAACTGAACCCCCCCACTGTGGCCTGGTCTCAAAATGATCTGTATGTTTTGAGCTTCAAAAGGGCAACCCCTCTCCTTATTAGCTCCTTGATGATGATATATTGTTTGGGCGTTCTGCTATTTTGTTCACCCCTGGAAATGTAATATGCACCACATTATCACGTGATACTTTAACCTGAACCTTGACCCTTACCCTTTGCCTGAGCCCACCTCAAATATCTATCCTATACCCTAATCTAAATCCTATTACAAACACACTGTAACCCCTACATTTTAGGGCAACCATCATCTTCTCTTCAATGTAAATGTGACACCCCAAAACAAACCCCACCTGTAATGTATTTATGATAAAAATGATGGATCTGAAATACATTGTGGGGATTTCTCATTGATGTTACATCTGTATGGAATGTCACTGGTCTTTTGAATGTATGGTTTGAAGAACAATGCCTCTCTTCTGTAGATGTAAAAACAAGTAGAGAGAAACCATGTGTATTTAAGCTATGAATACATCCCATTAGACATGGAATGATTGATAAAGACAGTAACCCCTTCTGTTACAATAGTCATACCAACCTCTCCTCTCTTTCCGCAGGGTGTTGGCTTCCCGTGTCCCAGCAATGGTTGTCCAATGATGGGACATTTTGCAGCAAATTATTCTGGAATCAGGTCGTTTTCACAGACATTTTACTTGAACACCACGACGTTTTACAGGGTAGTAACCTGTTGGTAACGACCCTGTGCCCTTCGGTTGTGGGACGCCTTTCTCTCCTCTCCAACCATACTGATAACATTGTCTTCCCCAATGACAGAAATAGTTAGTAAGGTACAGATTACCCTACATAAGTATCGAATTTATGTGTACCAAAGAGAGATGAACAAAAATGTAGATGTCTTCTCTCCGTAACAAGAAGTTTGGTATGTAAGTTTTCTGGTCACTGTAAGGTATGTCTACATTGTAGTTACTCTTTAGGGGTGTTACATAAAGTCTAGGTAGTAAAAATAGTATTTATGTAATGTCCACCCCAAACAAAACCCC
>BLSH010257403.1:2060157-2102092 GCA_018402905.1 Glandirana rugosa | reverse complement strand
AGGAGAGCATACACCAGGGGGGGGGTCTGGAGAGCATACACTGGGTGGGGTCAGGAGAACATACACTGGGTGGGGTCAGGAGAGCATACACCAGGGGGGGGTCCAGAGAGCATACACTGGGGGGTCAGGAGAACATACACTGGGTGGGGTCAGGAGAACATACATGGGGGTCAGGAGAACATACACCAGGGAGGGGTAAGGAGATCATACACTGGGGGGGGGGGGTCAGTAGAGCATAGACTGGGGGGTCAGGAGAGCTTATTCTGAGGGGATTGGGAAGACATACACCAGGGGGCAGTCACAATGCTTTAATAAGTTCAGTTTCTCACTGGTCTATATGAAAAAGAAAAGCAATCCCATTTGTCAGCTAACAGCACCTCAATGCTAAGCTGCAGTAACTCAGCTGACTTAGCATAGAGGTTCCTGTAAACAAATGCACAATGTAATACTAGCTAGGCTCACCTCGAGGATCAGTCACTCGGCTCCCTCTGCTCAGCTGCTCACACCTCCCTCTTCCAGACGGGCGCGACCTCGGGGCACAGGCACATCCCCATCCCACCCACTCAAGCAGCAGAAACCAGGAGGCTCCCGCCCACTCAAGCAGCAGCCTGCAGAAGAGAGGCTAAAAAACTGCTGGGGGAAGTACAGGGGGCAGAGTGCAGTCTCGATGTGTCTGGACAGTAATTCATGTTCAGAATGGCTGTGAATTATCCCAACCGCAGCTCTGGTTACCCAGGACGCGATCGGCCTCGGAGTCTGCAATATTTTCTCGGGGGGAGCAATTGCCCCCTTGACCCCCCCCTGGATCCACCCCTGTCCTGTATTAGAGCACCCCAACTCTGGATATAGGAGCACAGGAGACCTACCAGACAGCAGCATTGTCAGTCTGGGGGCGCAGGGTAGTGATAAATATACCAGTAGATTTAAAAAATAATAACACATTGAAGCCAAACTCCAGCTCACATTTTATAATCAGTTACAACACACATTTTATTTCCTCTTGAGATAAAGCTTTTACATGACTAAATAAAAGCTGATCACTTTAATCGCCCCTGCCAGTGTTAAATGATCTGTCCCATCCATGTAAACTAATACATTCTGCTGGAGAGCTTGTGCTTATCAAAAACAATAGACTTACTGGCCAGATCACCAGGTGAAAGTAAAGGAAAGAAAGCATTTTACTTTGTTATTTTATTTTTGATGTATTTTAATTAATTGAATCAATTAATGTATTTTAATTCTACAGCGGTCCTATCATACCGGGTATGACATACACAGCTTTTATTGATGCCAACATAGATGTTGGAAGTGTTGATAAGGTGACATTTGTTTGGCGCGGGGACCTACTGAAGATTAAGCGTGTAGGAGCTTTCACAGTGACAGTGCAGTCTGGAAAGGATGGAGTGATGTGAGTATTTCTCTTATATTGTTACTATAGAAAAGTCCCCAAACTAACTCAGCCCAGGCCGTATCACACTGAAAATTGCTTAAAGTGTTACTAAACCCAGGACCCTGCATTCACTATATCTGGCCTCTCACAGTACACAGAACATGGAAATGCAATTATATAATATAATATCCAAACGTATCTAATGTTCGTCAAACCAAAGACCCATCACTTTATAGTACCATCTATCCAGCAATTTTTTGGCAGGGATGGATTCTCTGTATGATTCTATGTTACCTTCAGCATCTCAATTTTACCCCAAGTATGTTCAGTCATGAGAAAATTCTTCTTCAAACGTTTATACCTAATGTTGCCAATTTTTTATAAATACCTTGTCATAAGCCATATTACAAGTTTGTAGACTTCATAATATAAGCTTAAAGCGGAGTTCCACCCAAAAATGGAACTTCCGCTTTAAGCACTCCTCACCCCCTTACATGCCACATTTGGCATGTCATTTTTTTTGGGGGGGGAGTGTGTCCCCAGGTTTCAGAGGGACTTCCTGTCCCTCTTCCACCTTCCGCCTCTGGGCCGCCTAGGCGACTCCTCCTCACCTCCTAGGCGGCCCCTCCCTCCTGGCAATCTTCTGGGACACGTCACAGGTCCCAGAAGATTGCCTGGCCACTGGCAACGCGCAGCGCGACTCGCGCATGCGCAGTGCATGCCCGGCCGTGAAGCCACGGCCGGTGCCCACACCTGCAATGCCGGCACCGCAGGGAGGAGGGGGGAGATGAGCGAGGCTTCGGGAGCAGCCGTCGCTGGACCGGGAGACAGGTAAGCTACTGTTTATTAAAAGTCAGCAGCTACACTTTTTGTAGCTGCTGACTTTTAATAAACAAAAAAAGCATGGAACTCCGCTTTAAGAATGTCACTAATGTCCTTTTCTTTATATTCAGATATACATTTAATGACAATGCCCAAATGGCGGCTGGAGTCTCCCAGGTTCTTACTCTGATCTAACGGCTGAGATCATCCAGAAGATGGCGCTTTTCTACCTCTATACCTACAAATGAATGAACAACCAGTAAATAAAGTTTTTTTTAATATTAAATATATCATCTGTGTTTTGAGATGTGTTATTTATGTCAGATAAAAGCAGTACATTTTTTTGCATAGAAATTTGGCGTTTTATATTGTAGGCCTGTAATTCTTAGGAATAACTCACTTAAATCTGTCCAAACAAGAGTCTAGTAGACATCCCGGGTATGATAAAGTTTGAAACACAAAATCATAAATTATAATATAATAAATAACTATAAATAATTATCAAAAATAATAACATAATAATAAAAAAAATGTATTCAATGATGTAATCAAATCAAAAACACTGAAATTTGCTCAGTTGCAGAATTGTCGCTGTCGTCACTTTCAGTGTCTGATGATAAATTTCCCCACAAATCAGTATCACTCAATTCTGCAAATGATTCTTATTTACTATCGCTGTTTTCTAGCTGATCAAAAACCACTTTTGACATAAAGGAACGCTTTTTGGTTGCCATGGACATTCTCAAGTTTCCAGGCATAAAGAATGGCATATATAATATAAAAGTGCATGCCGGGCACTGGGCAAACCACTAGGGACAAAGGGGATGGGAAATGATTTCATACAGTAATGTAATCTTACAGACTGCAGTGTACTGTATGTTTACTGTGTGTTTCACTTTTTGAATTTCCCGCCCGGCTCCGCCCCCGTGCGACGCGACGCTCGCAGGGAACGGAGCCCGGCACACAGAGGCATTGGGTGGAGGACACAGCTCGCAGACACAGTGGGGGGACATCGCTGGACCCAGGGGACAAGGTAAGTAACACTGCCTGGATCCAGCAATGCGATCCCGAGTGTGGCTCGGGGTTACTGCTCTTGGTACAGAAAATTCACCCCGAGCCACACTCAGGAATACCTGAGTCTTTAGGTAATTATTAGTGAATGTGGTCAACTAAATTAAAAAAAACTCACTGCAACAAGGGGAAAAACGTGATATATTGCAACTAACCAGTCTTTGGATTTGAAAGTATGTTAATTATTTCAGACTTATTCCCTTTTTTTTCCTTTGGTGATCCTGCCATGACAGGGAGTGAAAAGCAATCTCCCCAACATTATTTTTTGTTGGTCTGGATGTGGTGCTATTGTATGGTGGCAAAATGTGCTCCTTCCCACAGGTCTGGGCAGAAGTGGAGGATATGTTAGGCACTGGCGTGCAGGATTATGGATGGTATATACCAGCCTTTTTCAACCAGGGTACCTTGAGGTTTCTTCAGGGGTGCCTTGGCAAAATGCCTAAAAATTGTCCAAAAATTGTATACAAGCTGGTGGGTGGATGAAGCCTGCCTTTTAGTTACACAAAGCCATGGGTTTTAATTGCACACCATTACAACCTTCCAGCTGCCAACCTCCTAATGACCAATGACAACTTCAGTTGATATGGAGGGTGTCAGTTGCCTGCACCCTGTTGTCAAAGACCCTCCCTTGCCTCTCTCCAGCAGCTTTGGGAGTTTCATTAGCTAAGTGATGGAGATAAACTGAGGAAGAAGAGAAACATTGGAATACTAGTCAGTACCAGTATGCAAAAATGTATTTGCTTTGGAAGAATAAATCACCTTTAACGTTGGGTTTCCTACGTGTATTGATGTTGCTGCATTATGTAAGACTATCAGAATAGTTTTTACATTTTAGAATGGGACGCCTCGAGATTGTCCATAATTTTGGAGGTTACATTCACCTAAAAAAGGTTGAGAAACACTTGTATGTAACCCAGGTTTCTAGCCTGCACATGGTGGGGGCCTCTAGGATTTATGTCTACCATGGAGTATAGATATACGTAAAAGAACGCTATGGCTATGATTAAGGCTACACGCCGAAATGTGTAAGCCCTGTGTCATTTTGCACTACACCTGGATTAATAAACTCATTCATTGTGGAAGATCGAGTTGCTGGCTTTTTTTATCTACTGTATATGCTTGCTCGGGTGCTAGGAGGACACTACAAGCCAGTGCACTGACTGCTACCACAACAGGTATTTTTACTATGATAGTGTGAAAAAATATTTGCGCTTGTGGAAACAAAAAATCATATAATCAAAAAAATTCCTGATAACCCGCAGCAGCTGTAAGCCAAGTGAAATATAGTTGTTTATATATTTTATAAATTGCACCGATTGCACTTTAGTACCTGTAAGCGCTGTATATTTGGGTTCAAGGTATTTTTTACTATATTTAAGCATGAAGTAGAGGTGCGCTTGAGTTCAGTCTGAACTGGGCTGCCATATTGGTTGAATGATGTCACAAGTATCCCCGACCCTTTGTGTACATGCAACTGCAAGGCAGAGGAATCCCCCACCTGCAGCTCATTGACCCAGCACTGACAGCGGACTTACTCGTTCAGCAAAATAGAACTGAACCCAAGCTAATCGCTGCTATAGAGGAAACAAGCTTTGTTGTTTTCTTAGATGTTAATAAGTTCTGACCTGGGTCCTGCAGGCGGGGGGGTTGTAGAGCTATGGGTTAGATAAAGCCTCCATCCTTAGGTCCACATACTAGCAGTTAGCTAGACCTCACTAGTCCCAGTGGTCCATACCTTTTCTTTATTTTTTCTTTAGTTATGAGCATTTGGTACAGCTCAAACAGTCCGCATTGTGGGTACAGTAAGGTGACCAGATTTTTTAAATGAAATCCAAGGACATATTTTATTTTTACTAGTAATGGCGGCAATCAGTGACTTATAGCGGGACTGCAATATTGCGGCGGACAAATCGGATACTAAGTGACACTTTGTGGGAACCAGTGACACTAATAAAGTGATCAGTGCTAAAAAATATACACTGTCACTGTACTAATGACACTGGCTGGGAAGGGATTAACATAGAGCAATCAAAGAGTTAAATGTGTGCCTAACAAGAGTTTTCTCACTGTGGGGGAGGTTGCTTTAACTAAGGGAATGCACAGATCCCTGTCCCAGTAGCCATGTTATGTGACACATTGTGGCAGTGCAATGCCAGCCAGAGCCATGATAGAATGCCTGCTGCCTATGAGTTAGGATACCATCCATTATGCCAGGGAAACAGACAGTGCAATGTAGTCAATTCACAGACAACCCCAAAGCACACCTGTGTTGAAGCCTTGAAGGCACTGGCAGCCCCACAATCGGATCTGCTTCCCCTCTGTGCCTGCTGCTGGACACTATTGGCTGAGCTCAACTGCCTTTCTCTGCCTATCACCGCCACTGCCCGCCTCACAGCCTCTCTTCGGGCCCCGGCTACTACTGGGTGGGGAGCAGAACTGAGCAGAGGAAGATTACTCTGCTGGGGAAGACAAGGAGACACTGTGAGACACAATGGCCGGCACTTGAGCCAAGGCAGAAGAACATGTGAGTGAGAATTACACCCCCACACCCCCCCCCCCAAGTTAGTGGGAACAACAGAGTGGGAGTGTGTAATTTAGATTTTTTTTTTAAATTCTGCACTGATTGTCTTTGAAATGGCTTGGGCCCCCTCTTCAAATCCAACCAGGGGACAAAACCGGGGA
The DNA here is from genome assembly GCA_018402905.1 of Glandirana rugosa. Taxonomy (NCBI): domain Eukaryota; kingdom Metazoa; phylum Chordata; class Amphibia; order Anura; family Ranidae; genus Glandirana; species Glandirana rugosa. The sequence goes on along the minus strand of BLSH010257403.1, from coordinate 2,096,127 downwards.
CAAATTTGGTACGGGGACAGTATCCTCAATCTGGGGACTGTCCCCTGAAACCAGGGATGTCTGATCACCCTAGGGTACAGGGAAAGTAAGCCAAATACGTGGACCAATGATAAGGCAAACTGGTATCCAATAGACACTGTAAAATGATCAGTGAAGATGTGAAATTGTTACTCGAGCATACAGTTGTGCTCATAAGTTTACATACCCTGGCAGAATTTATGATTTCTTGGCCATTTTTCAGAGAATATGAATGATAACACAAAAACATTTCTTTCACTCATGGTTAGTGTTTGGCTGAAGCCATTTATTATCAATCAACTGTGTTTACTCTTTTTAAATCATAATGCCAGCAGAAACTACCCAAATGACTCTGATCAAAAGTTTACAACATGTACACAAGTTGACACAAAGGGGTTTGAATGGCTATTAACCTCCCTGGCGGTGTGATTATGTCAGATTTTTGCATCTCAAAGTGGTACATTGTTTTGCATGGAAATTTGGCGTCTTATATTGTAGGCCTGTAATTCTTAGGAATAACTCACTTAAGACAAGAGTCTAGTAGACATCCCGGGTATGATAAAGTTTGAAACACTAAATCATAAATTATACTATAATAAATAACTATAAATAATTATCAAAAATAATAATATAATAATAATATATTAGAATTTATTCAATAATGTAATCAAATCAAAAACACTGAAATTTGCTCAGTTGCAGAATTGTCGCTGTTTTCACTTTCAGTGAATGATAAATTTCCCCACAAATCAGTATCACTCAATTCTGCAAATGATTCTTATTTACTATCACTGTTTTCTAGCTGATCAAAAACCGCTTTTGACGTAAAGGGATGCTTTTTGGATGCCATGGACGTTCTCATGTTTCCAGGCAGAAAGAATGACAAATATAATATAAAAGTGCATGCAGGGCAATGGACAAAGCACTAGGGACAAAAGGGATGTGAAATGATTTCATACAGTAAATCTTACAGATTACAGTGCACTGTATGTTTACTGTGTGCTTCACTTTTTGAATTTGCCGCAAGGCTCCGTCCCCATGCGACGCACCGCACTCAGGGAACGGAACTAGACTTGTGGATGGCTGAAAAATTTGTGTTTTTTTAATTTTTTAATTTTTTCTGAAATTCAAAATATTCGGAAATTGAAAAATTCGGAAATTTGTGGTAATTCGGCAATTGCGGTAATTCGGAAATTAAAAATTCGGAAATCCAAAATTCTGAATTTCTTGGTAATTCGGCAATTGCTGTAATTCAGAAATTCGTGGTAATTCGGAATTTTGGAAATCGGAACAGCCAAAAATCTGAAATTCAGAAATCCAAAAATTTGAAAATAACTAAAAACATTTGAAATAATAATTAACTAATAACTGTTAAATTATAGGTATTGGAATTTCCTTGAAAGTTTGGCTGTTAGTGAACTTAAATATGAAATTTATCACTAATAGCCATATTTTCAAGAACGTTCCAAAACCTATAATTTAATAGTTATTTATTATTATTTCAAATGTTCTTTCTTATTTCCGTATTTCGGAAATTCGGAAATAAGGAAGTACATGTGAAATAATAAGTTATAAATGTATTATTTTAACTCATTATAAATAATAATAAGCTATTATTATTTCAAATGTTCTTCCTTATTTCCAACTTTTGCAGTGTGTGAATGTATATATGCATACTGCATGTATGTATGTGTGTGTGTATACTGGGTCTGCATATATTGTGTATATTGTATGTTTATTGTATGTATACTGTATATACACACCCAATATACACACACACACATACATACAGTATGCATATATACAGTCACACACTGCAAAAGTCGGAAATAAGGAAGAACATTTGAAATAATAATAGCTTGTTATAATTTATAATAAGTTAAAATAATAAAATAATAACTTATTATTTCAAATTCTCTTCCTTATTTTTGAATTTCCGAAATTCAGAAATAAGAACATTTGAAAACATAATAAATAACTATTAAATTATAGGTATTGGAATTTTCTTGAAAGTATGGCTATTAGTGATAAATTTCATATTTAAGTTCACTAACAGCCAAACATTCAAGTAAATTCCAACACCTATAATTTAATAGTTATTAGTTCATTATTATTTCAAATGTTTTTAGTAATTTTTGAATTTTCGGATTTCTGAATTTCAGAATTTCAGATTTTTGGCTGTTCCGATTGCCAAATTTCCAAATTACTGCAATTGCTGAATTACCGCGAATTTCTGTATATCAGATTTCCAAATTTTTGAATTTCCGAATTACCACAATTGCCGAATTACCGCGATTCGGAAAAGCGAAAATTCGGAAATTGAAAATTCGGAATTCGTCCGAATTGACGAATTTTGCAAAATTCGGTAAAAACGAAATTCGGAACAAAACAAATTGCACAAGCCTAAACGGAAACCGGAACCCAGAGGCATTAGGCGGAGGACACAGCCGGCAGACACATCGGAGGGACATCGCTGGATCCAGGGGACAAGGTAAGTAGCTTTGCCTGGATCCAGAAATGCGATCCTGAGTGTGGCTCGGGGTTACCGCTTTTGGTAATGAAAATTAACCTCGAGCCACACTCAGGAATACTGCCAGGGAGGCTACAGGTAACCATCCTCACCTGTGATCTGTTTGCTTATTAGTGTGTGTGTGTGTGTGTAAAAGGTCAATACGTTTCTGGACTCCTGACAGACCCTTGCATCTTTCATCCAGTGCTGCACTGACGTTCCTGGATTCTGGGTCATGGGGAAAGCAATTGTCAAAAGATCTGCAGGAAAAGGTAGTTAAACTGTATAAAAGATAAGGGATATGAAAAGATATCCAAGGAATTGAGAATGCCAATCAGCAGTGTTCAAACTCTAATCAAGAAGTGGAAAATGAGGGGTTCTGTTGAAACCAAACACAGTCAGGTAGACCAACTAAAATTTCAGCCACAACTACCAGGAAAATTGTTTGGGATACAAAGAGAAACCCACAAATAACTTCAGGACTATCTGAAAGCATGTGGTGTGGCTGTTTCAAGATGCACAATAAGGAGGCACTTAAAGAAAGATGGGCTGCATGGTCGAGTCGCCATAAGGAAGCCATTACTATGCAAATGCCACAACGTATCTTGCGTATAATACAACAAACAGCACAGAGACAAGCCTCATGCCTTCTGGCACAAAGTAATTTGGAGTGATGAGGCCAAAATTGAGCTTTTTGGCCACAACCATAAACCCTACATTTGGAGAGGAGGTGGGTCGCTGATGTTTTGGGGATGTGTGAGTTACAAAGGCACAGGGAATTTGGTCAAAATTGATGGGAAGATGAATGTAGTATGTTATCAAAAATACTGGAGGAACATTTGCATTCATCAGCCAGAAAGATGCGCATAGGACGTACTTGGACATTCTAACATGACAATGATCCAAAACACAAGGCCAATTTGACCTGTCATTGGCTACAGCAGAATAAAGTGAAGGTTCTGGAGTGGCCATCTCAGCCTCCTGACCTCAATATCATTGAGCCACTCTGGGGAGATCTCAAACATGCAGTTCATGCAAGACAGCCCAAGAATTTCCAGGAACTGGAGGCTTTTTGTCAAGAGGAATGGGCAGCTTTATCCTCTGAGAAGATAAAGAGCCTCGTCCATATATACCACAAAAGACATCAAGCTGTCATTGATGTTAAAGGGTGCAATACACGGTATTAAGAACTGGGGTATGTAAACTTTTGATCAGGGTCATTTTGGTTGTTTCTGTTGTCATTATGATTTAAAAGAGTAAACACAATTGATTGATAATAAATGGCTTCAGCCGAACACTAACCATGAGTGAAAGAAAAGTTTTTGTGTTATCATTCATATTCTCTGAAAAATGGCCAAGAAATCATAAATTCTGCCAGGGTATGTAAACTTATGGGCACAACTGTATCTCAGATCGAGGAGAAGAGTTTCAAATCAGTACACAAAGTATTGATATCAAAAGTCAAGTCATATGTATAGGACAAGACCAAGTTGGTCAGCCAAGATGGAGAAGAAAAGGAGGAGGAAAAGGGAGCGGTGGAATGTAGAAAGAGAAAGTAGAAGTAAAAAAAAGGAGAGGAAAGAGAGGGTAAGGCCCATACTATAGAATGGAAGAGGGAAGGGAAAGAGAGGGATGCTGGCACAGGGGACCCCTCTACACTAAGTTAGTGAGACAGAGGGGCACAGAAGAAGTTGAGGGTGACTGTAGGCAACTCAAGGATTCCAGATCAAATTTCTTCTTCAAATGTTTGTTAATATAAAAAACAGCCAACCTGGTTTCAACCTCTGAGAAGTAAGTAAACTGCTTCCTCCAAGCTTTAGCGATGTTAGATGTCAGTTTAGAGGCCATGAGTACATAATGTGCCAATTTAAATTGGTTTTTGATGAGATTTGGAGCGTGTGTCTTTAGGCAAATGAAAGCCAAATAATTTGTAAAGGAGAGTAAATACTTTAGACCAAAAATGACCTAGCATCGGACAGGTCCATCACATATGGAGCAAGTTTGGCAGGTACCATATACCACCTAGTCAGGACCTTATAGGCAGACTCGTGACTTGTGACATTGATAATGCAAGTCGCAGTGGTGGGCTAAGTCTGGAACCGTGCCTTAAGTCTACCTCCCACCTTTCCACGTAGGCGTGCCTAGCAGGAGAAGAAAGACAATTGAGATGTGAATAAAGTATAACAATCAGTTTAGGCGCTATGGGCGTATGACGGCGAATGTGTTCAAAGACAGGCAACAGGGGGGAGATGCTTTTGTCGCATATATAGAATAAACTGGGTGGCGAAGTTGAGTGTACCTAGACAATTCGTAGGGGGGTGCTTGGAGGGTCTGTCAATACCTTTCACACAAAGTGTTGGATGCCTGCGTCCCCCTGTCACATACCATGGTTCTTTCCTTCAACCCCTGTGTCACTATAGGATTCAACAATGACACAGGGGTTGTAGGATGAAACTACAGTGCACAATGGGAGACACAGACATCACATACACTACCGGAAGAGGTTAACAGAGGCTCCACTACCGGAATGGTGGGAAGGTAGGAGACACAAGCTGCCAGAGGGGTAAGCATAATGCCGCTACCTAAATATATTACCTCTTCTATTACAGGCACATATATTCTTGACCTTTTTTTAAAAACCGACAGGGTCACTATGAGGAAGATACAACGAGACCACAAAATGCAATGGCATAGTGTAGAGCTTTGCTCTCACTCGTTCACTATTGCAGTAACATTAATCAGTTTAACACTTTTCTGGCATGCTTTGCCATTTCTGTTGGTATTTTTTAATGCTCCACTCTGTAAATACTCCAAGCTGCAAATTTTGAACTATTTAACTATTAAATATTGATGCACTAAGGACTAAGGGATTTACTTAAACCAGAGCACACAGAATCTGGTGCAGCTGTGCATAGTAACCAACCAGCTTCTAACTTCAGCTTTTTTAAAGTGATTGTAAAGTCTTTTTTTTTCCTATAAAAATAACAAACATGTTATACTTACCTGCTCTGTAGCAGTGGGTTTGCACAGAGCAACCCAGATCCTCCTCTTCTCGGGTCCCTCTTCTGTGATCCTGGCCCCTACCTCCTGTTCAGTGCCCCCACAGCAAGCAACTTGCTATGGGGGCACCCGAGCTGAGTCACAGCTCCCTGTGTCCATTCAGATATGGAGCTCCGCCCCGCCCCTCTCTCACCTTATTGGCTAGCTGACTTTGATTGACAGCCATGGGAGCCAATGGCTCTGCTCCTGTGTCTCAGCCAATCAGAGACACTCGTGGACATCGCTGGATCGAGAGGGGGCTCAGGTTAGTATTAGGGGGGCTGCTGTACACAGAAGGTTTTTTATTTTAATGAAAAAAAAACTAAAAAAAATGACTATCTGAGTCCTTTATCACCTGCAGAACGACACCTGTCGTGTATTTACTGCAATGCTCGTGTGGGCTGCAGTATGTGGGCAGGACTACGAGGGCACTTAGCGTCAGACTTGATGAACATCTGGCAAATATTCTAAAAGGATACAAACATCACAGCGTATCGAGGCATTATGATAGGGTGCATGCAAGAGATCCTGCTGGCACTCTATGTATTGGTATTGACAGCGTTGTATCCCATTGGCGAGGCAGTCCGGAAGTAAGGGAACTATCTAAGATGGAATCTAGGTGGACTATCATCCAGATACACCAGAACTTTTACCAGATTCATATCCCCCAATGCCCGCTGCATCAATCGTTGAAAAGTGGCTGATGCCCCAGACAATCCTTGTGGCATTCGATTGAATTCGAAGAACCCCAGGGGGCAAATAAAAGCAGTCTTCTCCTTATCTTCAGCATGCATCTGATAGTATCCACTTTTCAGATCCAGCACACTAAACCACTTGGCTCCAGCAAGACACTGCAGAGCATCTTCAATCCGTGGGGTGGTGTATTGATCCGGAATGGTCTGTCAGTTAAGGGTTCTATAGTCTATGCACATCCGTAGGGCAGCCACTACAATAAGTGAGGCATACGGACTTCGAGACTCTTGAATCACTCCAGATTTCTTTAACTCAGCAAGCTGCTCTCTCAAGTCCTCCAAATCACTGAGCGTAATTCATCGAGCCCTTTCTCGAAAAGGTTTATCTTCCTGCAGCCGTATTTGATCTTGTGCACTCCTAGCACACCTCACATCAAAGTCATTGCTGGAGAAGATCTTCTCCCACCGATCTAACTGAGACTTCATCCTCCCTTTCCAAGATGGGGGCAGTACAGCAGTGCATTCTTCCAACTCCTTCCATAATCCCTGCCGCTTCTCATTCTTCTCAACCTCCTCTGGTGACACTCGGGTAGCTGCACTCAGACGGCCTACCAACATTCGGGCCTTCATTATCATAGGGTTATCCATCCAAGACATTCTGAAGACTGAGAGGCACCTTCTTCTTGCTTCCCAGCAAGGCCTTGGTGGGCACTAATTCAGGAACTATTGCAATGCCAGCTGCTTCTGTTTGTGCATCTGTCTCCAGCACGACAAAAGGCCCTGGATGATCCCATGTAAGTTTCTTGGTAGCCTTTACGCAAGCAACCTCTCCCAGCTGAAGCACTTTCTCCCTCATATCCAGCTTCCATATTTGCCCTACTCCATGAGTATGAGTTTTTTCTCTTTTTTTTTTTTTTTTAATCAAATAAAGTTTTATTGAGAAAAGACAAGAATACAAAGTACTTCAGCATATTGATCGTCAGCATTTAGCCATGCACGTTAGTCATCTAATCTAAAAAAGACCCCTTTCACACCAGGGCCGCCCGAGGGCTAGTTGCAAAACTCCGTTAATTTACCGCTGTTTATAGCTCCGCTTTGGCGCCGCTATTCGGGTGGCAATGGTGCGCTTTTAACCCCCCCCACAAGGGGTTAAAAGTGGCAGTTAGCGACGCTTCCGAAGTGGTGTTCAGGCGCTTCGGGAGCGCTGCCCCATTGTATTCAATGGGCAGGGGCAATGGAGGAGTGGAAAATGCACTGCTCCCACACCACCACGAAGATGCAGCTTGCAGGACTTTTTTTACCGTCCCGCAAGCGCACCGCCCCAGTGTGAAAGCACTCTGGCTTTCACACTGGGGTGGATGGGGGGCACTTTTCAGTCGCTATTTTTAGCGCAAAAGCGCCTGAAAAACATTCTGGTGGGAAAGGGGTCTTAAGGACAATACAATAACATTATCACTGTTTGTATTTAAGTGCACATAGATCTCATATATGTGTTGTCACATACAGGAAATTCAGGCACAATATGTAATTTTCTCTTTGAAACTAACAAACAACCAAACTAAAATATATATATATTTCTAATAGTGTTAATTTTGTTTCCAACTAATAGGGGATAATTACGGCCTGTAACTCCTGAATCCCTACTTCACCCACAGCAGCTCTACAGGTGGAGTAATCTATCCATAGTAAGCTGAGGAGGCGCAAACCATGGACTGTCTAACCAACATTGCCAAATGTTTTCAAATTTCCTTGGGGATTTCCTATGCCTATATGTGTTTTTCTCCCTGATAAGAATAGAATTGACTGACTGGATCCACTGTTTACATGTCAGGACCTGTGGAGATATCCAAAATCTTGTGATTAGTTTCCTTGCCATATATAACAGCTGAAGCAAAGCCATATAGTTATACTGGGTGTATAATTCGTCTTTGAGGCTGCCTAAGAGGCATGTCAGTAGATTCATCTTCAATTGCACTTGGTATGTAGAATTAATAGTACAAATGACCTTCGTCCAGTGTCTCACCAGCTTAGGGCAATACCAAAGCATATATATAAAGTCTCCGGGGTGAATCTGACACTTAGGACATATGGGGCTATTCTGTCTATCCCAGCTATAAAGCTGCACCAGAGTTCTATACATGCGATGTAAAATAAACAGGTGAGATAGTTTGTGTGTCGCTGAAACTGAAACCAAAGGACCAGCCTGGAGTATTTGTTACCATTTATCCCCATCAATGGGTCCCACATCTCTTTCCCACTTTTCACAACAGGGCAGTACATCAGGGGCCTGTATGTAAGCAAGCAAATGCATATATATTCTAAATATTATACCCTTCTTCTATGGTTCTTTGAAAATGGACTCAAGTCTGGCTGCTCTGACTAGATAGTGCATGGCGCAGCTGTAGGTACTGATAATGGTCATTTTGTGGCATAAAGAAGTCTATTAGTAGTTGTCCGTAAGTCTTAATTTTAGTATTAGCATAGACTTGTGAAATGCCTCTATCCAGCTATGAAACCAGGGAAGTTTATAGAGTTCTTCATAAAACCTGTTGCCCCATATTGGTGTATGAGCTAGGAAAACCGAGAGGCCCAAAGGTACCTTAATGTGTTTTTTCTCTTTACTTACTTGCCAGCAAGCCTGATACAGCTTCGGGTGATTCTCCTTTGGCACAGACCCATCATCTCCAATTACCTTCTCCAGCAGACTCCTCACAAAATCTTTATTTGTTCCATTCAGCATGGAGTTATTTCCAGCACCTGGGGGCCTGGGACACACCACAGCCAAGGTGTCAAACGTCTTGACCTTCCCTGTCGCTGCAGGCCCAAAGGAAATCATTATAGGGATGTATTCATCATATGGAAACCTATTAGTCCCAACTCCCCAGATCTCCAACTCTTCAAACTCTTCAAGTTTGTTCAGAGGGATATGCTTTAGGTATTGATTGTAGAACTCTCAAAAGAGTAAAGTGACTTGAGCTCCTGTGTCTAAAAGAGCTCTCATATAGATTCCCTCTACCTGTACTAACACATTTGGGGATGGCCCCACCAACTTTTTGGGCAAGCTATCCATTTCTACATTGTTGGGGTCTCTTTTTGACCCACTTTGAGAAGATCTAACGCTAGCCCTGGTGTTGAATGAGCATTGACTCCCTTTACCCCAACCTCAGACCCCGGTGATGGGTTAGTTGCTTTGAAAGACATCTCTCTCTTCTTCCTCCTCTTTTTCAGACTCTGTTTGTCATTATCTTGTTTCTTGGAGCTCTGTTCCTCCTTCGGGTTCTCAGTTGGCTCCTTCACTGAGACCCTCTGAAGTTTTCCCGTCTTCTGTGTGGATAGCAACTGCTGTAATGCTTTCAGTAACTCAGCCATAAAATTGAACTCTTCAGCTTTCTTTGGACACTGCCTTCTAAAATGCCCCATCTCCCAACACTTAAAACACTTCCGAGGATCAGCTTTATCCAACTGGGTGGTGACTTGAGCTTTCATCGCCCACCACAGAGTCTGCTGGAGTTGGTCCTGTGTTTGAGCCACTTGACTGAGCAGCTTAACTGGAGATTCTAAAATTATGGGTGAATGCAACAGGGTTCTGGTACTCTCCCCCCACTCTGACTCTTCTTCACTGTCCACTTCAGGGATCCATGACTCTACTTTTACTTGTTGAGCAGATACTTTCCCAGCCTTAGGGGTAGTGCTGATTCCTTCTCGTGATCCCTGATTCCTCTCATCTAACAGGGCTTCCTCCTCTCTCACCATTTTGATCAGCTCAGGGTGTGTTGGCACTATCTGTATCCCTTTTAACAGCAGTTGTAGCACTATAGGGTGGTTGGGTCTTGCTCCCTGTAAAATCCGCTCTCATCTAACGTTGTTAGCTTCTTTTGGATCAAAACCCCAAAAGATAATCTGATGTATAACATGATCCACCCTCACAACATAGGCAGAGAGCTTCTACCCTCTGGACTGGTGCGTGTGCTCAAATTTATACATCAAATCAGGAATTTTCTCCACCCTGCCATACACTGCACACAATGCTTCAATGTAATCCATGGCCACACACTCCGACTTTCCTCTTTTCACACTTCAGATGACATCTACAGCTGGGCTTCTCAAGCTTTCACTGATTCTCTGTCTCTTCACGGCTTCTGGGACATTCCAGTCCTCTACTGCCTGAATAGCCCGATCCATCCAATTCTCAAATTATTCTTCACCCTCAGGTGTGGGGGTGCGACCTGAGAAAAACTGCAGCTTCCTGTAGCCCTCATTGACAGTAATATTATTGCTCTTGATCAAACTTTCCACTAGCCGACTCATACCCATATAGAATGAAGCTGGTGGTATCCCTTTGTTGATGGTATCTGCTCCTTCTTCTGTCACATCATGACTCACTTAACCACCCCGAGACACCTCTTGGCATAAGTCTTCTTCGGTCTGTAAAGGTATCACACGAGCTTCCAATCCTTCAGCTAGACTCACAGTCTCTTCTCAAAGTCCCACTGGAACACTCACCATTCAAGTAGGGCATAGGTGTGGCCTTCCTCATATTCAGGCTTCAGGTCCACTACATAGGATCCTTGATCAGGGAAAGCTCCTCTTATCAGCATCCGTACATCCTTTTCTAACCACCCAACTCCCGGTAGCTTTAGCACACTAGGCATCTCCAGACAACTTCCTTCCTCCTGCACCCATTTGATAGCAGTGGTAGAGTCCATCTTTTCCTTTTCTCTGGGTGGTAAATCAGATTTACTGGGGCTTACCATGGGGGGATCCTGGATGAGCCCCCAAATGTAGTGCTGCCCTTTGAGGGTCGCATGATACGTCAATCCCCCCTGGTTTCCTCCAATTTTGAGGGTCTTCTGCCACCCCTGACACACCGGGTTCACTCATGATATCAGTTCCCCTTTAAATAGGACACAGTAAAGAGGCACACGGGTTGAAAAAATTAATGATATTTACTCAAATATTTCAAATTAAGGGGAACTCTGGATTTAACAAATACAGTACTATTGTATTATGATAGTTCACAAAACAACACACTGAAACTCCTAAACTCTATAGTTTAGTGTAATAATACCAGCACAGATTTACTTGCTGTGCATGAGAGTGAAACAGGAGAGCAGGGGAATGACTTCTGATTGTCAGACCACTCTCTACCACCCACTCCCCTGGCAGCCACCAAAATAACGTGAAACAACTCAACGCAACAGTTAGATAATCTATACACAGGTCTATACCAGAAATTTGTCAATAATCATAGGCAATAATGGCCAGTAAATTCAGCCTGCTCTAATACAGAGAGTTCTTAGGTGAATACCAATGATTTCATCAATATTGAAAACCTATACTAGGGGAGGGTAGACCAAAAGCTATGATGAATCAATGTTCCTTGATGAAAAGTTCCAATGATCTTCAGCCGGCTCTGTAGTTTGTAGTTTAATTACAACTGCAAATATCATAAACAGGTTTCCTAGAAGTGCATTGTATGGATAATAAGCACTATGACTGTGGCAATTCAGAAGAATCTTCACAGTGATCACTGACTTTCCTTGTGGAAATATGAGTAACAGCAATCCAGTAAAGGGGTATAAATACTTATGTTCAAACTTTCCTTCTATGTGCTGGGATCTAGCTATGACTGTGGTGAAGATATTTAAGCAGGTATTGTGTGCACAGTGTCTGCAGTAATGGGCTTCTGCCCACTCACCCTACAAGACCAATGGATGAAGAAGATGAGTCTGCTCCTATGGATGAAGATGATGACAAGGATGGAGATGATGGTATTCACTCCTGCTCTCTGGCTCTTTAGACCGGCTTCCACCGCCCCTCTCCACGGTTCTGCCCGGATCGATCATTCAAACTGACTGCAGTTCCTTCACAGCTTCCTTGATGCTCGCTGTGGCGCTGCAAAGCTGTTGAACTGTTAGGCTGCTGTGAGTAGGCCGTGGTTCCACCACCATTCATACAGGGTCTTGCCTGATCAATCACCATTGTCCAGAGAGAGCGTTCCAGGCCCAGTCCTCTGCTTAAATAATCTCTCCCACGAGGCACCTCTTCCCCTCAGAGCCATTTCCTGCTGCACTGATAGATGAGAATTGCAGGTCTCCTGCAGTCCTGCAGCGCAGCTAGAGGGCAAATCAACAACAGTGAACTACAACCCCACAGTGTACTTCTCTGGCTCTTGTTCAAAGTCATAGAATAACTCACAGGCACTAGGGGGAAATTGTTGCACTATACTTGAAAGCAGGAGCATCACTATTGCCAGGAGTATGAAACCTGGCTCCTGGCTACACCTGCAAGGAGCAGCACCTGCACCTCCAGTTTGGAACCTCTTTTGTTACTGTTATTGCAGGTGAACTATATATTCCACAGGTGGACAGCACTTTTGAAGTCACTTATTAGCAGGCAAAGACATAACAAGTCCTCAAGAGTTCAGTCAAGTCTCACAGTTTGGGAATTCCATGCATCTGTATTCCCTAGCCACGTTATACCCTAAATAAACAAATTGAGCCCGTGGACATTCCTGTTGCCTGACTGGGTGGGGAAAAGACCCAAAAATACAGCTACTGCTGCAGTACAAAGTGTTTTCCAGTCTTTCAAAGTGTAAGAAGACAATAACGTTCCTAAGTCCTGTCTTGCAAAAAACGAACACTGACTGAGGGAAGATAGAAGACATAGAAGAAACAGGGAGGGTCTAACTAGGACTGAACTAACTAGCACTATGGGGGGGGGGGGGGTTGAGGATAAAAATATAACAATCCCTAGTGGTCCTAAACCACCACTTTTTTTTCAAACTCACCTGGTGCATAAAAAAGTGCACAACACAAAAGTGAAGACACAAAAGTGCACTAGGTATACACGCGGTCCTCCTCCGAAGAGGAAGGACCTATACCCTAATTCAATGGCGCACAAGGCTCTTGACAGGAACTGGTACATCGTACACTAGGATCACATAGCCGAAGCCAGGCGACCCCCGTTCTCTATTCAGTCAGCCGAAACTGACCGCCCACGATACTGGGTGGGGCTCCCCCAAAGGGAGACCCCATGAAAGGAGGGGAACCAAGCCAGAAGGCCATATCCACCTCCTCCCAAGATGTTCAGGGTAGGCCCAAGGACTGTACACCTTACTAGCCACATGTGCAGTGTACCTCTCTCCCAAAAAGTGATACACACAACAAACAACACAAAAAAAAACATCAAAGTGGGGGGAATGATAGTGGAGAAAATGCAATAGGTGCCTTTGTGCAAGACAAATGCCGGCCTGATGGCCAGGTATAAAAAATTCCTCTGGTCCTGGCCAAAAGGCTCGGTCCTAGAGGCAGGTGGTAAAAAAAGTGTGGTGGGTGCAGTGACCACGGTGCCATCAACTCAGTTTGCTGCCACCACGCAGTGAGATATCAGGCACTCCTGGACTCCCACTCCAGCGGCACATGCACTATGGGTTTTTTTCAGCTCGACCTTTCAGCCTCGACCAGCATAGCACCCGTCCCACTCAGGGAGAGCCCTTCCAGTTTTCCCAGAGAAACATCCACCATCCCTCAGTTTGGGTGATTTCCTGAGAGTCAGCCAGGTGGGCTGGTGAGTGCCAGTCTAGAGGACGGGGGGAAAAGTTAGCCTGGAGGGCTAGTGAAAAGGGCAGCTACAGCCAGGTGGGTTGGCAGTGCCTGAATAGGTGGTGCTGGGATCAATAGCCACAGGAGGAATGTAAGCTGGACACTGAACTTTTGCTACACATCCAAGGGACCAGGGGCGGACTGACAACCCATGAGGCCCCCGGGCAATAGAAGATCATGGGGCCCCCCCTGTGTCCCCGTCCACACTCAAGCCAAACAAAACACCACCTACTTATTGCACTGCGCCCACATTACATATGTTCACCCCTACAGATGTGGGAAAGGTGTCCTGAGTGCCCACGCTAGCTTGCCCCTGTCAGGCCAGGTCCTCCAGGATCAGCACAGATTCCTTGGGACTGAAGTACCAGGAGCCTAATGGGCCCCCCTACTGGCCAAGGGCCCTCGGACAGTGCCGGAGTGCTCTTATGGTCAGTCCGCCCCTGCAAGGGACCTTGATTTCCTGCCTATAACAGGCTATTGCTCTAATCTGAGATATTTGTCAGATCTTTGCAGTGTACCAGCTGGGTTTCTGCAAGCAAGTAAGTGCTGGAGGAAGACGTGGAGTGTATATAGGACTGTATATAATTATAGTTAATTCTGAAGTCAAGTGGGCATCCCTTAATCTCCAATCCCTATCCACGTTATATCCCTCAATAAACAAAAAACCCAAAGTCAAGGACTGTTCTCTAACTCAGGAGTGACTGTGAAAATTTGGTGTGCCTGGCTGTGCAGGATGGGGGATCCCATTCTACTTGCAGCTCCTTAGGGGGTGCACTACATAAGGAATGGTGATAACATTTTTGTTGACATTTGACCTTATTTAGGCTTCATATAAGGCTTGTTAATAAATCAGGCCATGAAATAGTCTTTGTGACACTTAAAGTTGTTGCCCCTGACATCTTCCACAGTGGGAGTGATAGCTACATTGAGCCATTTGAAAGGGATCAGTGGGGATGGTGCAACACTCCAGGGGTTGAATCTCTTTTGTGAAGTTTTCCACATGCCCCCATTGCTGGGCTCTTCCCATTCTGACCCACACTAATCAGTTGTTGTAAAAGCGCCACCCAGTGGATCAGAGGCTCCCAACAATTGGAGAGCTAATGGAGTGTTGTTAGGATCCCTGTACTTCTCAATAGTTTCCGGGTGCATTTTGTTGGAGCTGCTAAGAGGGTATCAGAAGGCATTCTTAAAAGGCGATATAATGAGTAATGTTACAATGTAATGCTAAGTTCACTTGTGCCCAGCCATTGTGAATAAATATCTACAGCACTCAAGTTTTTCATACAGAATCACAGATGGAAAGCACCAAATTTATGCTTGAAAAATAGGAATGTAAATTCCCTAGAAGTCTGATACTTCCAGAATGTCAACATTTTCCAAAAATACCTTCAAAGTGATTGAATCTGTAGTTTAAAGTAAAGCTACGGAAGCTGTGGCACCTCATTATATTTATTTATTTTTTTAAGCAATCCTTGTGCAACCCCTGGCTTCTGAGAACAGGGTGTATAATGGGCCCTGACCTCAATTAGCAGAAAGAAAGTTCCACCCCTTCTGGCACTAAGCCCCACCCATGCTATTCAGCAAAAAAATCAAAAACTGCAGTTGCACTTGATCATTAATTGGTTGCTATTTTATTCAAAATTAGGCTAGATTCACTATAAAGAAACAAAGGAGAGCGCAAACGCCAGCATGGTGGATGACCAAATCACTGTAGTCAGACGCTGAGAAGCCCTGAGGAAGGGGGTCCTTCTCCCAAAACACGTCAGCGTCTGACTACAGTGATTCGGTCATCCATCATGCTGGAGTTGTGTTTTTATATGCTTTTAACTACCTTATGCTTGTGAGCACGTTTTTGGCTTTTTAATACATCACTATTATATTGGAGGTAATGCACTAGGCGTTTGCGCCCTTCTTTGTTTCTTTTTAGTGATTTGGAGTTTTCCCCATTCAGCATCCCTTGGAACATTGCCTTGTACCATTGGATGTGAGATGGTGAGAGTTAAGGCTAGATTCACGTTGCTGCAATCTGATTTTGATCAGACCTTCAGTGCAATTATATAGCGCTACTTGGATGGGGTTTGCATATACTATGGGGCCAAAAAGTAGTGCAGGAACCTTTTCCAAAGTTGCACTGTGCTGAGTCCCATTGATGTGATGTGAATGGGCACCATTGAAGTGATTCTGTGCGACTCAAGTCACATCAGAAATCGTGTGAACTAGGCCTAAATGTCTTTGTGTAACTGCTGGGCCTGCAATGAACAATTTCACCAGTGGGTGGCAATCATTGGCGGCAGTTGGTAAAAAATAAATTTTTTGGGGGGGGTGTAAAACAGTGCACCCACAGACACCCCCCAGTCAGGTAATCTGCAACCCCCTCCGTTGGTCGGTTGGACAGTTACAAGCCCAGCACTTACCCCATCTATGGCGCAGGCAGTGGATCCCCTGCATCTCCTCCTCATCATCACGGCGTCTCCTCCCTCCTCCTCCTAGGCTAATTGGAACTCTTCTCCTTTTGGCCAATCAGGAAACAGGTCTCAGACCCGCTTCCTGATTGGCTGAGAGGAGATTTAGGAAGACAATAGTGAATATTAATTCGTTATTGTCACACAACTGGGTGGACTCAGGGTGCAGTGCTCTGCGCCCCAAGCCCACCCCTTTTTTGAAGCCTATTTTAGCCTCTGGCTCTAATCACATGCTTCCAAAAAAACAAACATGCATGTAGATTAGGGGGTGGGCGCAAGGATAGGGAGGGTGTCGCCCGTACGCCCTGCATTACGAGCTGCCACTGGTGGCAGTACAGGTACAGTCACAACCTGCTGGACACAGGGAATGTGGTAATGCACCTGAAAGGTCTCGCTCATGAAACGAAATAAATATAATTTTTATTATTAGTGTTATTATTATACAGGATTTACTATATATAGCCACTTCACCAAACAAAATATAGGGAGACAATACAAGAGGGTTGGGAAGACCATGTTTTTGAGAGTTAGACATTTAATTGGAAACTCCAATACTCAATCATGGTATCAGTTGGAGTTCCCCTTTAAATATCTGCAATGATTTGGTGTGCTAAGTGGACTTCAGGGTGTCAGAGCTGAATGCACAGCAGCACTGGTGCTGAGATACAGACAGCGTCCGTCACATGCAAACTTTAAATACTTTCCCAAATAGTTGCACATAATGAATGCGAATGAGCCTCATATCCATGCATAATGTGGAAAAGGTGCCACAGGGAGCCCCATATATTTGTAGCACTGTCCCGCAGGGCTTGCTGTATGTTGACTTCATAGACCTCTCTCTGGTTACCTGCAACTGGATACTAAGGGTTTCCGCTCGGCTGCTAGGGGTTTCCACTTGTCCCACGCTTACCCTCTTTCTCGTTACACAATGACCAGTCCAGGGTATTTAGGTTTTTGTATTTTATTTTGGAACTTGGATGGAAAAAGAGCATAGGTGTTGGGAGCGGGGGGCTGATGGGGCTGCAGTCCAGGGGTTGCCCCCGGGGTCCAGGGCCGGCACTGGTGATGTCTCCACTGCCATTTTAAAGAAGACCAGCTGAGCATGGTCACTCCCCGAGGTGTAGAAAGAAGAGGCAGAGCCAATAGAAATGGAGTGGCCGTCATCCCCCCCCGTGGCCTGCTGCTATTTCCTGTTGTGGAAAAGGGGGCGGGGGTTGGCGGCAGCTCCATTTCTATTTTCAGCCGGCTCTGCCTCTTGTTTCTTCCCCTCTCTGAGTGACCATGCTCCATGTTGGTCATTTGTAATGGCGGTGGAGACTCCGCTGGGGACACCCTGATATAAGGAGGCCCACTGCTGGGGACACCCTGATATAAGGAGGCACACTGCTGGGGACACTCTGATGGAAGGAGGCACTCTGCTGGGGACACCCTGTAAGGAGGCATGCTGCTGCGGACACCCTGTAAGGAGCCATGCTGCTTGGGACACCCTATAAGGAGGCACATTGCTAGGGAGACTCTTTAAAAAGGCACTCTGCTGGGGACACCTTGTAAGGAGGCACACTGCTGGGGACACCCTGATGAAAGGAGACACACTGCTGAGGACAACCTGACGGAAGGAGGCACACTGCTGGGGACACCATGATATAAGCAGGCACTCTGCTGGGGACACCCTGATGAAAGGAGGCACACTGCTGGGGACACCCTGATGGAAGGGGGCACACTGCTGGGGACACTGTGATAGAAATGGAGCGGCCATCAACCCCCCCCCCCCCCGGCCTGCTGCTATGACCTGTTGTGGGAAAGGGGGCACAACACCTGTTGTGGGAAAGGGTTGGTGGCAGCTCCATTTCTATTGGCAGCCGGCTCTGCCTCTTGTTTCTTCCCCTGTGTGAGTGACCATGCTCCATGCTGGTCTTTTGTAATGGCGGTGGAGACTCCACTGGGGACACCCTGATATAAGGAGGCACTCTGCTGGGGACACCAATGATGTGAGGAGGGACTCCGCTGGCTGGGGACATCAGTGATGTAAGGAAGGACTCTGCTGGGGACACCCTGATAGAAGATGGCACACTGCAGGGGACACCTGATGGAAGGAGGCACACTACTGGAGACACCCTGATGTAAGGAGGCACACAGCTGGGGACACCCTGATGGAAGGAGGCACACTGCTGGGGACACCCTGATGTAAGGAGGCACACTGCTGGGGACACCCTGATGGAAGGAAGCACACTACTGGGGATACCCTGATGGAAGGAGGCACACTACTGGGGACACCGTGATATAAGGGGGCACTCTGCTGGGGACACCCTGATATAAGGAGGCACACTGCTGGGGACACCCTGAGGGAAGGAGGCACACGGCTGGGGACACCTGATGGCATCTGAAGGCAGGCAATGTGGTAAGTGACATGCTCAGTGCTTGTACTGTTTCTGCATTATGGTGAGTTGAACTATTTCTTTTTATATTACAATGTAATATAAGAGATAATGCGCTTCAATCATCCTGACACTATAGCAACCATGGTGCCGGGATGATTGAATTGCTGACACCAGGTGATTGGAGTATCTTTATCTGCTGATTGTTAAACTTTTTGGAATACATTTATTGCTATTGTGGTGTAGGATCTGGACCTGCTGTCCCTTCATCCCTCTTTCTTTCCTTCCTTCCCTCTACTTCCTTCCCTATCTCTTCTTTCTTTCTTCCTCCATCCCTCGTTCATCTCAGACTCATACCACACTCCTTTGAGCCACGCCCCCTCTAAGCCATGCCTGCCATTTAGTTTAAACCACGCCCATTTTTGCCGCGGCACCCCTGGTCTTTTTCCCATCTAGCAACGCCCCTGGAGAAGGGATTAATGGGATACTCCAACTTGAACTATTCACAGTGGATAAGGAAAACTCTCACTTGCCTCATCAGATTATTTGTGGAAGCAGTCACACTGCTTTAACCATACTGCCACATGTATGGAAGAATGAAGTCTTCTTGCTCTCACTAGCAGCAGACTTGATATTATATTATATATATATATTATACTATATTATCTTCAGGACACTCTCTAGCATTCCCTTTACCGACACCTATCCACTGACTCTTCTACCTGAAGGGGGTGGCCCTCACTCGACAGGCCCCAAAGACACAAATCTGTATTCACTGTAGGCAGAATCAGATCCTTGCTGGTGTCTCCTTTCCAGTCAGCTCTGCAGGACCATTGGGTTCAACTTCTCTCTCTCTCTCTCTAGGCCCTTGGGTCGACCACCCAAGGCCTCACAGCCGCCTCCGTGGAGGAGAGGGCAGCCGCTAAACATGTAACATCTAAAATATTTTAAAGTTTCGCTGCTTAGGAGTATACATTACCCCCAATATAAATCCCTCTATCAATCTAACTATCCACAGCTTTTCTCTCAAATTAAGGTACTTCTGAAAACCTGGTCCTCATATCACATATCTTTCCTCGGCAGAGTATGTGCCGTAAAGATGACCATCTTACCCAAACTTCTTTTCTACTTCCGTTCCCTATTAATCAATATCCCAAAAAATAAGTTAGACTCAATCCAAAAAGAAATCAATAATTTTATTTGGTCAGGAAAAAAACCCAGATGCAAAGCCTCCTTAAAGTATAGAACACAGCCCTCTGGTAGTCTTGGCCTCGCCAACATCTGGCTATACTACCTGGCAGCCAGACTTACACATCTTACACAATGGTTCTCGAAGTCTAATGATATTCCCTGGCTTTCTTTCGAAGCAACATCCATTTTTCCCCTTTACATACAAGGTATACTTTGGTCTAAAAATGTTAACACTAGAACAATCCAGTCCTGTAACTGCATTGTAGCTCAGCTATACCAGCTTTGGGTAAGACATAAGGACTCATGTAATTTAACCTCTCCCAACCCACCCCTAGCCTCCTACATTGGAGATCCCTCCCTACTGTTGTCCTTTAAAGATAGATCCATTCTCGCACCCTGGTTTAATCATAAAGTAACAAACCTACTCTCACTAACCAAAAACGGGAGTTTCTTACCCTGTGAACAACTAGCAACTAAATACAATTTTACTAATACTGATAAAACCCAATACTCTTTAATCAAAGAGTTCTATTCTGATAATTTCTCACTAACCCATTTACTCAGCTAGAACAAATTTGAATATTCTCACGGAGAGGTAAAGGTCTGATTTCCTGTTCATATAAACATTTGTATGAATCTACTCAACCTATCAAATCAACAGCAATGACAGAATGGGAATCGGACCTAAATAGTTCTTTTACCACAAAAGATTGGCAGATCATGATCGACAACCTTCGTAAATGCAATCGATCTACTGCCACAAAAGTGGTCACTAGATGGTACATGACTCCGGCTAAAGTTCACCTTTTTTACTCCTCTGTATCTCAATTCTGCTACAGAGGTTGTAATGAAGTGGGTAGACTACTTCACATTTTATGGAACTGTAACCATCTTCAGTTTATTTGGCATTAAGCTACTAATAGAATCTCTCAAATTGCTGATAAAACAATTAATCTCACTCCACAGACTGCTGGGGACACCCTGATAGAAGGAGGCACACTGCTGGGGACACCCTGATAGAAGGAGGCACACTGCTGGGGACACCCTGATGGAAGGAGGCACACTGCTGGGGACACCCTGATGGAAGGAGGCACACTGCTGGGGACACCCTGACGGAAGGAGGCACACTGCTGGGGACACCCTGATGGAAGGAAGCACACTACTGGGAATACCCTGATGGAAGGAGGCACACTGCTGGGGACACCATGATATAAGGAGGCACTCTGCTGGGGACACCCTGAAGAAAGGAGGCACACTGCTGGGGACACCCTGATGGAAGGGGGCACACTGCTGGGGACACCGTGATAGAAATGGAGCGGCCGTCAACCCCCCCCCCCCCCCGGCCTGCTGCTATGACCTGTTGTGGGAAAGGGGGCGGGGGGTTGGTGGGTTATACTATATTATCTTCAGGACACTCTCTAGCATTCCCTTTACCGACACCCATCCACTGACTCTTCTACCTGAAGGGGGTGGCCCTCACTCGACAGGCCCCAAAGACACAAATCTGTATTCACTGTAGGCAGAATCAGATCCTTGCTGGTGTCTCCTTTCCAGTCAGCTCTGCAGGACCATTGGGTTCAACTTCTCTCTCTCTCTCTCTCTCTCTCTCTCTCTCTAGGCCCTTGGGTCGACCACCCAAGGCCTCAAAGCTGCCTCAGTGGAGGAGAGGGCAGCCGCCCCCTCCCTCCTGGACTCTGTTCCCCTGGCTCAACTAACTCCTGAGCACATGTACTTTGGCTTTATATACAGTATCCCAGCATGCAATGCAGCACTTTTCCTCTGCCAATTGCCAGGACTGTAACAATGTCTGTGCACTCATTTGCCAGGTCCCTTCCCACTGTCCAATATGCCTCCCTATTGGACCAGTGAGGGGCGGTCAGAACAAACCGAGCTGCACCTGAGCACAATGAGCAGACCTAACCAATAGATCCTGCTCCTTGGTAGGCAGAGAGCACTCTAAGTTTTACCTGACCATCTTCATGATAAGCAGAAAAACCAAAAGCAATACTTTCTTTTAGCATCTACCTAGGAGGGTGCTACATAAAATTTTTCTCTGAACAAAAACATATAATATTTAGTAAAAGGAACATATTATAATTACATGACACGTTTTCAAAGAATAAATATGGAAAGAACAGTTCTTGGAAGCTGTGATCAATTTTGAACACTAGATGGCGCCAGCTGCACACACAATCATTTTTCATTAAATTGCATTGCCTGAAATGTAATACTGAAAAAAAAAATCCATAAAAAAAGTGTAAGTTGACCCTTTGTCCCTTAGAAATAAAAATGGAAATACAAATACATCACATGCTGGCTTATTTTTTGTTTCAGGTATCTCTTTCTTATGTTTATAAATATTTGGGAACGTCTTTCATTTAGTTATCATGTAAGTACGCTTCACCTCCGGAAGGCCTACCCCCTTCATGAGCAGGCTATTTTTTGTGATACGGCACTGCGTTACTTTAACTGACAATTGTGCGGTTATGCAATGTTGTACCCAAAAAAAAATGTATGTTCTTTTTTCCCAGCTTTCTTTTGGTGGTATTTGATCACTTCTGCATTTTTTTTGCGCTATAAACAAAGAACAACCGACAATCTTGAAAGAAAAAAAACAATATTTTTTACTTTCTGTTATGAAACACATCCAATAAAAAAAATTGTAAAAATCTAATTTCTTTGTCAATTTAGGCCAATATGTATTCTGCTACATATTTTTGGTAATAAAAAAAAAATTACAATAAGCGTATACTAATTGGTTTGCGCAAAGGTTATAGCGTCTACAAACTATGGAAATTTTTTTGGTTTTTTTACTAGTAATGGCGGTGATCAAGGACTTATAGCGGGACTGTGACATTGTGACGGACAAATCGGACACCTAACTGACACTTTTTGGGGACCAGTGACACTAATACAGTGTTAAAAATATGCACTGTCACTGTACTAATGACATTGACTGGGAAGAAGGTTAGCATCTGGGGCGATCAAAGGGTTAATTATGTGCATAGCCAGTGTTTTATTACACTGTGGGAGGTGCTTTTACTAGTGGAAGGCATGGATCAGTGCTTCTGCTTTACAGAGACACAGGATTCATGCCTTCTGTACTGTCAGAACGTCAATCTTCCTTATTTACATAGACAGACTGCTGTTCTGCCTGTGTGCCAAATGATCAGTGGGTGCTGGCGGACATCGGGTTCGTGGTAGACACTGTGTAAAATGACAGCAGGAGCGAACTGTCGGCGGCATGCACTCGCGCGTGATAAGTACAGGATCACATATATATATATATATACACATGATCCTGCACAGCACGCCCGCCCTGTAGCAGTAAATCTGCTATGGGGCGGTCGGCAAGTGGTTAAAGGGAACCTGTTAGAATACGGGCGCTGCCAATGTTGGCTTGTCTGGCGGGCCACTCCAATATTCTCCTAGCATGTATATTACAGGCAGAAACCACAAGAAAAAGAAAACTGACTATATGTACGATTTTTGCACCAAGTGCTTTAAATGTAATCTGTGAAAAGACAGAATATAAACACCACAAGGTGGCAGTAAACTGCTTTATGAAACCTCCACTCCATCTGTGCCATTTCTGGAGCCCCTGAAGGCACAGTGTGAAAATCTCTGCTCTCAAGGCCAGAATGGTCCACTAATGTCTAGTGCAGCCATTCTCAATCGTTCGTTACAGAGGAACCCTTGAAATAATTTTTAGGGGTCAGGGGACCCCTGTAAAAAAACATATAATTGAAGTGGAAAGAAAAACTCTTACACTGGTGGTCAATGACAAGAATGCCACCCTTGCACACAGCTAGAAAGATCACTGCTCCTGTACTGTGGTTTTCCAAATTAATTAAATTAAACTTATGGATCACTAAACCACCAAGAGGAAAAATTCAGACGAAAGTGGATCTGTTGGATAGAGTTCACATGTACCTAGGACATTCTTTGTACTGATGGATAATTTTAATAACTTTGGAAACTAAGGGATTGATTTACTAAAACTATAGAGTGCAAAATCTGGTGCAGCTCTGCATAGAAACCTTCCAGGATTTTTTGTCAAATAAATAAAGGTCTTGTGGCTATTGAAAGTTTTAGAATATGTATATGGGAGTGTTAATATTATTGTAATAGCATTTTTTAGTATTCTTTGTATCTTGAGTTGTTGATTGGTTTATGTTGTATGTTTTTCATGTTTGAACATCAGTCTTGGATAAAGCAGTAGTAAATGCAGAAAAAAAAAATCTGAGCCCCCTACAAGGAAATGGCATAATGCGCTAGTATGCATCGCATACTAGCACCTTACAAAATACTTACTTTAAATCTAAGCCCCTCCAGCGGCACACTGTCACCAGTGCCGGGCAGGGATGTGCGGTGAGGTCAATGGCTGGTGAGGCACTGGCTAGTATCAGAGACAGATACACACAAGTTACATACATGGCGAACATTAGAGCGAGAGCAATAATTCTAGCACTAGGCCTCCTCTGTAACTCTAAACATGTAACATCTAAAATATTTTAAAGTTTCGCTGCCTAGGAGTATACATTACCCCTCTATATAAATCCCTCTATCAATCTAACTATCCACAGCTTTTCTCTCAAATTAAGGTACTTCTGAAAACCTGGTCCTCATATCACATATATTTCCACGGCAGAGTATGTGCCGTAAAGATGACCATCTTACCCAAACTTCTTTTCTACTTCCGTTCTCTATTAATCAATATCCCAAAAAATAAGTTAGACTCAATCCAAAAAGAAATCAATAATTTTATTTGGTCAGGAAAAAAACCCAGATGCAAAGCCTCCTTAATGTATAGAACACAGCCCTCTGGTAGTCTTGGCCTCGCCAACATCTGGCTATACTACCTGGCAGCCAGACTTACACATCTTACACAGTGGTTCTCGAAGTCTAATGATATTCCCTGGCTTTCTTTCGAAACAACATCCATTTTTCCCCTTTACATACAAGGTATACTTTGGTCTAAAAATGTTAACACTAGAACAATCCAGTCCTGTAACTGCATTGTAGCTCAGCTATACCAGCTTTGGGTAAGACATAAGGACTCATTTAATTTAACCTCTCCCAACCCACCCCTAGCCTCCTACATTGGAGATCCCTCCCTACTGCTGGCCTTTAAAGATAGATCCATTCTCGCACCCTGGTTTAATCATAAAGTAACAAACCTACTCTCACTAACCAAAAACGGGAGTTTCTTACCCTGTGAACAACTAGCAACTAAATACAATTTTACTAATACTGATAAAACCCAATACTCTTTAATCAAAGAGTTCTATTCTGATAATTTCTCACTAACCCATTTACTCAGCTAGAACAAATTTGAATATTCTCACGGAGAGGTAAAGGTCTGATTTCCTGTTCATATAAACATTTGTATGAATCTACTCAACCTATTGAATCAACAGCAATGACAGAATGGGAATCGGACCTAAATAGTTCTTTTACCACAAAAGATTGGCAGATCATGATCGACAACCTTCGTAAATGCAATCGATCTACTGCCACAAAAGTGGTCACTAGATGGTACATGACTCCGGCTAAAGTTCACCTTTTTTACTCCTCTGTATCTCAATTCTGCTACAGAGGTTGTAATGAAGTGGGTAGACTACTTCACATTTTTTGGAACTGTAACCATCTTCAATTTATTTGGCATCAAGCTACTAATAGAATCTCTCAAATTGCTGATAAAACAATTAATCTCACTCCACAGACTTGCTTGTTCTTTCAGTCTATCCCTGATGTGCCAGTCCCTTGCTCAGGACTTATACATACCCTTGTCAGTGCCATATAGTGGATGATAGCATGCAACTGGCAATCTAAGACCCCATACACACTATTAGATTTTCTGTAGACTTTTGTCTTCAGATTTACCAAAACCTTGTAGTGCAAGGGCCTGCCTGATTGCATACAAATTGAAACTCTTAAGGTTTGACCTCATATTATATGGTTTTGGTAAATCTGAAGAAAAAATCTACAGAGAATCTAATAGTGTGTATGGGGCTTAAATCTCTCATGGTCCCAGGTTCTTACTAGAATAGATATGGTTAAACTCACCGAGAGAATTCACCACTTTCTCGAAGACAATATGCACATGTTTTATGAAAAATGGTCATACTGGGACAAAACCTTAAACCCACATTAGCTATCCAACTTATTTAAGATCTGCTTGTTTATTTGGGACATCAATTTCAATGTAATGGGTTGTACATTTGATCCACTATTCCATCATAATATATGACCAAAATAAGATGCACATTCATGCTTACAGTTATTGATAAGTTATTGTCATAGATGGCTATCCTTACCTACTTTCCATATTGTAACTTCAATTTTGTTTTTATTTTCTTGATGTAATACAATGTACTTATAAACTGTATGTTACTATGACCTTCCAATAAAAAGTTTGAAAACAAAAAAATAAATAAAAAAAAAATAAAATATTTTAAAGGGTTGTCTATGGCAGTGTTTTTCAACTCCAGTCCTCAAGGCACACCAACAGGTCATGTTTTCAGGATTTCCCTCAGATGAAACAGCTGTGGTAATTACTAAGGCAGTGAAACTGATCAAATCACCTGTGCAAACTCATGGAAATCCTGAAAACATGACCTGTTGGTGTGCCTTGAGGACTGGAGTTGAAAAACACTGGTCTAAGGAGATTCTTAAGTACTGAACTTTGGCGCGAGTGTGCGCAATTTTAAAGCACGACATGTTAGGTATCTGTTTACTCTTTCACATTGTACAAATAAATCGGGCAAACTTTACCATTTTTTTTTTTTTATTCATGAAACAGTTTCTTTCCAAAAAAAAAGTGTTTGAAAAATTGCTGCGCAAATATTGTGTAACATAAGAAGTTGTAACGACCACCATTTTATTCCCTAGGGTGTCTGCTAAAATAATATATATAATGTTTGGGTGTTCTGAGTAATTTTCTAGCAAAAATATGATGATTTTTACATGTAGAAGAGAAGTGTCAGAATTGGCCTGAGTGGCAAGGGGTTAATTACCATAAGTATAATATACAAATCATTCTTTTATATTATTTTTAAGGTAATTTACTATATTTTCAAAAACTGTAAAGATGGCTTAATGGACAAATTAATGAAGTTTGAAGTTATAACTTCAAATCAGTAATTTCACAGTAATAATTATTATCTTATAACATATAGCATAACAATATATGATTTAGCTTGTACCTTTTCATCAGCAACAGATTCTTATTCTCCCTTTTAACTGTGTGAGAAAATATGGGATTGTGGGTAAATCTTATATAAACCCATGTATTTCCTTGTAGATAAGAGGACTGGAAGGGAGCATTTGTCTTAGACACATGCCCCCTTCTATGACACTGCAGTGAGAGGAGAGCCTCCACTGCAGCATTTTTATTGGACAACTTGGGCCAATGGTGCTTTACCATTGGTCCAATGCTCCAAGCTGTGCATTGAGCTCAGTGCCTCTGACAAGAAGTCATCCTCTCAGTCTGCAGCAAACAGAGTGTGCCAGCTTGTATTTAAAAAGGAAGTAAACACAGATTGCATTGCATAGTAGCCCATTATGTACCACTTACCTGCAAACGAAGCCTGCGATATTTAGGAAGGGGGATAGGTTACCGCGCTAGGAAGAACCAAATGTTATTGTTGCGGTAAGCTGCCACTTGAAACGACCAAAATAACCGTGTAATAATGTGTTTATAAGTGAGTGGCGCTAAACCATAACCTTTGATAAATAATACTCATTGAAATAAAGTGCGAGTGTATCAAACAAAGTGCTAATCAATACGGCTAAAAAGCCCTGTGTGCAAAAAAGGGGTAAATGAACCAGTGTCTGTATGCACAAATCATACATATAAAAATAGAAATATATACATGTAGACTCAGTGTAAACCACTATGATTAATAGAAGTCCATATAGAAGTCCTGTTTCCAGTCAATGGTGCAAAAACAGCGTGTAAGAAAACTATGTGCTAGGAATACATTAAAATGATGAAATTGTCCCAAAGGAGTTATCAAAAGGATCCACGGTAGTTAAACCATATTGCAGTTAATTGAATGATGATGTCATACGTAGTATATAGTCCGCAGCGAGCCAGCAATACAGATAAGTAGATAAAAAACTCCAAACCTTTCAGAATGGAGGCTTACCAGAAAGGTGGAGAAAATACGCCTTTGGAAATATGCTCGTGAAGCCTCAAGGATGTCCGGACTGTCAGTCGCGTCACACTTTCCTCTGATGTTCGCTTCGCGTCACACACTCCAGCCTGCGATATCCAGCGCTGTCGCCTGTGCTGGCCGCGTCCATCTTCAGCCCCTCTTCCTTCCGGGGGCCGTGATCTCCGGCTCTGTGACTAGCCGGAGTCGCGTGACGTCATTCCCACGCATGCGTGCGGGAGCCACCAGTCACGGCAATCACAGTGAAGAAATGGCACAGAGCCCATTTCTTCACAGCACATGTGCCGAAATGCAATGCAAGTACACTGCATATCTCCTGAACCATGCAGGTTTGGGAGATATGCAGGGCACCTACAGGTAAGCCTTATTACATGCTTACCTGTAGGTTAAAGTGGTTGTCACGAGTTGACAACCACTATAAACTGGCCACTCTGTATGTAGCTTCTGACAGGCTGCGTAAGGAGTCCCATATCTCCGGAACCATAGATGATAGGAGCCCCATTTTTTTATCAGTCTCTGTGACCCCAGGTTGCTGAGCTACGACCCTCGAAGTTTTCTTTTTTTAATGTTCATGGCAGGTGCCTCTCCTGACTGCACGTCCCTGGTGCCGGGACAAGGTCATACGGTGCCCAGGGCGAAGATGCCCCCCCCCCAAAATTTAAACCAAAAACTAAAACCAAAACCATGTGTCCAAAACCTTGAAACAGGCAGTGACATACGCCTGTAGCTGCCACCCCGTCACAGTATATAGGTACTGCGACAGGTCGGCAAGTGGGTAATTACCAATGGTATTTCTGTAATATGCAGCATGGAGTGGGTTAGTGTATTACCACTGGTCACTGATATATTAGTGACCGACCAGTAGAGCTGCACAATTCTGGCCAAAATGAGAATCACGATTTGTTTGCTTAGAATAAAGATCACGATTCTCTCTAACGATTCTCGCGGTGTAACATATTACATATACAAAAAAATTTGGCTAACCGCACTGTTTAGTTTTTTTGAAAGTGTCATTTTTCAAAAAAAATTGCGTTTGAAAGACTGCTGCGCAAATACCGTGTGACATAAAATATTGCAACAACTGTCATCTTATTCTCTAGGGTCTCTGCTAAAAAAAATATATAATGTTTGGGGGTTCTAAGTCATTTTCTAGCACAAAATACTGGATTTTTATTTGTAAGCAGCAAAATCAGAAAAGATTTAGTCTTTGAATGGTTAAACTGAACATCTTCTATACACGGGAGTTGATTCCTTTGAAGTAGTTACATTGTATCTCTTATAGGTTCTTTATCAGCATGACTTCAAAACTTGGCTCTCTGCCCAGACTTGGCAGTCTCTCCAGAGACCCGGGTCGCTCCGACTTAGAAAAGACTTCAGGCGACTTGCATTGACTTTTATTACCGTCAAGTCGCGCTGAGTCGGACCCCATTAACTGCACTAAAAATCGCGGTAATGCCTGATGGAGATCGCAGGGGGTTGGATCGAGATTGCGATTTTAATACGATTAATTGTGCAGCTCTACCGACCAGTGGCAATTAATGAACCCCTTTGTGTTGCATTAGTGGTACCAGTGTCAGTTTTAATTAACCCCCCCTTGTACCGGCCCTGCTTCCAACCTCACTGGGTTTGCGGGCTCCAGCGGTTTGAATGGACGAGCTGCAATGATGTCAATCCAGTGCATGTGCACGGGAGCCACCTGTAGGTAAAATTTGCAAAGCGCAGTTTACTACTGCTTTATTGTGATTTTATGAGTTTTAAAGAATGGTGTTACTTTCGTGAAAACAAAAATAAAGAATTAAAAGAAAAAGGATCACTGGTATTGTGCAGCTGGCTCTGCCAAGTGGCGTTGGCTCTGGAACTATGCAGATGGGAGGTCAATCAGCTACAGTTCAAGGAACCTCTAGCAACTTCAGGAGGAACCCTAGGGTCCCCCAGAACCCTAGCTGATAATTGCTGGTCTAGAGAGATTTGGTTAAACTGGATATAACCATGGTAAAAAGACTGAATCAGAAGATCCAGATGTAGAAAAGGACATCTAACAGATCTTCAGTTGGTGGCTTCTTTATATCATCATACCAATATCACTGAGACCATGCCTCTGGGATAATGGACAGAGAAAAGGTCCATTGGCGCCTATAATTGCAAATTTCCCAAATTCCCTATTTGTGCCCATCTACCATCTTTTTCTAGAAATGCCCATTTCCACTCATTCCTTATCTGTGCCCATTCCCTATAATTTCCTATGAGGGCCCATCATTTCCTAGCTATACATAATTTCCTAGCCTAGCCTGAATCTGGGTGCTTGTGAAGATACGATGTGCCTGGCTGTGCAAGAGTGGGCAATCCAAGATCATTAGCAGTCCCTAGGGGGGTGTGCTACACTAATATTCGTGGTCAGTGGAAATCCCCTTCTTACAGATAGCTAAAAAGTTCATTGGTTTCGGTGGCACTTTATCTAAGTGGCAGAAACCTCTGAAGGAACCCTAGGGATCCATGGAAACCAGGTTGAGAAAGGCTGCTCTTAACACACCAAGTGAGAGGGTTGAGTCTTAATGCGCTGTTTTGAATGAACCGGTATAAAAACATGGGTGGGGGGTGGATAGAAGGCATTGTGACCCAGGATTCGTATACAACCAACTTTTCGTAATATCTCCCCTGGGCCTTATGGGTCCCGGCAAACCATTATGCAGTGTTAGGGCCACTTAGTAAGTCAGCGTGGTCCTTGCACAGCATAGTGCAGAGGGAGACTTGTGGTAAATTCATTACTTCCATACAGAGCTGAGCCCTCCAGGAGGGGGCAGAGATGCACTATTGACAGAATCCCAAAGGTTTTCTATTGGGTTGAGGTCAGGACTCTGTGCAGGTCAGTCAAGTTCCTCCACCCCAAACTCGCTCATCCATGTCCTTATGGACCTTGCTTTGTGCACTGGTGCACAATCATGTAAGAACAGGAAGGGGCCATCCCCAAACTGTTCCCACAAAGTTGGGAGCTTGAAATTGTCCAAAATGTCTTGGTATGCTGACGTCTTAAGAGTTCCCTTCACTGGAACTAAGGAGCCAAGCCCAACCCCTGGAAAACAACCCCACTCCATAATCCCCCCTCCACCAAATGATTTGGACCAGTGCACAAAGCAAGGTCCAGAAAGACATGGATGAGCGAGTTTGGGGTGGAGGAACTTGACTGGCCTGCACAGAGTCCTGACTTCAACCTGATAGAACACCTTTGGGATGAATTAGAGTGGAGACTGTGAACCAGGCCTTCTCGTCCAACATCCGTGCCTGAGCTCACCAATGCACTTCTGGAGAAATAGTCAAACATTCCCATAGACACTCCTAAACCTCGTGGACAGCCTTCCCAGAAGAGTTGAAGCTGTTATAGCTGCAAAGAGTGGGCCAACTCAATATTGAACCCTATGGACTAAGACTGGGATGCCATTAAAGTTCCCAATACTTTTGGTAGTATACTGTATGTTAAACACAGGAGACAGGTTCTCTTTAAGCTGTAGAATGAGAGAAATCTCCTATTCTATATCTCATGAAGAAGCTGTACGGAAATAAATGTGTATCCTGATGTATGTGCCACTATGGCGGAATGTATTTGAGAAATGCACACTGCAGATGCTCAGAGCTGAATATTGCAGATTGAATGTCTGTCATAAAAATGAAATATGGAGAATCCAGAATCTAACCTCGCAGATTAACCCTTCACGTCAGCTCAGCCTCTTGCTGGATATATATGAGATATGAGACACGTCTACCATTCTGAAGCGAGCCACAGACACTGCATGGATGTCAAAGGATGGAAAGGAGAGATCTTATCCATACAACATGCATGACAGCTATCGATCCACCTACAATCCCTGGTATACAATATTATTATACAAATACCCTGGGCAACTCTTGTTACTTCCCCTTTAAATCCTGGGGAATAGACACCATTCAACATTTGGATCCCGTCTGCAATATTTATTTCCCTTCTGATATATATTGTTCTACGTCTCCCCCAATGTGTTTGTTCTCACTTCATAATTTTGTTTTCTCTTCTTTTTCTTTTTTATAGCTTTACAGTTTTTGTGCACAAAATAAAAATTGATGGAGTTGGTGAAGCACATAATGATTACATCACACCGGGTTTTATCTATTACGCAGATTGAGGGCTGTCAGCTAAAGTTTCACTCAGTGAGTTGCTTGGGTAAATATAACTTAAAAAGAATAAATAATAATAATAATCTACTTTTATTTTTTAATTTATTAGGTGTAGGATTTTTAAGAAGGTGTATTTAGAGTAATTTATTTAATTTAGTGCATTTCTCTTTTTTTATTAGTGTTTATGTTTTTTTATTGTGTACTGTGACTTTACATTTTTTTTACTTCTTTTTCACTGTCTGATTTTTTGTTCCTGTGAAATAAAAAAAATAATGAGGCTAATAAGGAACTCTTTTTTGGCACAAAAACAGATCCAGGATAGGTGAAAGAAGCTTCTGTTTCTATCAGGAGCCATGTGATAGGGAAAGGAACATCTGCTCATGGTGAACTGTTTTGAATATTTATTTAAAAGAGAAAACTTACAAAATATAAGTAAAAATTAGAAATGAATATGTGTGGAGATCTTTACCCTATGTTCACACCTTTGCATTTTTTAGTTGTAGTTTGCAGAAATGCACTGCAGTCCATTTAACATTGTTCCCTATGGTACATGTTCACATCTATGCGTTTTGCAACCGATGCGTTTGTGGAAAGGGTCAGGGCTTTTTTTCCTCTGCGTTTTGTGTGTAATAGACTTCAATGAAGTTGCACCAGAAAAGTAAGTGTTGCGTTTGTGATGCGATTTTTTTAAATGTGTTATGCAATTTTTTCTCTTTAAAAACACTGTATATAGCTGGTTGCTAAGGAGCGCGCCGGGATGCCGGCCGCCGCATCCTTAACAACCGATGAGTCATCAGCTGACAGCAAAAAAATAATTGCCCTCAAAAAAAATTATGAAAAAAAAGGGAGAAGATACCACCAAGAGGGAGAAAACAGCGGAGGGAGAAGAAACCACCTGAGGGAGAAAACAGCAGAGGGAGAAGACAGGGGAGGGAGAAGAAACCACCGGAGAGAGAAAACAGCGGAGGGAGAAGACTGGGGAGGGAGAAGAAACCACTGGAGGGAGAAGACAGGGGAGGGAGAAGAAACTACCAGAGGGAGAAGACAGCGGAGCGAGAAGACATTGGTGGTGGTACCGGAGAAAGGAGACATGTTGGAGCTAAGACGGGGGACATTCTTCATTTTTAATAAAGGACTCGTCAAAAACCGTCTCCTGTTTTTGTAACACTACACTACTTTTTTGTTGGTGAATGGGTATGGGTACAATGGACCCCTTACTCATTCACATAGGGGTTGGGGGCTGGGAGCTAGGGACCCCCTTTCTTAAATGGGGCTTCCAGAATTGAATAAGCCCCCTACAACCACCAGCCAGGGTTGTGGGTGGGAAAGAGGCCCTTGTCTCCATCAACATGGGGACAAGGTGCTTTGGGGTGGGGGTGGGCAGAGCCCCTCTGCCCCAAAGCAGCCCCCCATGTTGAGGGTATGCGGCCTGGAATGGTTCAGGGGGGTGCTGGCTTGTCCCCTCCCTTTCCTGACCTGCCAGTTGCACGCTCGGATAAGGATGTGGCATGGATTGGGGGGGGGGCTGCCATTTTTTTTCTAAATTTTGGTTTGGTGGGGTCCCCTCCAAATCCATACCAGACCCGAAGGGTATCAAGCGCAACCCGCATAGATGTGACCCTAGACTTAGAGGCAATGGAAGTATCGAGCTAAGGATTTGATCTCTTGACAAAAACGAGCGGCTTAATTCTGGACAGTTGCCATGTAGGAACCACCCAAATATTTTTTTACCACTTAGGAAATTGCACAAGCACCACTTTATTAATTATTAGAGACATTAAGAGCCGGTTCACACAGGGGCGATCCGACTTGCAGGGCGACATTGCTAGGCGATTTGAAAGCAACTTCAGTGCGACTTTGGGCAACTTATAGCGCGACTTACAACGGGACTTCATGCCAGCCAACTTTGCTGTGGCCAATCAGAGAAGGGAGGGAGGGGGTTGCCCTAAAATAAATTCTATTCTTTTCACTGTGAAGTCGCTTCTGTTTAGATGGAGGATCCGACTTGGAGGCGACTTCCATTGATTTCTATGGGCACAAGTCAGATATAAGCCTCAAAGTAGTACAAGAACCTTTTCTGAAGTCGGAGCGACTTCAGTAGTGTACATTTAGACCACTCACATTCACTTCTATGGGATTTCACTTGGCAAGCGACTTGGGGGCGACTTGGAGCAATACAAGTCGCCTCCCAAGTTGCTGTAGTGTGAATCGGCTCTCACTCCTGCTATTTTGGAATATCTTGACCCAACCCAAACTCTCGAACACGTCGCGGAGACTAATGATTGTATCTGACTGGATACAGAGACTGCTCAGCTGATGTTTCCCGCAGCTCCTTTGTTTTCGTAATCGAAATTTGGTGCCAACAGTTCTACCCACAGCACACAATTTGCACAATTCGGCAGATATGAGACAAAATTTGAGCTATGTATGGCTAGCATTTCTGCCTCTCAACATTGCTCAAGACAAGACATTCCAAGGATCCGGGGGAACAATAATTTGTTTCAATAACATCTTTCTAGCAAGTGAACCTTTTATTATACAAAGAACATTTACATATAAGCACTTAATAATGGCATGTAATCATTAAAACATATAATAATTATGTTTCTTTATCATGTGTAAAATCTATTGACCTTTATCATTGATTCCAAAATATTTTGCTAAAATTGTAAAATTTCACAGTTATCTCCCAATTTTTGAAAATTGAATTCTGTTTATCCTTAAAGGTGTTGTATAGGCAGAACGTTTTTCATTGTATTGCATTCTATGCATTAAGATCAAAAACCTTTTGTGTGCAGCCCCCCCTAATACCTGAGCCCCCTCTCTATCCTGTGATGTTCACGAGTTCCTCGGCCGCCCGGGTCTCTCCCTCCGGATTGGCTGAGACACAGCAGTGGCATCATTGGCTCCCACTGCTGTCAATCAAAGTCAGTTAGCCAATCAGGAGAAAGAGGGGGCGGGCCAAACCATAGCTCCGTGTCTGAACGGACCCACTGAGTTGCGGTTCTGCTCAGGTGCCCCCATAGCAAGCTGCTTGCTGTGGGAACACTCGACAGAAGGGAGGGGCCAGGGGCAGCGAAGAGGAGGATCTGGGCTGCTCTGTGCAAAACCATTACACAGAGCAGGTAAGTATAACATGTTTGTTATTTTTTTAAAAAGGAGACTTTACAATCACTTTAATCCTTAATCTTGACATGAGTGGGTAGAAAACGAATGACTGTCCTGATATATTTATTTCCATTCAATTCTGCATTTTCTGTTTGGTTACAACTTTCCAGTCATATACAAATAAATGCTCCCCACTGTAGTTGCTGTACAAGTTTACTGTGCAAATGATCAATTAACCACTTGACAACTGGGCACTTAAACCCCCTTCCTAACCAGACCAATTTTCAGCTTTCAGTGCTCTCACATTTTGAATGACAATTACTCAGTCATACTACACTGACCAGACCAATCCTTCCCCCAAATTCACGGGTCAACAGTTCACCAATTAACTAGTAAACGTGTCATTTGAACATGTCGTTGATGTCACCCCTCGTAAATAAACATATACTGACCTTTCAACATTGGTTTGTCTTTTACGTCTTAACTTACCTTTATTTATATAGTCCTGTCAGTAAGCAAAAGATGGGTGAGTACAGTTCTAATTCCTAATTTCACTAACATTTCAGAGGAAAAATTTTTTTATTGTTTGTACAATATGAATGGACGAGACACATTACCAAAACGTGTCTCGTCGGGTCTAGGAGGA
>BLSH010257403.1:2039774-2051357 GCA_018402905.1 Glandirana rugosa | reverse complement strand
TATTGGTACTGCGATATCGGGGCGGAAATGTCGGACATTTTTTACACATTTTTGGGACCAATGACATTTATACAGCAATCAGAAATTTAAATGTCCACTGATTACTGTATAAATGTCATTGGCAGTGAAGGGGTTAACCAGCAGGGGGCAGTGAAGGGGTTAAATATGTTCCCTGGGTGTGTTCTAACTGTGGGGGGGCAGGGCTGGCCGGGACATGACAGATCTCACTGATCCCAGTGACAGGGATCAGTAGATCTGGCATGTCCCCTGTCACAGAACGGGGAACCGCCATGTTTACAACGGCGGTTCCCCGTTCTGAGGCTCCTAAAGGTGATCGGCGGGTCCGGGCGGACATCGAGTCCGCCCGACCCACGGGCACGCTCGCGCAGCGTGCGGCGCGCACGTGCGCGCGCCACCGCTGCCGCCAGGGGGCGCGCGGGAGCATGCGCAGTGGAGGACGTCCATGGACGTCCTCCGGGCATTTCAGATCCGCGCTGGAGCCGTACTTTGGCTATAGCGCGG
This sequence comes from Glandirana rugosa, assembly GCA_018402905.1. Classification (NCBI taxonomy): domain Eukaryota; kingdom Metazoa; phylum Chordata; class Amphibia; order Anura; family Ranidae; genus Glandirana; species Glandirana rugosa. Next base: position 2,050,835 of record BLSH010257403.1, on the reverse strand, counting down.
ATCTGAAGTGGTTAAAGAAGACAGGGATGAACATGACTATATGACTCTTGCTTTGTTCAAGCAACCGGAGATGAGGATGATGATACAGAACAGGTTGTCACATTTATTAAAAAAATGACAAATACACTTAGAAGGAGTGTTTTCTCTTACCCTGTGAAGGGGTTATATGCTCTGGCAATGAGCAGTCTCATAGCTTTCCCAAGAAAAACATCCCTTGCAGATTGGTATGACAGTATATATCCTACTGGCTTAAGCAGCCAGGGATAGAGATGATGACACCTAACAGGATGCCACATTCCTTAAGCACATTGTCAATACACTCTAAAGGAGTGGTTTCTGCTGACTCTTTGAAAGGGTTTGCTGCTCTGGCAATGAGAAGCTGCCTAGCCATACCAGGCGAAACCGCACATTTTCTGAGTTTCTGGATGGTCGTGACAGCATGAATACCACTTTGTTCAAGCAACCATAGATAAGACACCTAACAGATTGTCACATGAGGCTAATACGCTCTAAAGGAGTGTTTTCACTCATCCTGTGAAAGGGTTATCTTTTCTATAATTGAACAGGCTCTTAGCCTTCCAGGCAAACCATCTTCTTTGGACTTTTCCAAAAAGAAGAGACAGATGAGCATTACGGTATAAGCCCTGCTGGTTCAGGCAGCCAGCATAAAGATGTCCACAACTGCCAGGTTGTTGTATTCATTGAACACATGGTCATTGGTCAATACATTCTAAAGGAGTTGCTTCTGCTCACTCTGTGAAGGGGGTCATATATTGTGCCAATGAGCAGTCTCAGAGCTTCCTCAGGCAAATTAACACTTGTCAGATTCTTCCCAAGAAGATGTGAAGAAATATGTGATTCCTACTTTGTTCAGGCAGACAGTGATTAAGATGATGGCGACCAAGTTGTCACAATTAATTAAACATGTGGTCAAGACACTCTAAAGGAATTGCTGAATTCATATTCTCCATCTATTCTCACAATGTCTAGTCTTCCTTTCAGGGCCATTAAAACTGATCTCAAATCCTTCTCAAGCCAATCAATCCTCTTCAGTCTCTTCTAAACCGGAAGATGAGGATGACCTTTGTCCAGAATTTTTTATTCCTCCTTTTGTAAGGTTGGTGAAATGCTTTTAAATAGAAGCAGAGCTGTCAAAGTTTTTCAAGTGCCTCCAGAGAACAACTTGACAATTCCCTTATGGTGGCTAAATTATGTGCTCGTTCTACAAGATTGGAGCATGTTGTCACAACAGGATGTCAGTTACAGTTATGTCCTTTTGAACAGAAAGATGTCCAGGATTTGGGATCATCCCTTTGGTCAGTGGGTGTCCCTTGTGGGACTGGCCAGATACATGACCTTACCATCAGAAGATGTTGTGGCCTTCAAGGATGTACTCAATAACTGCATTGTTTTTGATCTTGGGAGGGCAAGCCTAAATGTAATAGTGGTCAGTTTGGCTTCCTGCCTCAAGATGAACATCTATTGAGTTAATGGAGACCGAAGCTCAAGAGTCAGTTTCCACAGACACTCCAGAGAGGTTAGCTTCTGAATTTCTGGCTGGGAGTCCAGGAAAAACTGGTAAGCCAGCACATAATTCAAGAAGTCAGCAAAAGAGCTCAATGTCAGGATGCTTCTGGTATTTTGGGATTGTGCCACCCATACATGCTTTATGGGCACTTTGTGGTTCTTCTGTGGCCATAGGTACAGCTTTGGTGATGGACATTTGGTCTCTTAAGGAAAGCATTTCAGGCCATATTTGGAGATCTTTCATCCTTCATGTCTCAGATTGAGACGTAGAAATAGCCTCACTCCAGCAGCTCAGGTATGCTCAGTTGAACTCTCGCCCCCGTTTAAGTCAAGTTTCTGGATCAGTGGCCTAAACTTGTGGTTGGAGAAATGAAATTGTCTGCAATGTCATTCCCTTCTGATGACCTTGGGGCTGGTGGTGAAGTCAGCCGCCAGTAAAGTAGAAGGGGGCCCTACTTCAAGAGCAATGGGCTCAGGGCCAATGGTCTTTTTCAAGGGTCCAAGATGGTGTCCAACGTCCTGGAGTTGAGAGCAGCATTTCAGGCTCCTAGCCTTCAGTCACCTCATCCGGGGTGAAACTGTCCTGGTGAAGTTAGACAGACAGCGCAACGACTGTGGCCTACATCTGGAAACAAGGCTCAGTCTCTCTCTCCTAAAGGAGGTTTCTCTGTTTCTAGAATCTGCTCAAGTCAGTCTTCTGCAGCTATCTGTGGCCTATGTGCCTGGTCAGAAGAATCTTCAGGCAAACTATTTATCCAGGACAAGTCTGGACGACAATGAATGGCTCAGACTACTGCGAGTCTTTTGAGAACTAACAGAGCTTGCTATTTTCTTCCAGAGGTAGACCCGCTCACATCCCCAGTCAACACCAAGTTGCTAAGTTATATTCCAGGGTCCAGAACCCGCAAGCGATCAGGGTGGAGGTGCTGATTGCAGAGTGGATATACAAGACAGTGCATAACTTTCTGATGCTCCTTCTGATTCTCAGCTTCCAGCTAAGGCTGTGGCGGTGGAAGGTGACAGTTCTGGTGATCCCAGATTGGCTGAAGGGGCCTTGGTACCCTCTTGCTCCTCCTAATGAGTGTCAATGATTGACTCCCTCTGCCTGTAAGATCAAATCTTCTCTAAAGTCCAATTCGCCCAGCATACGACAGGCTCAGGCCGATGGCTTGGGTCTTGAGAGGCAGAGGCTAATGGCCTTGAATGCTATGTAAAGCTTGGGAATACAGGGAATGAAAACAGTGCTTAGAGTAGAATATGGCATAAATTCGCAGGATTACTGCTGATCAAGATTTTACACTGGTCTCCTCAAAATTCTATTCTGAAATTTCTGCAGGCGGGGATTAATTTAGGTCTAAGCGTAAGTATGCTATAGGCACACATTTTGCCTATCTCTGCCTTCACCGGCATACAGTGGGCATCCAACAATTAATTATACTGTTTTTCAAGATGCAATTTGTTTGATACCTCGAATTGCTTATGAAATGGATCTCCCATTGGTGTTGGACGTTTTTTGCATCAGATGCCTTCAATCACCCTGTGGTACCTCTCTCTGAAAACTGCTTTACTGGTGGCAATTACATCAGCCAGAAGAGAGTCAGCATTGGCGGCCTTGGGGTTTAAAGAACCCATACTCGCGTACTTCCTAGACAGGGTGGTACTCATGCCAATGCTCAAATTTGTGCCTGAACTGACCTTCAGAGTCCATATCACACAAGAGGTTGGCCTTCCTACATTCCTTTTGGGGAGTTCTCAAGAAATTAGCCCATCTGATGTGGACCAAGCTTTACAATGTTTAATCAAGGAGACTTCTGCCATCAGGAAGTCGGAGCATCTGTTTGTCATTCCAGGTGGAACATATAATGATTTCACGGCTTCCAACAAGATTATTGCCTCTTGGTTGGTGAAGTTCATCTCCTTGGCCTACAAGTTGAAAGGGTTGGCCGTGCCAGGAGAACCACAGCACTCTTCACTAGAAAGGTCTTGACAATGAGAGTGGAAGCAGGCCGAGTGTTTGAGACTATCTACAAGGCAGCTACGTGGGCCCAAAAATATATACGTTCATGGCTCATTACTGTATAAAAGAAGCCTTAATGATAGTTGAGTTTGGCAGAGGCATCCTGGCTTCTATTTTTAGCCAGAATTGAGCAGTGTGTAGCATTATCCTTCCTCTGTTTGGTTAGTTAATTCCCAGCTATGCTGACATGGAGCCGTCAGGAAAACAGAAAATTGAATTCAAATACTTACCATAATTTTCCTTTACTGATGAGCTCCATGTCAGCACAGATCCCACCCAGCTTGGTAGGACTAGTTACAAAACGCAGAGGCTGTAGGTGGGCTCAAATTTATATGAGTTAACTCCTGGAGGCATGGGGAGGGGTGGAGCCTATACCCAGCTGTGCTGACATGGAAAATGATGGTAAGTATTTGAATTCAATTTTACGTTTTGCACACACAAAAACGTCTGTTTCCTAACAAATTCATTCAAGTTCATGCTGCAAAAATGAAAGTCTTAGGAGCAAGGTGAAGGCTACAAGAAGATCAGCAAAGCTTTACTTATCAGTCAGAATACTGCAGCAAAAGTGATACAATAATTTAACAAAGATGGAACAGCAACCATCTCACAGAGACGTCCAGCCCGTCCATGGAAGTTAACACCTCAACAGGAGTGTCTTCTGATGGTGAAGGGTTTAAGAAAATCACCATTGCAGTTAGCTAAAAAAGTAGAAAGCCTAACAGGGGTAATTGTTTCCCATGACACAATACGGTGTACACTGCAGAGGAACGGCATGCATGGGTGTCATCCACGGAGGAAGTCTCTCCTAAAGCCCATGCACAAAAAAGGTCACCTAGAATTTGCCAGGGCCCATGCTGAAAAAGTAGAAGACTACTGGGACTCTGTACTCTGGAGTGATGAGACCAAGATAAATGTTTTTGGAACTGATGGCTTCCTAACTGTGCTACCATCACTCTGTGCCCTTGGACGTCGTGTACTTTCCCAACATGACAATGGTTCAAAACACACATCCAAGGCCATTGTTGCATTTCTAAAGAAGATTCAGTGGCCAAGCATGTCTCCTGATCTGAACCCAATAGAACACCTATGGGGAATTCTGAAGAGACAAGTTGAGCATCACTCTCCATCCAGCATCCAGGCTTTAAAAGAGGTCGTTCTTGAAGAATGGAAAAAGATAGATGCTGCAATATGTCGCCAACTTGTTCATTCCATGCCTAGAAGACTTGGTGCTGTCCTTACAAATTATGGAGGTCATACAAAATACTAAATGTAGTAGTTTTTATTGTGGGCTGTATTCATTTTTGCATCAACTAATTTGAGTAAGACTGAAGATTTTGTAATCTAAGTTCTATTATTAACCATACTTTTATGTAATCAGCTAAACAAATGTTCTATAAAACTCAGTTTTGTCAAAATTTTGGAAATTGTTCTTGTGTTCATTGAGATATTGATTAAAATCTTACTTTTCAAAAAGGGTGTACTAATTTATGCTGAGCACTGTATATACCAGTATATATTGCCATCCGCCACATCCTGAGAGGAACACAGCTTAGTGCCTGCGGCCAGAAGCCAATGTGGTGCCAACATCTTTTTTTTCATAATTAGTTTCAGAGCAATAAGTTACTTTAAATTTGTTCTATGGCACATTAGCAGCCGAGCCATCAATAAGTCGCAGCGTTGCAGAGAGAGCCGAGAGCTATCCACCATTTATTAATATAGTTGTGCAGCGAGTACAGCAATAACCATTTAGTGCAAAGTGAACATTTGTGCGCCGATAAACGGGCATAAACGCCAAAGCCGATCCCCGACACGTATAACTCTTAATGTACAGGAACAACAGTTATGAATAATTCAATTTAATTGAACAGCTTAAAGTTAGAGGAGAAATAAAACGTTACGTTCTGGAGATGAGATTAAATGCAGTCAAGCAGATGAGAGCGGGCCGTCATGCCATTCTAGGGATGTCGGCGGTGTGCAGGTAATGTTCCCCTAGACCAATCGGTCATTAAGCCCTCCCTGTCCCCCAAACGTCCGAGAGACGTTACCATGGATATTTCTCTAGAAAGATATCTGTCATGGACAGGAGTCCATATACACAAGGGGAGGGACAGTCCAGGCAATACAGGAGCATACCTGAGGCTGAGTGGAGATACATGGAAGCACTCAGAGTGCACTGGAGTCCCAGGATGGCTCTGGGGGTCACTGGGTAGCACAGGAGCACACAGAGGTCACAAAGGTCACTGGAGACACAGGAGTGCACAAGGATCAAAGAGATCACTGGAGGTACAGGAGCACTGGAGAAAATGTGGTCACTAGAGGCACAGGAAGACTGGGATCACTGGAGTGCAGAGGGATCACTGGATGCACAAAATCACTGGGATCACTGGAGACACTGGGGTCACTGGAGCGCACAGGGGTCACTGGGGATACAGGAACACTGCAGTGCACACGCGTTACTGATGCAAAGGAGCACTGGGGTCACTGGGTCAATGGAGTGCAATAAGGGTCATTGGACGCACAGGCACATTGAAGTCACTGGAGTGCACAGGGGTCACTGGAGACACTGGGGTTACTAGACTGCACAGGGGCACTGAATACATCTGAGCATTGAGATGGGGTTACAATACTGCCCAGGAATCACTGGAGGTACAGGAGCACCGGGGTCAATGGAGACACTGCAACAGGGGGCCTCAGCTTAACCATAGTAATGCGTTACTTGAAGGCGATACTTCACTATTTAAAGCTGGCGTCAATCAAGAGAGCTGTGTTCTGATTGGCTGTGCTCCGGCACTAAGGATGAAACCTTAAAGTGCTAGTGGCTGTACACCGGAAGGCAACACAGCACTGTCCAGTCACGGGCTGGTGGCATGTCCAGCATGAAGTGAGTTAAATGATGCAGACAAGAGACTGAGGTCAACTAGTGGCAGAAAAATGTACTGCAGGGAAAATCTCTGGATTGAAGGTAAATATTGTAGGAAAAGCTGGTTTAATATTAGTATCTGCGGTTATGTTGGAAATATCAAAAATTAAAAATGCATATTAAAATAATTGAATTTAAGCAAATAATGCAGCTCTAAAACATCAACTGTTTAAAAATACAATGAGTGAGGAGGGGCCCCTATGTAAATCTATTTTCTACTCACAAGGTAGAACCCTGTCATGAGAGGTACTCATCACTGTGAGTGCTCACTTCAAAAACTGATTAATATAATCATTGTATGTATATTATAAGCTAAAAAAATGTACCGATTCAAATTCACTGACTCGCAGAAGGGTAAGATTCTCCACTTTGCACATAAATCTTCCATTGCCACCAGAATACAAGAAACTGGATATAAGATCCTAACATGGTGGTATAGAGTGCCGATGGTCCTACATCAGTTCTTCCCCCAAGTTCCTAAACATTGCTGGCAATGCACCAACGCAGACGGGATGATGTTGCACATTTTCTGGGAATGTCCCAAACTTAGACCATTGTGGCAGGGCGTGATCTCTATGATTAAACATTTCACGGGTGTCGACTTTGAGGGGAACCCTGCTGCCTGCTTGCTTCCCATGACCATCCCTCACCATCCACCTCCTAAATTTGGCAAAGGCCTGCTTACCCCTCTGCTGGAGATCGGAGAGTCCACCTAATCTGGCCCTATGGTACACCAGGGTCAATGAACTGAGGAACATGGAGGACCTTACCGCCACCTTGCGCAATAGGGAGGAGAGCTTTCATGAGACCTGTAGGCCTTGGACCCACTTTACCTGCACTGAAGCCTATCTACAAGAGATACCATGATTTGAGCAGACTCTTAACCCAGCTGAACAGTCCAGGGTGGGAGGCAATTCTCAATATCCACATCTTTCCCCACCTACCTTTTCTTTCTCTTCACCTAGAACCTATCTCTTGCCTTTTTCTGATCTAAGTTTTCTTCTCTTCCATACACTCTTCTCTCCTTCTTTTTCTCCCCATTTTACAGCGAAGAACCGATCCAATTTACGGATCACCGATAGACTTTACCTCTTAGAATCCCTGAGTTTCTACCATTTCTGTAGCTGTCTGGGCCTTGGGTACAGTTTAGCATGAGGTTACTTTCTTTACATATATGTTGTAAGTGACATATGTAATGTATATTATCTGAAGATATCAATCAGGTGGACATCGTAGTCCCTGTGGTTTCATAACATGTTTTGCCTCTTGACGTTACTTCTCTCGATCACCTGGACCCACGCTCATTTACATGTGTGTATTTCATGTTTATGCAAATTGTTATACATGTAAACTGTGCTTATTTAATAAAGAGAATTACAAAAAAAAAAATGTACCGATATAGGAATCCTGTGTGACTTCATCTCCAGTACCCAGCTAGGAATACACAGCCTGGTAAATACATGACTCACAGATATAAATTACAAAATAACAGAAGCCAAATTATATGAAGGAATATGCATCATATGCCAATGCTGCGGTCTGACTATAACATTCCCTCACTGGACAGCAATAACAACACATCTACAGGTGCTGGTCATATAATTAGAATATCATCAAAAAGTTGATTTATTTCACTAATTCCATTCAAAAAGTGAAACTTGTATATTATATTCATTCATTACACACAGACTGATATATTTCAAATGTTTATTTCTTTTCATTTTGATGATTATAACTGACGACTAAGGAAAATCCCAAATACAGTATCTCAGAAAATTAGAATATTGTGAAAAGGTTCAATATTGAAGACATCTGGTGCCACACTCTGATCAGCTAATTAACTCAAAACACCTGCAAAGGCCTTTAAATGGTCTCTCAGTCTAGTTCTGTTGGCTACACAATCATGGGGAAGACTGCTGACTTGACAGTCGTCCAAAAGACGACCATTGACACCTTGCATGAGGAGGGCAAGACACAAAAGGTCATTGCAAAAGAGGCTGGCTGTTCACAGAGCTCAGTGTCCAAGCACATTAACCACTTCCGGACTGCCCGCCATCGTTTGACGGCGGCAGTTTGAAGTGGAATACAGTTGTTATGGTAGCAGATAGCTACCATAACCCCGGTATATTTTTTTTCTGCAGGCGATTCTGCGTCTGATAAAATTGGTCTTAGCGGCGGATTCGCCGCGAGATCACTTTTATCAGCGGCAGGAGAGGTGCACCCCCCTCCTGCCGCTTTCCGGTCATCTCCGCCGGCGGGTCCGGTAAGGAAATGATCGAGACCGCCCCTCCCCCCCAGTGTCCGTGAGCCGAGTGAGCGGCTGAAGCTGCTTACTCGGCTCCATAACATGGCTGGGCGGAAGCGACGTCACAAGTCACTTCCGCCCAATGGTCTTAAAGGGGACATTTTTGGTTTTGAGATGTCATTTTTCTCAAACACTTTTTTTTTTTTTTTGCATTTAAGTGTAAATATGAGATCTGATGTCTTTTTGACCCCAGATCTCATATTTGGGAGGTCCTGGCATGCTTTTTTCTATTACAAGGAATGTTTACATTTCTTGTAAAAGGAATAAAAGTGATCAAATTTTTTTTTAAATTACAGAGTAAGAATAAAAAATAAAAAGTAAAATAAATAATTAAGAAAAAAAAAATTTAAAGTAAAGCGCACCGTCCTTGCGAGCCTGCGTGCAGAAGCGACCGCATACGTAAGTCCCGCCCACATATGAAAACGGTGTGCAAACCACACATGTGAGGTATCGCCCCGATCGTTAGAGCGAGAGCAACAATTCTAGCACTAGAGCTCCTCTGTAACTCTAAAATGCTAACCTGTAGAATTTTTTAAACGTCGCCAATGGAGATTTTTATGTTGAAAAGTTTGTCGCCATTCTGCGAATGGATGCAATTTTGAAGCATGACATGTTGGGTATCATTTTACTCGGCGTAACATTATCTTTCACAATATGGAAAAAATTGGCCTAACTTTACTGTTGTCTTATTTTTTAGCTCAAAAAACTACATTTTTTAAAAAAAAATCATGTTCGTAAGACCGCTGCGCAAATACGGTGTGACATAAAGTTTTGCAATGACCTCCATTTTATTCTCTAGGGTGTTAGAAAAAAAATATATAATGTTTGGGGGTTCTTAGTAATTTTATAGCAAAAAAAACTGATTTTAACTCGTAACCACCGAACCCAAAAAACAGGCTCGGTTTGGAAGTGGTTAATAGACAGGCGAAGGGAAGGAAAAGATGTGGTAGAAAAAAGTGTACAAGCAATAGGGATAGCCGCACTCTGGAGAGAATTGTGAAACAAAACCCATTCAAAAATGTGGGGGAGATTCACAAAGAGTGGACTGCCTCTGGAGTCAGTGCTTCAAGAACCACTATGCACAGACGTATGCAAGACATGGGTTTCAGCTGTCGAATTCCTTTTGTCAAGCCACTCTTGAACAACAGACAGCGTCAGAAGCGTCTCGCCTGGGCTAAGGATAAAAGGGACTGGACTGCTGCTGAGTGGTCCAAAGTTATGTTCTCTGAGTAAATTTTGCATTTCCTTTGGAAATCAGGGTCCCAGAGTCTGGAGGAAGAGAGGAGAGGCACACAATCCACGTTGCTTAAGGTCCAGTGTAAAGTTTCCACAGTTAGTGAAGGTTTGGGGTGCCATGTCATCTGCTGGTGTTGGTCCACTGTGTTTTCTGAGGTCCAATGTCAACGCAGCCCTCTACCAGGAAATTCTAGAGCACTTCATGCTTCCTGCTGCTGATCAACTTTATGGAGATGCAGATTTCATTTTCCAAGATGACTTGGCACTGCCCACACTGCCAAAGCTACCAGTACCTTGTTTAAGGACCATGGTATCCCTGTTCTTAATTGGCCATCATACTCACCTGATCTTAAACCCATAGAAAATCTATGGGTATTGTGAAGAGGAAGATGCAATATGCCAAACCCAACAATGCAGAAGAGCTGAAGGCTCTGCCTCACAGGTTCTCAAAAGGGTTTAGTTCTGGAGACGTGGTTGGCCAGTCCATCACCTTTACCCTCAGCTTCTTTAACAAGCCAGTGGTCGCCTTGGAGGTGTGTTTGGGGTCATTATCATGGTGGAAAACTGCCCTGCGGCCCAGTCTCCGAAGGGAGGGGATCATGCTCTGCTTCAGTATGTCACAGTACATGTTGGCATTCATGGTTCCTCCAAATGAACTGTAACTCTCCAGTGCCAGCAGCACTCATGCAGCCCCAGACCATGACACTCCCACCACCCTGCTTGACTGTAGGCAAGATACACTTGTCTTTGTACTCTTCATCAGACCACAGGACATGGTTCCAGTAATCCATGTCCTTAGTTTGCTTGTCTACACAGTATCTCACAAAAATGAGTACACCCCTCACATTTTTGTAAATATTTTATGATATCTTTTCATGTGACAACACTGAAGAAATGACACTTTGCTACAATGTAAAGTAGTGAGTGTACAGCTGGTATAACAGTGTAAATTTGCTGTCCCCTCAAAATAATTCAACACACAGCCATCGTGACCTCTCAATGTCAAGTAAACCTCCTTGGTACTTACGGTTGTACATGACACTGTATGACTTCGTC
>BLSH010257403.1:2018122-2032769 GCA_018402905.1 Glandirana rugosa | reverse complement strand
CTGGGTGAGCATGCATGGCTGGATGGGTGAGCATGGATGGATGGGTGAGGATGGGTGGGTGAGCATGGATTGGGTGAGCATGGATTGGGTGAGGATGGGTGGGTGAGTATGGATTGGGTGAGGATGAGTGGGGGGTGGATGGATGGGTGAGGATGGGTGGGGGGTGGATGGATGGATGATTGATGGCTGGGTGGGTGATTGATGGATGGTGGGAGTGCATTCCTGTCACATAGCAGTGCTGTGGACATTACACATAGCCCACAGCACTGCAGCACGTCTTTCCTCCCCCCTCTTTCCTCTCGCAATACACCGATGCAGAGAGGGGAGAGAAAAGCCGGCGGAAGCGCCGGCATGTTTACATGTGACCGCTCCGTCATTTGACGGCGCGATCACGTGGTAAAAGGCCGCTCATATCGGCCATTCACCGTGATTGGTCGGGTCCCCCGGACCCGACGGTCACGGATGTTCCCGTGTGCACGCCCCGCGGGAAGTGCGATTCTGGGAGGACGTCAATGTATGTCCTCCCGGAGTTAAGCAACCGCCCTGCCGCCATCAATCGGCTATGGGCCGGTTGTGAAGCGGTTAAGCTTTGACAAAAAAACTGTAAGCTGATCTATGCAGAGCTGCACCAGATTTTTCACTCTCCAGTTTTAGTAAATCAGTCCCTGCATTTCTATCTATGGGAGAAAAGCCCTCTCTTCACTGTTCCAATTATAAATCATGGATTACAGTACAATGAAAATAAAAAAGATATATCTCTGCTCTGTGATGGGGTGGCAGCTGACACAGATAAGTAATATACCAAACTTATAAATAATCTTAAGAAAAAGTGTGTAGTGCCAAAAGTAAATGAACAGCGATGAGATGTGAATACCGTGTTATAAATGGACAGCACATTAAAATAAAGTCCAAAAAAGTGTTAAACTGAAGAAATGCTAAAGTGAAATATATATATATATATATATATAAGTCCAATCTTGTGGATGGAAATCAACAATAAACAAAATATATAGATTTAAAGGCACAGTCCTTTGATAGGATCAGCAATGTAAACTTATACACAATAGTTCTGTGCCGAGATGTGCACAAAAATGTGGCGGTGACTTGAAAAGTGAAGAGGTGATCCAATACAGTGCTCCAGAATCATCCACCGCACCCCTGTGAAATGGACACTCACCACAAAAGCTGGCTGCCAATACAGCAGCAAACACGCACTCCGTGTAGATCCACCAACTGTTGTGGGGATGGCTGCTCAGCAACTCGCACCATCCACATGTAGCAATGTAGCAGTAGTAGATAAAGCTCAGATGAGGTCTCCATAATGCAGTATTTATTGGAATTGTCTGTTAAAAGCCAAAATAGAATGAATCATAAAAACACATGACAATGGGTGCCACTGCTGACCCAGTATCGGACAGCAGCCTGACGTCAGCACTAGTGTCTGCTTCCCAAAGCTTTTCATCCAATAGGATGATATCAAGGGGTACTCTAGTGTCAGACATCAAATTAGTTTATATAGCCTCTCTAAACTGCTCAAATCACGGTGTCTCCTTAGCGAAATTGCAAACAGGAAGTGATCTGTCTGCCATTTTGCCTGTCAAATGGCTCACTTCCTGTTTGTATAATCACTATCAAAGTTTTCAATGAGACAGATGAGAAGTTTTTTTTAATGGACAGAATACATAAAATAACATGTTCCTGTATTTCTGTACTGAAATATAAAATTAGAGAAATAAAGCAGACAAATAGACAAAATTGAAGTTTCTCATGAAAACAAGGTACACTATAGACTTCGACCTTCACAAACCGGCCTCGCTACGTCTTATTCAGATCAGATGTGGAGAGATGACGTGTCTCAATTCATTTTGTTTTCATCCCACTCATCGTCCACACCATTCTCCACGTATACATAATGACACCTTTGGTGGCTGAATACAATCAGACGAGGCGAATGGCCGCACACCTATAATTAGCTTTCCAAAGAACAAACTGGAGACGAAACAAGACTGGAATCAATGTTCAGCTTAATGCCGGGTGAGCATTCGTTCTTCGAGAAGGAGCTTTCATTTTGCAGATCAATATGGAGGACGTACCAGGAAGTCTATCTCAGCAAAGAGACTCGTAAACGTCTTACAAATCACCATCTTTGTGCGATTCCGGCTCTTCTTTCAGCCTAAATGGCAGCACATAAAAGTTCATGAATGTGTGATGGGTGAAATAATGGGGTACGCTAACACAGGAAAGATTGTTTACTATAAGTGAATTGTTCTTCATTATACAGTAAACACAATTGCTAGACAACGTTCATAAGCCTTGAACACGATGGGAATACCAGTAAGATGGCTAAATCCTAATGGGAGGCACACACCAAGAGACAGTGCCAAGCAGTACACCAACTCTTTATTAGGGAGTACAGATTAACTGGTTTTGGATTTGATCTCTGTCCAGTTTGCCCAAGGCCATGGTAAGCAGTCACATGACCCCATCCCCCAGTGGCGGCCCGCCCATAGGGGGCGCACGGGGATTGCCCCCACCCCCCTAAAGCTTTTCACAAAAAAAAAATGGTGCCTTTAACCTCCCTGGCGGTATGATTATGTCAGATTTTTGCGTTTCAAAGCAGTACATTGTTTCGCATAGAAATTTGGCGTTTCATATTGTAGGTCTATAATTCTTAGGAATGACTTAAATCTGTCCAAACAAGAGTCTAGTAGACATCTCGGGTGTGATAAAGTTTGAAACACAAAATCATAAATTATAATATAATAAATAACTATAAATTCAGCGATGCAATCCCGAGTGTGGCTCGGGGTTACCGCTTTTGGCAGTGGGAATTAACCCCGAGCCACACTCAGGGATACCGCCAGGGAGGTTAAGAGTGTCCGGGGCGCCGGACACACAGCAGTCTATGGGAAGCTTCCCAGCTTGCAATCAGCTGATTGCAAGCTGGGAGGCTGATTTGCCCATGTTTAGGGCATGCTCGGGGCGCAAACAGTGAGCCCTGAAACTCTCCACTCTACAGTGATTCGTCTCTGGCTCCTGTCCTTTATTTATTATTGGCTGGACTGGAGGACGACTGGGCGGTGCTTTTTAGGCACCGCATCGTCACTTCTGGTTTCCCGGCCACCACTCACTGTGCTTTGTGGAGGTGGAGTGTGAACTGCAGAGACTGGCAGTGCTGCTTAAGGGATCCAGAGAGAAGACAGTGCAGAGCAGGATGAGCTGCCCCCCCTACATCTGACCATCGGACTACAGTACACTCACTCTGGTAAAGGTTAGTGTTCCAGGCAATGTGATCTGACACCTGTCCCTGCCTGTCCATCCATATACAGCACAGCAGCACCTTCTCAACCTGTGATCAGAGAAGGTGGAGGGAGGGGGGAGGGCTCCCTGCTTCATCTCTGCCCTGGGAATCAACCTGCAGTGTTAGCCATTCACCTGGCAATGTGCTGAATCGGAGACACGTGTGCCAGGCACTCAGGCAGGAGAGGAGGGGGGGTGAGGGTGGGTGACTAGGCTATCTATCTGTCTATGTGTCTATCTATCTATTCATCGATTTATCTGTCTATCTATCTATCTATCTATCTATCTATCTACCTACCTACCTGTGTGTAGGCCCACTCACAGGTGTGGGGCCATGTTTGCACCCCCCCCCCCCAAAAAATGGAGCACCAGCCACCACTGACATCCCCACTGGCCCAATGGGCTACAGATGGGAGATTCCCTGGCCAGCAGCTGAATGTAACAAAGGGGCAGGGATGCATGTAACATCATTGGTCTAATATGGCATCATGGCCATATTAGGCCAATTATGTGAAAAGTTTCCTGCCCACAGTTCATTGGGACAACAATACAGCTAACTTCATGGTTCTTACCAAAAAACAGTTCCAACTCAGTACAAACTTCTTGTTTCAAAGGAACAGGAGTGATTTTGGCAAAATTCTAAGTTGATTCATCACAACCACACGACCACACAGATGTCCTATGAAGGTGGCGAAGGAAGGAATAGAAAATGGGCCTTTCATTGTACCAACCAGACATACGAATCACATATAAGGTAAAACAAAAAGGTATTACAAAAGTTAAAGACCAATATACACATATGTGTAGCCATGTGCTCCCTTTAGAGTGGCTGATAGTTGTGGTTCACTTTATAACGTTCCTCAATCCCACCATATCTCACACATCCAAAGTCACTGAACAGGCTGGCTCTTGTTTTAGTTTATTTTATTTAGGGGATTTAACTTGGATGGGGAAAAGGGTGACTGTGGGATGCCCAAAGAATTGGTTACAGGACCATCTATATACACGACCGTATATACACTCCACTTCTCTCCAGCACATCTCTTCTGCAGACTATTGCTCCTTCACTTCTCTCCAGCACATCACTTGGTGTACTCACTTTTGTTGCCAGTGGTTTAGACATGAATGGCTGTGTGTTCAGTTATTTTGAGGGGACAGCAAATTTACACTGTTATACAAGCTGTACTTTACATTGTAGCAAATTGTCATTTCTTCAGTGTTGTCACATGAAAAGATAGAATAAAATATTTACAAAAATGTGAGGGGTGTACTCAGTTTTGTGAGATACTGTACATGGGTAGTGACACCTGCTCATTCGTCGCCCTTTCCAGAACCTTCTCTGCTCAAGGGGGAGGAAACTCCAAGGGGTGTCCCTTCCTTCCGTCTCCAGCCACTCCCTGAGCCACTCCCCAGCTCAGAAAAAAACATTTAGGCCTGCACTTACAGTCAGGCCTGACTAAATTTTGCCTCTCCTAGCAAAAACTCACTACAAAATGCACCTATCACTATGGGGGCGCTATATATGTATGGTGAAATCATTGATCAGTCTAAAGTCTATATTCTTGTTATATTGTTGTCTTTTGATCAGCGTGTTTCGTGATCAAGTCACTTTCTCAGGACATTTGCCACCATCTGTGTCTGAAGCAGTAATGTTCCATTCTACAGGGTGGGCCATTTATATGGATACACCTTAATAAAATGGGAATGGTTGGTGATATTAACTTCCTGTTTGTGGCACCTTAGTATATGTGAGGGGGAAACTTTTCAAGATGGGTGGTGACCATGGCGGCCATTTTGAAGTCGGCCATTTTGAATCCAACTTTTGTTTTTTCAATAGGAAGAGGGTCATGGGACACATCAAACTTATTGGGAATTTCACAAGAAAAACAATGGTTTTAACGTAACTTTATTCGTTCATGAGTTATTTACAAGTTTCTGACCACTTATAAAATGTGTTCAATGTGCTGCCCATTGTGTTGGATTGTCAATGCAACCCTCTTCTCCCACTCTTCACACACTGATAGCAACACCGCAGGAGAAATGCTAGCACAGGCTTCCAGTATCCGTAGTTTCAGGTGCTGCACATCTCGTATCTTCACAGCATAGACAATTGCCTTCAGATGACCCCAAAGATAAAGGTCTAAGGGGGTCAGATCGGGAGACCTTGGGGGCCATTCAACTGGCCCACAACGACCAATCCACTTTCCAGGAAACTGTTCATCTAGGAATGCTCGGACCTGACACCCATAATGTGGTGGTGCACCATCTTGCTGGAACTATGATGTCGGTGATAGGGAATTGCTGGCCATCAAGACAGCTTTGGAGGAATGGCGGTACCTCCTGGAAGGAGCAGCTCACCCGGTATTGGTTTTTACTGACCATAAAAAACATAAAAAAAACATATGCTGTAAAGATACGAGATGTGCAGAACCTGAAACTACGGATACTGGAAGCCCATATAGTGAGCAACATCTTATCCCATGAATGTATAGACAGAGATTGTTCAATATTTATTTATTTCAGGTACTTACAGTGGGGCAAAAAAGTATTTAGTCAGCCACCAATTGTGCAAGTTCTCCAACTTAAAAAGATGAGAGAGGCCTGTAATTTTCATCATAGGTACACTTCAACTATGAGAGACAGAATGAGGGGGAAAAAATCCAGAAAATCACATTGTCTGATTTTTAAAGAATTTATTTGCAAATTATGGTGGAAAATAAGTATTTGGTCACCTACAAAAAAAGCAAGATTTCTGTCTCACAGACCTGTAACTTCTTCTTTAAGAGGCTCCTCTGTCCTCCACTTGTTACCTATATTAATGGCACCTGTTTGAACTCGTTATCAGTATAAAAGACACAACCTGTCCACAACCTCAAACAGTCAGACTCCAAACTCCACTATGGCCAAGACAAAAAAGCTGTCGAAGGACACCAGGAACAAAATTGTAGACCTGCACCAGGCTGGGAAGACTGAATCTGCAATAGGTAAGCAGCTTGGTGTGAAGAAATCAACTGTGGGAGCAATTATTAGAAAATGGAAGACATACAAGACCACTGATAATCTCCCTCGGTCTGGGGCTCCACGCAAGATCTCACCCCGTGGGGTCAAAATGATCAGAAGCACCGTGAGCAAAAATCCCAGAACCACACGGGGGGACCTAGTGAATGAACTGCAGAGAGCTGGGACAAAAGTAACAAAGGCTACCATCAGTAACACACTATGCCACCAGGGACTCAAATCCTGAAGTGCCAGACGTGTCCCCCTGCTTAAGCCAGTACATGTCCGGGCCGTCTGAAGTATGCTAGAGAGCATTTGGATGATCCAGAAGAGGATTGGGAGAATATCATATGGTCAGATGAAACCAAAATAGCACTTTTTGGTAAAAACTCAACTTGTCATGTTTGGAGGAGAAAGAATGCTGAGTTGCATCCAAAGAACACCATACCTACCGTGAAGCATGGGGGTGGAAACATCATGCTTTGGGGCTGTTTTTCTGCAAAGGGACCAGGACGACTGATCCGTGTAAAGAAAAGAATGAATGGGGCCATGTATCGTGAGATTTTGAGCAAAAACCTCCTTCCATCAGCAAGGGCATTGAAGATGAAATGCGCCTGGATCTTTCAGCATGACAATGATCCCAAACACACCACCCGGGCAACGAAGGAGTGGCTTCGTAAGAAGCATTTCAAGGTTCTGGAGTGGCCTAGCCAGTCTCCAGATCTCAACCCCATAGAACATCTTTGGAGGGAATTGAAAATCCATGTTGCCCAGCGACAGCCCCAAAACATCACCACTCTAGAGGAGATCTGCATGGAGGAATGGGCCAAACTACCAGCAACAGTGTGTAAAAACCTTGTGAAGACTTACAGAAAACATTTGACCTCTGTCATTGCCAACAAAGGGTATATAACAAAGTATTGAAATTAACTTTTGTTATTGACCAAATGCTTTTTTTCCACCAGAATTTAAAAAAAAACTCTTTAAAAATCAGACAATGTGATTTTCTGGATTTTTTTTTCTCATTCTGGCTCTCATAGTTGAAGTGTCCCTATGATGAAAATTACAGGCCTCTCTCATCTTTTTAAGTGGGAGAACTTGCACAATTGGTGGCTGACTAAATATTTTTTTGCCCCACTGTATATAGCGCTGTCAATTTACGCAGCGCTTTACATATACATTGTACATTCACATCAGTCCCTACCCTCAAGGAGCTTACAATCTAAGGTCCCTAACTCACATTCATACATATACTAGGGCCAATTTAGACAGGATCCAATTAACCTACCAGCATGCCAATAAAGTGATAATGTGTATCCTCCTATGTGAAAACGTCACAATCTCTAGAGTAAAGATAACTATTAAAATAATAATTTTAAAAAATAATAAAAAGCTAGATCCAATTGGATCTAGGTTTTTTTTATTATGTTATAATTATCTTTACCCAAGGGATTGGGAACCTTTCACTCAGGAGGCTGAAAGTTTCCCACAGTTTACTTTAAAAAACTGATTTATCACTGCCTGTGCCCAGGAAGGGGCCAAAAAGAAAGCGAAGGGAAATTTCCCCAACAGGACACAGATACCCAAAAATTTAACTGACAGGGGGTGGACCTTTCTGTACTCTGTCCAAAACTGAAAAAAAAAGTTAGGGTATACATTCACTTTAATTGTGTACTGTAAGTATTTTTTTTATGTTTTGTCTTTTTTTTTTCTGCTGCCTTTTTTTTTTTTTTTTTGTGAAAAAAATTGTAAAATGACAAGAGGCTGGCATAACAGGTTAGGGGTGGGGAAAAAAAGAGCTTCTGTATCCCTCAGGAGCCATTTCAATCTATTGTACCCTTAAATAAAAAACAAAAAAGACCTTTATTTTCTTCACTCTCCTCCCCATTGTTTTTTTTTCTTAAAAAACCCCTACACACCTGGTGGTGAGTCCTGCACATTTCAGATATTCACCCACCCAGTGGATCCAACGTCGTCCAGCCGAGATCCTATTCTCTTCTGGCAGCGATCAGGCCCCTTGCCGCCATGTTTTGATGTGACGCCACCAAGAGGCTGCTGGCTGTTGCAGTCCTAGCAGGGTGTCCCAATAATGCCCACTAGGCCCGCCCCCTTCATCTTTACTGAAAGATGGCTTTGTCTCCTGGGATATGTGACGTGCAGCCATATTATTTAAAAAACTAGGTACATTTTGTTTTAAAAAAAGCATAATCCATTCAGATGACTAGAGGAGGGGTGGAGAGGAGAGATAATTTTTTAGGGGCAGGGGCAGTTTTATGTCCTTTTGGCTTTAGGAGGGCCAGACTGTGGCCAGTGTGAGAAAGCAATGCCCCAGTTTTAGTAACTTAGTTTTAGTATCCTGTTGTTGGCGTCAGTGGGAGGAACGGTACCCTATCATTGGTGTCAATGGGAGGAATAGTGCCCCATCAATGTTGTCAGTGGGAGGAATAGTATCCCATCATTGGTGTCAGTAAGAGTTATGATGCCCCATCATTGGTTTTATTGAGAGGAATAGTGCCCTATTGTTGCTATCAGTGGGAGGAATGTTGCCCCACCATTGGTGTCAGTAGGACGAATATTGTCTTCTTGTTAGGTTCAGCGGGAGGAATAGTGCCCCATCATTGGTGTCAGTAAGAGGAACGCTACCCCATCTTTGGTGTCAGTGGGAGGAATAGTGCCCCATCATTGGTGTCAGTGGGAGGAATAGTGCCCCATCGTTGGTGTCAGTGGAAGGAATAGTGCCCCATCATTGGTGTCAGTGGGAGGAATAGTGTCCTACTGTTGGTGTCAGTGGGGGGATTAGTGCCCCATCATTGGTGTCAGTGGGAGGAATAGTCCCTCATCATTGGTGTCAATGAGAGGAATAGTGCCCCATCATTGGTGTCAGTAGGAGGAATAGTGCCCCATCAATGGTATCTGTGGGAGGAATAGTGCCCCATCATTGGTGTCAGTAGGAGGAATAGTGCCCCATCAATGGTATCTGTGGGAGGAATAATGCCCCATCATTTGTATAAGTGGGAAGAAAGGTGCCCCATCATTGGTGTCAGTGGGAGGAATAGGGGTTGATTTACTAAAGACAAATATACTTTTGAAAGTGCAGTTGCTCCAGAGCTCAGTGAATGAGGTGAAGCTTCACTTTACATAGAGCAACGAATCACATGCAAGGAAAATTAAAAAAACAGCATTTTTGCTTGCACGTGATTGGATGGTGGAAATCAGAGGAGCTCTCCTTTATTTACTAAGCTCTGGTGTAACTGAACTTTCAAAAATGCACAGTAAATTTAACTTTAGTAAATCAACCCCATATGTGTCCCATTATTGTGGTCGGAATGGTGTCCTTTTGTGGGTTTCAGTGGGAGAAACAATGCCACATAATTGGTGTCAGTGGGAGGAATAGTGCCCCATCATTGGTGTCAGTGGGAGGAAGAGTGCCCCAACATTGGTGTCAGTGTGTGGAATAGTATCCCACCATTGGTGTCAGTGGGAGGAATAGTGCCCCATCATTGGTGTCAGTGGGAGGAAGAGTGCCCCAACATTGGTGTCAGTGGGAGGAATAGTGCCCCATCACTGGTGTCAGTGAGAGGAATAGTGCCCCATTATTGGTGTCAGTGTGTGGAATAGTATCCCACCATTGGTGTCGGTGGGAGGAATAGTGCCCCATTATTGGTGTCAGTGCAAGGAATAATGCCCTATTGTTGATGTCAGTGCAAGGAATAATGCCCTATTGTTGGTATTAGTGGGAGGAATAATGCCCCATCATCAGTGTCAGTGGGAGGAATATTGTCTCAAGGGTTGGATAAAGGCAAGTAAAGGGTCAAATCTGGTCCCCTGGCCACAGCAGACAAGGTCTGCTTTAACTATTAGATGGCTTGTTTAGCAAAGACATATGTCATATTTTTTAGTGAAAGTGGATTTTTATGTACAATATTGCCACCAGCTCCTTTGATTATTTTGACCCTATGATTTCTTCGGTGACACAATGTTGCCAGTCTTGCTTATTGGCAGAACAAATTCATTCAGTTATTTCTTGAGTGGCTGCGGCTCCTTTGGGGTAAATAAGAAATGAAATATTTTATACATGGCATACAAAGATATTAGAGCGGCCTTATAGGAAAGAGATAAAGCCAAAGCCTCAGATCTCGTGACACCCCGGAGCTTAGCTGGTACGATACAGAAAAAAAAAAAGAAACCTCCAAGCAGATTGGTATAATAGAAACTCGTTTGCCATGAAATATTACGTTCAGAAGATTAATATTTTCTGCTTCTAAAACTTAACACAAAATTAAATTGCAAATATTCCTCAAAACCGCTGGAACTGGCCTTAAGGCGCTGCATGGCTAATATAAAACATGGGTTCTGCTCTGTTGGGCCTGGTTCCTGATATGGTTTATATGCATTGAGTTCCATTGCACTCTTTCATCACCACAATGACTATTTGTTCTTGGGATCGGAATACTGGCTGTGTCTCTATTGGGGGGGTAAACAAATTCCTGATTACAGGAATTCCTAATGTTAATGCCCCAAATCTACTTCACATCCATCTGAAGGGACTTAACTTTCACTGGTGAGCGAAAACGACCCCCCTTCCCTGGCCGCGAGTCATTCTCAGACTAGGGACAAAATGATTTAAGCCAAATGTCAACCGCACGCCGCAGCTCATTTTTAAATGGACTCGCTTTGATTAAAATGTAAATATTACAATTAAATAGAGAGCGGGGCAGGAAAATAGCGGCGGCCTTCTCTGCGCAAACAGAGGAAAGTGAAACTCATTTCTCAGAGTTGAAAGTAAATGGAAGTTGTCACGGAGTGAGTCCGGGAGACGGATTTGCTGAGATAATAATGAGCTGACGGAGAATTGACTTGGAAATGCTCCGAGCTGAAATCCAGCTGGTGACACATGGGAGCCGGAGATCCACTGACAAATTGAATATTATGTAAAATGATATGCACTAAAGACCGCGCGGGGCACGGCAACTCTGCAAACTCTGGAGTAATCCAAAATAAATTATATTGAATTATGAAGAACTCCATCAGAGGATATAAAATGTCTGCCGCTGCGCCATGACAAATTTAGAAGGTTCAGGTAACAGAATAAAGTGCAAGGTGATACGTGTGACTTTGTAGGAAGCGCAGAGGGAAGGGCACAAAGGGAAGTGTCAGCAATGGGTCAAGCCTGGGGGAATGATTTGCTACAAATCTCACATCACCACTCCTTCAAATGTGAATCTGCACAGGTTCTTACTGCTGTGTCTATGTCCCCACTGGGAAGATTTATTCTCTCTTCTTGTCCTGGTAAATGGTGTCTCAGGGAGGAAATGGGAGGAAAATCTCTGTAATGGGGACACAGCAGCAATAATAACACTGTCCTGGAGTCAGAGGGGCCACTGTGTGATAGACAATAGATTAGATTAGATACCCAGATAGCAAGCAATTGTGCTGCAAGTTTGAAAATGACTTGCTAATAGATTTCACAAGTTTGTTGCACAATTGTGCAGCAAGTCCGCATTGCATGACTGCAAACCAACTTTATTTGCCAACATTCTGCAAGTGTGCTGCAAGTTTTGGTTCAGTTATTTTGGGTAATAGTCTTCCCACCACAGGGGTCACTGTGGCTGAATTCTCATGCTGTAGACTTGCCACACAAATTTGCTACAAATTGGAAAAGTGTCAACTGGAACTTGTGCTTCAAGTGCTCTGCAAGTGTACAACTTACCAGTGAAATGTGCAGCAAGTTAACACACAATTCAACATTGCCACAAATTTGTGGCAAGTTATCCTTACTATCTGAGTTATAGTCATTTCACACTAGCGATCCGTTGATCCCCGATGAGCAGGTGGATGGCAGGTCAGTCAACGCTCACTGTGCAGAGACGGATCTGTCAGAGCCCCGCTCTCCTCTATGGGGGATCAGATAAAAAAGGAACCGTGGAAAGGATCCATTTTCATCCGATCCGATCTGCCAGACAGATGGAAAATAGGCTTTCCATTTGTCTGGATTTATCGGAGCGGATGGGATGTCAGCGGACATGTCACCACTGACATACGTCGCTCCATAGAGGTTAATGGAGGGTCCATACATGTGAAAGGGCCTAATTCTCTCTTCTTGTCCTGGTAAACGGTGTCTCAGGGAGGAAAATCTCACTAATGAGGACACAGCAGCAATAATAACACTATCCTGGAGCCGCAGGGACCACTGTGCACTGTGTAATAGACAATAGATTAGATGAGATAGATTATGCAATTTTCTTTTCCACAGGTTGCAGGAGCTAATGTGTTGTGCCAGTGTGTGTGGGGTCGGGGTGGGGGCGTCTAGCCGTCCCTGCCGGGAGAACACAGTGATTGCTGCTAGCGGCTATAGCAACTGACAATAATCCCATGCTAAAAATTCATCCATCGATCCATCGATCGCCTTAGGTACAATTAGCCTTCCTATAGATGGATTGAATCTCAACTGGTCCCTGCTGAACTGACCGAGATTCGATCCATCCATGACCGGCTTAACAGGCAGGATAGATGATTAAAGTAGAACTATAGGCAAAACATTTTCCTGGCGCCAACATGGCAGCATACTAGTGATAGAGCTCCGCCTCTTGACCACTCCCTCAGGACCAGTGAATAGCATAAAAAAAGGCATAGTTAGCCGCCCCCCCCCCCCCCCCCCATTCTTCCTTTTTTCCTCATACATCCATGCATCCCCGCATACCTACTCAAACTTTACTGAGTAGACCCAGGTCGGTGCCTTGTCATCAGTGGACTTTGTAGGAAGGACTATTCAGTCCTCTGTCCCATCCTAATTAGAATATTGGTTTGCCAAGTAGAACCCACCCTGTCAGCTAGTTATTTATCACTAGTATGCTGCCATGTTGGCGTCAGGAAAACTGAAAATTGTATCAAATACTTACCGTAATTTTCCTTTCCTGACGCTAAACCATGGAAGCATACGGGCCCACCCTGTGCGTTTCAGTATGTAGCTTCTTACAAAGAATGGGGGGGAGGGGGGGCGGCTAACTAGTCCTTTTTTTATGCTATTCACTGGACCTGAGGGAGTGGCCAAGAGGCGGAGCTCTATCACTAGTATGCTGCTATGGTTTGGCATCAGGAAAGGAAAATTATGGTAAGTATTTGATATAATTTTAGTTTATTTTTATTTTGGATAGAGCAAGGAAGGGTTATAACCCCTGTCAGATTTTTTTTTTCGCCATCTGTGTCCTTTGGAGGAGATTTCACTTCACTTCCTGTCCCATAGCCAAACAGGAAGTGAGAGGAAAAACCTGAAAATTAAGGGAATTCTCCCCATTGTAAGATTTTCCCTCTATTACTTTTCTAGGGACAAACCAAAATGTAGGTTTTCTTTTACTTTCACTTTTATTGATAATGGTAAACAGGACAAATATAGAGGGGGAATATCCTTAAGGGGGCACTGAAAGAAATAAAACTGACAGGGCTTTTAATCCATCTCTACTCTATCCAAAACTAAAAGTTTTGCCTTTAAGCCTGGTACACACTATGAGTTTTTTTTAGTTCAACCCAGGGCGTTGGAGCCACTGTACTATCCATGCAAAGTTAGTATAGCGATCTCCCCCGCTGAGCTGTTGTGTTTTGACTGGGGGATGGCTCCCCGCCAGAACACATTGATTGGTGCTCTCTGCCATTGGCTGAGAGAGCTGATCAGGAGTTGGTCAGCTGCTGGTTTTCCAGCATGCTGGTCTGACAGGGGCTGGCTTCTGTTGGACAGGGTGGCATACACACCAGTTGAATATCGGCTGTTTGTTTTTTCTCCCGGCATTCGGGTCGTGTGTACAGGGCTTTAGTTATACTTTAAGAGGTGTAAATCCTCAGACAGGTGGTCAGAGCAAACAGCTAAGGTAGTAGAGTCACTAGCCTGATGTTCAGATCAAATGCAGACAAACTGATCATAAACAGAGTCTAGGTTCCAGACTGATAGACAGAACAATGGCTGACATTAGTAGAGATAATGTCAGGAAGGCTCTGTCAGAAGAAGTCCCTTGTCCTGTTAGTGTCTTACGACATCTGCTCTGTCGCGACTAGGACCCACGACTGGTTCGAATTTATCGGGTAAATCGTAGAAATAGACAGTGCTCTATACGGCGCGTGTAGGCCGCGTACGCGTATACACAAGTGTCCAATCGTGCACGATTATACGGAGAATAACGTCTGTAAGTCCCTCGTCCCTAAACAGACGACTATAATAAGACAGAAGACTGTCTCGGAAGGACTGTAATAGAGATGATTACAGTCGGTAACAAGACAGATAGTCAGACCTTGGATCTGAGACAAATACTAGTCAAACAGACGTAAACTAGACTTGTAGTCCGATCACTGAGATGATGGA
>BLSH010257403.1:1988558-2015715 GCA_018402905.1 Glandirana rugosa | reverse complement strand
AGGTAGTAGAGTCACTAGCCTGATGTTCAGATCAAATGCAGACAAACTGATCATAAACAGAGTCTAGGTTCCAGACTGATAGACAGAACAATGGCTGACATTAGTAGAGATAATGTCAGGAAGGCTCTGTCAGAAGACAGAATAATATCAGCAGACAAATCCCTGCTCCCTGAATGTCTGCAATAAGAGGCATATTAGCACGTGCTAACCTGTGAACACATATGCGCATGCGCCGGATGTGCGCGGCATATCTCGTGACAGATAAAGATGCTAAATGGGCTATTTAAGCTTGGTCAGCACCCAGGATCAGCGCTGTCTCGTCTACAGCATTCTGTGATTGTCCTGTTCCCTGAATCTGCTCTTGTAATACTGACCCGGCTTGTACTTGACTATTCCTGTTATCCACCTGCATCGACCCCGGCTTGTTCTTTGACCATTCTCCTGCCTCCACATCTGTACTTGATCTGATCGTTCTGTGCATGACCCGGCTTGTCTGGCTCTGCTTATGGTCCAGCCTATTCAGAGCTACCAAGTTGTTAGCAGTAGCACCTGTCTATCTGCCATTGGAACCTGCTCTACAGCTAAGGTACCAGCCTGTTCCTGCCCTCGGGAGATCCACTGCCATCTGGCGTACTACTCCCCCAGCAGCTATCACGTCTACCGGCATTCATGTGACTTTGCACTCCTGCGCCAACTGTATACTCTACCAGGGGACCCGAGTCAGAGGTGTAAGAAAGGCCTTCCTCTGCATAGACCAGGCTCTACCCACCAGGTACGTGGCAGATAATAGGCCAATTATCAGGATAAGCACAGATGCAGTCTAAACAATTTTCATTAGTAATCCAAAGCATGAACAGACTGATGATAGAGTCAGACAGTTCTTTATCCAGGGCAAGAGTAGGCAGACTAACCTGTTGATTAGGGAAAGGCTGATCTCCAGCAGTCTGCTTGAGCATTTCTGGATTAAGGCAGATGTACACTGCAAAGAGAGTTCCAGTGCTGAGTAATGACCAGCAGATGGGGAAGGCTCAAGGCTGCTCATTAGACTGCACTGCACACGTGACAGTTGAGAACCTTTTCTGAACGCTGGAAACAGTTTAGCAACAGTTATGAGCATTTGAGGTCAGAAGCGTTTTTTAAAGATAACATCAGGAGACCCTCCCAAATGCCCACAACGCATGAAAAACAACTAAGTTATTAACTATTTCAGCCATTCTGTGAGAGAAGAGAGAGCAGTATGCTTGTAGATAGCTGTCTTATTTTTTGTGTTTTCACTATGAGTCCCATCATCAGCAAGTGTGAGGAAATGCTCCTGATGTTGCTGTTGCTGATTTGCAAAAAAAAGTAAACAATAAATACTTTTATTTAGAAAAAAAAATTCTATGGTGTACATCCATCTTCAATCACATCATCCAGCGATTGAGTCCACATCAACCACGATGAGCGACACCCGGCGACCCATCGACAAGAAAACAGCCAACACAGTCTTATTCCCAACAACTGCTCACTGTGAAGTCATTGGCTAAATATGATCATGTTTATATTTGATCAATGATGTCAACCGGAATACCCCACTCTTTGTTTATACTTGGCTGGAACATTAAAGTGGATGTAAACCCTCACATATACCCAGTGAAGCGAACAGCCTCAGATGATACACAGAGATGAAACAAATCTCCCTACATAAGTTTTACATCTATATCTGCTGTCTTCATATTTACATACTGTTTAGAAAGTGCACGTTCTTTCCCTGATTCCCCTCTAGGAGGGCATTATTGCTGGACACTGTGAGACAGATGATTGGAGGAAAGGCACACACCCCTCCCCACACATGGAGAGGTTGCCTGTGAATCGTGCAGCAGTGTGCTAATCTATTTATAGCAACCTCCTCCGACACACACTTCTATCTCCGGGTCTTGGTGAGCTTGTCAAAAGTTATCAAGCTGATAAAACAGTAACGGAGCATGACAGAGCTACGGGACACAATGCTTTAAAGAGATTTATGAAGAAAACACTACAGATAGATGTGCCCAGCTCAAATTCCATGAATCAGGTTTACATCCACTTTAATGGAATCCCTGGCCATTTCTTTACAAACATAAGTAAAGCGGCCACAGCTGTCAATTGCTGGAAAATCCAACAGTATTTTTTGTTTTTTTGTAAATGTCAGTTTTGCTGCAGTGGTTTGTATCTTACAGATGGGCCACTTCAGATGTAGGTTAAGGGCAACCCCCAGGTATGTTATTTAACCACTTCAATACTGGCACTTTTACCCCCTTCCTGCCCAGGCCAATTTTCAGCTTTCAGCATTATCACACTTTGAATGACAATTGTGCGGCCATGCAACACTGTACCCATATGAAATTTGAATACTTTTTCACACAACTATAGCTTTCTTTTGGTGGTATTTAATCAGCGCTGGTTTTTTAATTTTTTTTGCTAAACAAACAAAAAAAGACCAAAAATTTTGCAAAAAAAAACCCAAACATTTTTCATAGTTTGTTATAAAATTTTGCAAACGGGTAATTTTTCTCTTTCACTGATGTGCACTGATGAGGCTTTACTGATGGGCACTGATGAGGTGGCACTGATGGCCACTGATAGGTGGCACTGGTGGACGCTAATGAGGCTGCACTGATAGGTGGCACTGAGATGTTACACTGATGAGGAGGCACTGATTGGCAGCACTAGTGGGCACTGATTGGCAGCACTGGTGGGCTGTACTGTTAATCAGGACACTGATAACCAGTGCCCTAATTACTAGTGTAGATGTCCCTTTAACAGCAGCCAATCATCGTCTCTCCTCTACTCTCCTCACACTGACAGTGTGAGGAAAAGAAGTGCTGATAACTGGCTTCTGTTTGTATCGTGATCAGCTCTCATTGGACACAGCTGATCATGTGATTGGCCCTTTACCCTGATCAGCTGCAGGGGGCACGCGGGCAGTGCGCTCACTGGAGGACATCATATGACGGCCTCCCAGCAAAGTAAGCCTGTGCTGTAGCCATCATTCGGCTATAGCGGGGACGGGAAGTTAAAGCAATTTAGCATTTTTAATGTTCTACTTAATGTTCTAACCACTTCAGCCCCGGAAGGATTTCCCACGTTAGGACCAGAGCACTTTTTGCGATTTGGCATTGCGTCATTTTAACTGACAATTGCACGGTCGTGCGACGTTGTACCCAAACAAAATTTGTGTCTTTTTTTCCCCATAAATAGAGCTTTCTTTTGGTGATATTTGATCCCCTCTGCGTCATTTCTGATCACTGCTATAAACAAAAAAAGTGACAATTTTGCAAAACAAAACGATATTTCTTACTTTTTGATAAAATACAAATCCAAAAAATATATATATATATATATATAAAAAAAAAATGTATTCATCTGTTTTGGCTGATTTATATTCTTCCTCATCTCATTTTTTTGGTTAAAAAAATCGCAATCGGCTTTTAATGACTGGTTTGCGCAAAAGTTGCCGCGTTTACAAACCATGAGACTTAATTTCTGGCGTTTTTACAATTTTTTTTTATTACTAGTAATGGCGGCAATCTGTGATTTTTATCGGGACTGTGGTATTGTAGCGGGCATGTCGGACATTTTTGACACTTTTTTGGGACCGGACCAGAAATTTAAATGTCCACTGATTACTGTATAAATGTCATTGGCAGTGAAGGGGTTAACCTGCAGGGGGTGATCTAGGGTTTAACTGTGTTCCCTAGGTGTGTTCTAACTGTGAGGGGCTGGGCTACCAGGGGTATAAGAGATCTAACGGATCCCAGTGACAGGGATCAGTATCTCTCTTACATGCCCACTGACAGAGCGGGGAACCTCTGCAGTTCCCCGTTCTTCCTCTCTGGCAGCCACACTCCAGCAGCCGTTTATAGACAGCGATTCACGGGACAGCGCCACTCTGCAGCAGTAAATGTACGTGATGTGGTCGGGAAGCGGTTAAGCATAAAGCACTGCTCCCCACAAATGGATTTTGTTTTTTAATTTTTGCTTTGGTACATGTTCCCCGGAGCAGTGGAAAGGCTCCCCCCTCCCCCCCACACACACACAAACCATTTGTTTGACAACCCCTTGCCTATTAGCCTAGAAAATTACCAGAACTGATTTTTAGCATCCAGTTCCTATTGACTTCAATGAGGTTCAGATTTGGCACCCTAACTTCTTTAAAGTGATACTAAACACAAATGGTTTACATTGTGCCTTCTATTTCTCTATTTGGATGATGGCACTGTAATTATTTTAATAAAAAAACATATTTTTCCTAATCGATATACAGGTGTCACATGGCCCAGATCATTCCCAGCCTGTCTGCAGGGAAATATAATCAGGAGGAGCTTCTAGTCCTCTGCTGCTGGTCACATGTTCAAAAAAACAGTCTTTGAAATACACAGTAAAAATTAATAATATCAATAATCTGTTTTAAATTGTCATATAAATATATATTTGAAATCAAATCTTTATTATTATTTTTTTTTTTTGGCAATAACATGGTGTGGGCAGACTTCTGACAAAGGCTGTGTCACGCCCCTCCAGCCTGTGTCTTAAAATAACAGGGAGGTGAAGCCTCCATTAATCTACATGGAATATCCCACCCCCATTGTGTTTAGCTGTTTAGTGGGCATGAAGAAGGAGGGAGGGAGTGGGTTGTCATTTACCACTGTGTATACACCCACATGTGTGACTCAGATGTGATAGGGAGGAAATGCTCAGCATATAAACTCCCTAAAAACTGAGCATGTGCAGAGCTGCCGCCACAGCTGCAAAATCTCTAGCTCATTTAGAGACATAGACAGAAGGGGGAGATAGAGAGCAGCAGGATCAACCAGTTTTTTTGCAGAATACAGAAAACAAATCCCATAGTGAATATGAACAGCATGTAACACACCATTTTTCGATAGTTTTTTAAAAAGTGATACTTTTTAATGTTTGTCAAACCCACCTTGAAGCAAACCCAGGTACATTAGTCTCGTCCCTAGTGTTGGGGAATGCTTGTATTGTTCATTTACATCTGGGATGCAAACACTGTACTAAACATCTGAATCTGGGGAGAAATAGCGCTCGGCTACAGACGCACAGTGGCATTTTACCTTTTGATATCACAGTTTTTTCCATCTCTCTCTCCCTCTGGGTTTCTGATTTCTACAGCTGAAAAGCATTTAGATGAAAATTCTCCCTTTCTGAGAATTTGATTGCTGGGGAAGTTGGAGTGTAAAACATTGAGTATGGCATTCAGATTACAAGTCACACGTCTGCTGGAGCAGCAGATGACACCAATATCTGGGGACTGACAGTATGTTTAACACTGAACAGACCTGTCACACACACAGTGACAATATAACAGCTGTCTATTGAGACAACATACTAGTAAATATATATTTTCCTTGCAGTAACGTACCCCCCCCCCCCCCATACTTTGTCCACATGAAGTTCTTCATCTCCTCTCTGCAGTGTTCAGAAGAGCGATAATAAACATTTCTGACCATACGCAGAGTCTCCATGGGTTGGACAATCTCCATTGGTACCATTGCAGTCCTGTAGCACATCCATTTGTTGGCCGAAATAAAACTACAGCGGGCGGGACGCAATGGCAAAGATCAACTATTGTTTTTTGTGAGCGATTTATCTCTACAGCAAACTGAGTATCAACCAATACAATAACAGGGATTGCTAGAGTTCATTCAGAATTTTTTTTATTACATTAAATTTGGGGGTTTCAAAAACTTGACTCTGGATTTGGATTTCCAGAAGAATACTGGGAGAAAGGGGCCAAAGGTGCTCTAAATCTGTTTCTGCCTTATATCTACTTCTACTTGTCCCTGAGCACCCTTAGCTTGACTGCCACCAAGTCCCAACCTCCTATCTTAGTTTCCCTGGTAGAATTTTTAAAGGCGGTGACTCAGAATGCTTTTTGAACCCATAGTTTGGTTAGGCAAGGCTGTCAGGAGCTTCCCAAACCATTTTGCACAATATTTCATCATTTGTTGCTCTGTAATGCACACTTATTTGAAAACTGTTTTACCATTGACTTTAAAATGAACAGAGGCGTAACTAGAACCTTCAGTACCCCGGTGCAAGAGATTATGAAGGGTCCCCTGACTCCTGGCCAGGGCCCTTCCCTCTTCCCTTTATTACAGTACCACAACAGGGCCCTTTCACAAGTTCTGCAGCGGGCCCCCTTTCTGCCATCTTCGGGCCTCCCCATGGTGGTGAAATGCCAGGGCCCGGTCACGACTGCAATCTTTGCAATCCTGATAGTTCCCTCACTGGTGTCAGTAGTTTTTAATTTTTATTTTAATTGTATTTTTTTTTACCATTTCATTTTATTCTTTTTACAATTTTATTTTTACAATTTTTTTAGGAGCCCTGTTGGGGGCTTTGATGAGATATCAGGGGTCTAAACAAACCTCAGCTCTCAATCTCCATCTGTGAATAGCTGTGCACCGAACCTCCCTTT
Source organism: Glandirana rugosa (assembly GCA_018402905.1). Taxonomy (NCBI): domain Eukaryota; kingdom Metazoa; phylum Chordata; class Amphibia; order Anura; family Ranidae; genus Glandirana; species Glandirana rugosa. The sequence continues at coordinate 2,009,252 of BLSH010257403.1, read as the reverse complement.
CATTCAGAAACGAAAATATAGTAAAAACCGTTTACTATGCTTCAGTTATGAATGAACCAATTGGTACCAATCCGGTAGCCGGTAAATGACAAATTTACCAACCCATTCCCATCTCTCCATCATGGCACATCTTCTACAGCAGCTGGCAGGAGAGAGGAGGGGGAGACAGCAGCTCTGTGGGGAGACCAGGGAAGCACACAGGGACCCTGGGAACAGCAGAAAGTAAACTGGATAGAGGAAAATGCAGGAGATTGGGTCCTCTAAATGACACCCCCGCCATCCCTCCTATTCAGATGTACAAGGGAGGCACACGGGCCCCCGTGGACCATGGGGCCCGGTTGCAATTGCAACCTCTGCAACCCCTATCGTTACGCCCCTGCTTCCGAATTTCGGAGGTGTACAAATTTATAAATGTTCAACCATACAACTGATTAAACTTTTGTTAGTTACTACACTGCCCCTCACGTGATATCATAGAAACATAGAAGAGTGATGGCAGAAAATTACCAAGGGGTCAATTTTTCTTGTATATGTTTCTTAATTTTTATTATCTTTTTTGGCTGAGTATAGGTCTGTGTTTGTCCCAAGAATGTTCTAATCCATTTAAAGCAGTAGTAACCTTTCTTTTCCCCCTGCAAGGTAAAGGCATAATGTGCTAGTATGCATCGCATACTAGCACATTATGAAAGACTTACCTGAAACGAAGCCCTCCAGTGGTGCACTGTCACCACTGCAGAGGCTTCCATCTTCACCTGGTCTTCCTTCCGAGTTCGCAGGCTGCAGCCTTGATTGGCTGTGCCATGATGGCGTCACCCTTGCTCATAAGATAAGCTTATCTGTAGGTAAAAATGTCAGAGGGGAGTTTACTACCACTTTAATGTTAACTGACTCACTACTTCTGGAAGTCTATTTCAAACATCAACTTTTCCTTCATCCCTAGTTAAAAAAAAAAAATAGGTTTCATACAAAAAAAAAAACCTAAAGGATCAACCTTAACCACTTGCCAACCGCGCTATAGCCAAAATCTGGCTACAGCGTGGTCAGCTAATTCCAGGAGGGTGTCTAGACCTCCTCCCAGAATGACGCCCTCCTTTCCCGCACACCCCCCTAGGGCGTGCATTAGGCACGCTCTGTAATCGCTGTGTCCTTTGGACACAGCTGATCACAGATTGCAGTAAAGGTTCAATCAAAGTGGTCCTTTACCATGTGATCAGCTTTGTCCAATCACAGCTGATCACAATGTAAACAGACTTGCCAGTTATCAGCAGTCCTTTCCTCACATACTGTCACGGCATGAGGAGAGGAAAGCCAGTAAACAGCAATTCACACAGGGGTCTTTTACACTGATAATCAGGGGCCAGGGCACTGATCCTCAGTGCCCTGATGATCAGTGCAGCCCCATCAGTGTCAATCAGTGCTGCCTATCAGTGCATCAGTTTGGAAACCCCTGTAAACGCATGACATCATACACTGCCAGCTTTCAGCCTTCATCCTTTTGCCGACGGGCTGTTTATCATTTATTATTATCATTTATTATCAATGCAAGTTCCACTTGAAACAGGTCACCTTTAGGTCAGAAGTATGTTAGCTGCAAGTCAAATGCACCTGTCAATGAATTCTGAAAGATCTCAGAAGCATCTCATACTGACGTCAAACTGATGCCATCAACACAAGCCCAAAGTCCACCAATAGTGGCTGTTACGAGTCCTGGTTTTGCACACCTTTATTACGCCACGTTTGATTTGTGGTGCCAGTTTAGGTGATTTTATGAGATTTTCAAGCATTACCTGCAAGCTTCCATTGCCTCATGCCATGGTCCTTCCTATATGGGTCTCACTCGAAGTTTCATGAAAAGATCTTTTGGAAAACCATCAAGATAAGCGACCGGCAGATATATGAGGTGGAGAAATTATTATTGCATTCCAGTGTATAGCAGCAAAATGACTTTCAAGCTATTCCTTTAATGAGGAGCTGGAATGAAATCCTTGGTGAGGGAATCTAAAGCACTTATAGCGATTAATGTAACTGAACAATATTATATATCTGCTCATAATGGCTTCTAATAAAACAAAATGGCTCCACCGTTGCTAATGCTAAGTGCTTTATGTAGGCTTTCCCGGCAACATATTATCAAAGTTGAGAAAGCCTTGTCACAAGGTTGGCATAACATTCTAAAGCTAAGAATGAGACTTAAAGGCTTCCTGTGCATGCTCTTGTCTTGTCACCCAGCTCCATTCTTAGCATCTTCTACTCAAAAACTTGAATTTTTAACAAAATGTTTTGGGCTTTGGTCCACTTTTAAGGCTTTCCCTGTGCAACTTGCTCTCTCTGATTGGTGGATTTCCCCATTTTGAAACGAATATGTAAGTGTGCATAGCATGAGTTGTCATTGCCTTGTAGTGCCCCACTTGGTGAGAGGTCAAGTTTTTATTCTTTCTAGGAATTTGATAAAAAAAAGTTGCTATGCAGTTAGTCTTTGGGTTTTCCCCAACTCAAGACAATATACCATCACTGGCTGTGCTCTCTCTGGTGGTCTTCAAATGGACCTCCTCTACAGAATTGAACCAAAGAAGGACAGTTTTAAACCTCTGTTGGGAGTAAAATGTTCCTCAGCAGTGACTGATGTTGCTATTGTTGAGAAAGAATGTTCCAGTACAATGTTAACCAGGTGACCACTGGGCACTTGGCCCGATTTTCAGCTTTCAGTGCTCTCACATTTTGAATGACAATTACTCAGTCATGCAACACTGTCCATATGACATTTTTGTCCTTTTTTCACACAAATAGAGCTTTCTTTTGGTGGTATTTAATCACCGCTGTTTTTTAAATTTTTTTGCGCTATAATTAAAAAAATACTGACATTTTGCAAATTAGTAATTTTTCTTCATACATTTTGGCCAAAATTTATACTGCTATATATCTTTGGTAGAAAAAATAAAAATAAAATAGTATATATTATTTGGTCTTTGTGAAGGTTATAGAGTCTACAAGCTATGGTGCTAATCACTGAATATTGATCACACCTGATATACTGATGGCCTATCTCATTTCTTGAGACCCTAACAAGCCAGGAAAGTACAAATACCCCCCAAATGACCCCTTTTTGGAAAGTAGACATGGATGGATGGGCACTGTAGTGGCATGAATGGGCACTGTAGTTGCATGGATGTTGGTGGGTGAGCATGGATGGATGGCTGGGTGAGCATGGATGGGTGAGGATGGCTGAGCATGGATGGATGGGTGGCTGTTTGAGGATGGCTGGGTGGGTAAGGAAGGCTGAGTGGGGGAGCATGGATGGATGGGTGAAGATGGATGGGTGGGTGAGCATGGCTGGCTGGGTGAGGCTGGATGGATGGATGTGGGGGGGAAGCCTGGCACATAGCAGTGCTGTGGGCACTACACATCCTGCCCACAGCGCTGCTGCTCACTCCCCCTCTTCTCACACACTGCACCGATTGGTGCAGAGAGGGGAGAGAAAAGCCAGAACTTCCGCCGGCTTGTTTACATGTGATCGTTCCGTCATTTGGCGAGCGGCCATTCACCGCGATCTGTGTTTCCCCTGGACCCGGCGATCACGGATGTTCCTGGGTGCGCGCCCCAGGGGGCGCGTGGGACGCGCGTTCATGGAAGGACGTCATTGTACGCCCTCCCGAGTTAAGCAACCGCCCTGTAGCCATCATTTGACTATAGGGCGGCTGTTAACTGGTTAACTACAGTTGTAGAGTGGACTCCCATCACTTCTTACACACCATTAAAGAGCACATGTCTGAAAGTAATGTGAATACTTAAGAGAGAAGGAGGCTGACACTGGCTACAGAGAAATTGAAAATGCAGATCTAGTTGGAACCAGTTAAGGAGCAGCAAGGGCCAGAGAACCTGGGGTGTTGACCTGGTTTGATAGACTGATAGAGATTTTGAAATGTTAGTCCCCCTCCCACCCACCTTTCCGCCTAGTTGGAGAGATAGATTACCTCCTATCTGTACTAGTGAAGTGGTGATGAACCTTGGGTCAGGTCAAGCCCTGTCCATGGCAGAGTAGGACACACAGAGTTGGATGCTCTGTCAAGTGTGTGGCTCTGGATTTGAGGGAACTATCTGGAAGGCGGCTTGAAGAAAAGTCTGCTAAGAGGCATCTGGAAGAATAAATCCACTCTGTTGTGATGTAGCTACAATGAAAAAGGTTGGCTTTTGTTGGATTACATTGTGCATGTATTTTTGTACAGATATATTCTTCAGCCAGTAGATGGCAGTGTTTATATGTTTTTAAACTCTATGTCTTTTCACTATAATAAAAACTTCCTGTTTCCTGTCTGCAGTTAAACAGCAAAGCCCATGTGGACTGTACACTGTCTGTTCTGATTTTTAGATACATCTATGGTTAAACCCAATGTCTTTTCTCTACAATAAAAAGTTCCTTTTTCTTGACTGAAGTTAAGCAGCAAAGCCCATGTGGACTGTGCACTGACTGTTCTGCAGGGCTATATACAGAATTTCTAACAGCTTTCTCTCTGTACAGTGGCCAAATCACCCACCACTTAAACCACAGGTGGCATGAGCAAAAGAGGCATCTGCCCATGGCCTATTGTATTAACAGACACAAAGCCGCCTTCTAGCCCCCAATGAGTTATCAGAGCTATTATTAGTCCACGGGCACCTAGCCTACATGTATATGTGAAAAAAAATCAATAAAAGCATTGGAAAAAAAAGCTATACAGAATACTATCATTACCATTATCAGAATGCAGCATTTGAATTTTAAAGAGCGCCAGGTTTTGGGGGTCTTGGGCATTCGAGAAGAGGTGCGGCACTTTCCTAAAGGGACGTCTCTCTAAAGAATATGTCAACCCAGAATTTCATATTCCTGATATGTGCCTGATGTACCATGTACTTGTATGAAAAAGTGTCCTGCTCTCTTTGTATTGCTTCCTTTGTGTGAAATCCCTGGTGTTCCTGCCAGTCCCTCTGCTGTCCTATTAAAAACTGACCATGCTAAGCAGGAGAGCACAGTGTGGTCAGTTCTCTATCTATGCTGGGAACTCAGCCTGCTCTTCCCCAACAATCAGACTGGTGCTGACACCCCCACCCGCTACCCCTGCACAGCCATTCAGAGGGTTGTGGGTGGTGAGGGATGTCAGTGGGTTGGTGGTGAGGGATGTCAGTGGGTGGGTGGTGAGGGGTGTCAGTGGGTGGGTGGTGAGGGGTGTGGGTGTGAGGGGTGTCAATGGGTGGGTGGTGAGGGGTGTCAGTGTGTGGGTGGTGAGGGGTGTGGATGGTGTCAGTGGGTGGGTGGTGAGGGGTGTCAGTGAGTGGGTGTAGAGGGATGTGGGTGGTGTCAGTGGGTGGGTGGTGAGGGGTATCAGTGGGTGGGTGGTGAGGGTTGTGGGTGTGAGTGGTGTCAGTGGGTGGGTGCAGAGGGGTGTGGGTGGTGTCAGTGGGTGGGTGGTGAGGGGTGTCAGTGGGTGCCACATTTATTCCTAATTTTCAGATTGAGCCCAGGCGAGCTGGGCGGTCATGAGTGCCGAGAGAGGCACTGTGGTATGTTGCTACATAACTGTGCATCAAGAATATCATGCAATTTGGGTTTTCAATCACAGATCTGAAAATTAGGAAGAAATGTGACAGACATCCGGGAAAAAGCAGCAACAGTGCCGGCTCAGTTCACACATAGGAGACTTGTCAGGCAACTTGAGTTGCCTGACAAGTCGCCTCCATGCACTGCAATGGAAACGTTCTAATCAGAGCGACCCAAGTCACTCCGATTTAGAAAAAGGTTCCTGTACGACTTTTGGGGCGACTTGCATTGGCTTCTATTACAGAAGTCGTTTGCAAGTCGCGCTGCGCAGAGGTCGCCCTCTGTGCAGAGGTCAGAGTCACCTACAGGTCAGATGCCTATGTGGGGCAAGTCGGATGAAGTCACCCGTTTCGATTATGAGGCAGTCGCTGCATCGATGCCACATGGTGGATGGCCGAATCGCGATGCATTGATGCAATGATTAATTTCAGCACCCCTATTACACATGCACACACACGCAGATATGTTTGAGCTTTGGGGTGCGCATCCTAATGCCATAGACTGTGCACACCTATGGATCACTTATTTTTTTTTTAAATGGGGAAAAAAGGTATTTATAATGTGTTTTTTTACATCTATACAAATGTTTTCCTTTCATTTCTATTTTAAACTGAGTGGGGTGTTTTACAAGGCGAGGGTTTATATATACTTTAACCACTTGCCGACCGTCAACTGCAGGTCGACGGCGACAAGGTGGCTCTCCTGCGCAAACCGTCGTCATCTGACGGCGGCTGCCATATCGCGCACTGTGAGAGCGCGCAATCTCCGCCGGCTACCCGCGATGCCCCCCCCCCCCCCCCGGAGTGAAAGAACGGAGGTCCGTGTAAGTAAACACAGACCTCCGTTCTGTGAGGGGGGAAGGGCTGTGATCACAGCCTTCCTGTACATGGAGGCTGTGATCACTTCCCTTTCCCAGTCAGGGCAGCCCACACACAGTTAGAACACGCCCAGGGAACACAGTTAACCCTTAGAGCGCCCCCTGCAGGTTAACCCCTTCACTGCCAATGGCATTTACACAGTAATCAGTGCATTTTTATAGCACTGATCGCTGTATAAATGCCAATGGTCCCAAAAAAGTGTCAAAATGGTCCGACATGTCCGCTGCTATACCGCAGTACTGCTAAAAATCGCAGATCGCCACCATTACTAGTAAAAAATAAAAAAAAATAAAAACCCCAGAAATGAATTCTCATCATACGTAAACGCGGCAACTTTTGCGCAAACCAATCAATAAACGCAGATTGCGATTTTTTTTTATCACAAATATGAGGAAGAATATAAATCGGCCAAAACCGATGAAAAAAATGTTTTTTTATTATTTATTTTTTTTGGATTTGTATTTTAGCAAAAAGAAAAAAAATTGGGGTTTTTTTGCAAAATTGTCGCTCTTCTTTTGTTTATAGCGGCGATCAGAAATGACGCAGCGGTGATCAAATACCACCAAAAGAAAGCTCTATTTGTGGGAAAAAAAGGACGCAAATTTTGTTTGGGTACAACGCCGCACGACCGCGCAATTGTCAGTTAAAGCGACGTAGTGCTGAATCGCAAAAAGGGCTCTGGTCAGGAAGGGGGCAAATCCTTCCGGGGCTGAAGTGGTTAAGCATGACTTGCATACAAGAGGCACATTGATCCTATTGGTTTGTTCCATTGATCTTATAATACTCTGCTAGAGATTGTTTACTGTGTATAGCTATTATTGTTTAATAAACATTATAGCATTATGTTCTAGTTGGAGAGGGCTCTTATCCTCATACCACCACTAATAAAATGGCACAAAGATGAGCACCACTTGACCTGAGATGACCTGCACCAGGAGCTTCTCAGTGAACATTCATTTCATGGAGGGGTCCTTGCTATAACAGAGGCCAGAAACACAGCTGTACAATTCAATAGATGTAAAAATAGCCAATGTGTGCCTCTTCCCTGGACCACTAATTGGAATTGTATGGGGGTAATCTATGTAATGATAATATTCAGTATATGAATATATTTCATTTTTAGTGATCTCGCGTGACTTTAATTATAATTTTCTCCACCAGTAATCACTTCTGGAACGTCCCATGTACATTTACTGCATCAAGGCGGCCCTTCATGCGCACGCACCATCAGCGACTCGCTCCCACTGTGATTGGACACAGCAGGAGCCAATCAGCGGGTCCGGCAGACCGATGTCCGTCGGGACCCGCCAATCGTTCCTGAGGCAGGGAGAACGGCGATCTGCCAATGTAAACAAGGCAGATCGCCGTTCTGTCAGAGGGGAAGATGGAGATTTCTGCTAAGCAGGAACAAGGATCTCTGTCTTCCCCCCACTCAAAGCACCCCACCGTTAACAAGCACTCCTAGGGAGCACATTTAATCCTTTGATCGCCTCTGATGTTGACCCCTTCCCTGCCAGTGTCATTAGTACAGTGACAGTGTATTTTTTTTTAGCACTGGTCACTGCATTGGTGTCACTGGTCCCCAAAAAGCGTCACTTAGTGTCAGATTTGTCTCAGTCCTGCTAAAAATTGCTGATTGCCACCATTACTGGAAAAAAAAAAAATTCCATAAATCTATCCCATAGTTTGTAGACGCTATTACTTTTGTGCAAACCAATCAATATACGCTAATTGGGATTTTTTTTTAACCAAAAACATGTAGCAGAATACATTTTGGCCAAAACTGATGAAGAAATGTTATTTTTACATTTTATTTTTATTTTAATTTTTATTGCATATGTTTTATAGCAGAAAGTAAAAAATATTGCTTTTTTTTAAAAAATTATCTTTTTTTGTTTATAGAGCAAAAAATATGAAATAAAAACCGCAGAGGTGATCACATACCACCAAAAGAAAGCTCTATTTGTGGGGAAATGTATTAACTCCAGCTAACACTTTAACCGGTTACAGGAACAGTTTTTTTTTTCCTTTTGGGATAAAGGTTTTACATAAATAAAAGCTGATCATTCTAAGCACCCCTGTTAGTGGTAAATGGTTTGTCTCTTTCCTCTAACTGTTACATCTGCAGGATAGGTTGTTCTGTTAAAAAAAACAACAGAGCCACCAGATAGGGTATACAGAGCCACCAGATAGCAGTATACAGAGCCACCAGATAGGGGTATACAGAGCCACCAGAAAACAGTACACAGAGCCACCAGATAGCAGTATACAGAGCCACCAGATAGGGGTAAGATAGCAGTATACAGAGCCACCAGATAGGATATACAGAGCCACCAGAGAGCAGTATACAGAGCCACCAGATAGGGGTATACAGAGCCACTAGAGAGCAGTATACAGAGCCACCAGATAGGGGTATGCAGAGCCACCAGATAGAGGTATACAGAGCCACGAGATAAGGGTATACAGAGCCACCAGAGAGCAGTATACAGAGCCACCAGAGAGCAGTATATAGAGCCACCAGATACGAGTATTCAGAGCCACTAGAGAGCAGTATACAGAGCCACCAGAGAGCAGTATAAAGAGCCACCAGAGAGCAGTATACAGAGTCAACCAGATAGGGGTATACAGAGCCACCAGATAGGAGTATACAGAGCCACCAGAAAACAGTATACAGAGCCACCAGATAGCTGTATACAGAGCCACCAGATAGGATATACAGAGCCACCAGAGAGCAGTATACAGAGCCACCAGATAGGGGTATACAGAGCCACTAGAGAGCAGTATACAGAGCCACCAGATAGGAGTATGCAGAGCCACCAGATAGAGGTATACAGAGCCACCAGATAAGGGTATGCAGAGCCACCAGATAGGAGTATACAGAGCCACCAGATAAGGGTATACAGAGCCACCAGAGAGCAGTATACAGAGCCACCAGAGAGCAGTTTACAGAGCCACCAGATAGGAGTATACAGAACCACCAGATAGGGGTATACAGAACCACCAGATAAGGGTATGCAGAGCCACCAGAGAGCAGTATACAGAGCCACCAGATAGGAGTATACAGAGCCACAAGATAGGAGTATACAGAGCCACTAGAGAGCTGTATACAGAGCCACCAGAGAGCAGTATACAGAGCCACCAGATTGGAGTATAGAGAGCCACCAGATAGGGGTAAACAGAGCCCAGAGATATGGGTATACTGTATACAGCCACCAGAGAGCAGTATACAGAGCCACCAGATAAGGGTGTACAGAGCCACCAGAGAGCAGCATACAGAGCCACCAGAGAGCAGTATATAGAGCCACCAGGTACAAGTATTCAGAGCCACCAGAGAGCAGTATACAGAGCCACCAGAGAGCAGTGTAAAGAGCAACCAGAGAGCAGTATACAGAGCCAATCAGATAGGAGTATACAGAGCCACCAGATAAGGGTATACAGAGCCACCAGAGAGCAGTATACAGAGCCACCAGAGAGCAGTATACAGAGCCACCAGATAGGGGTATACAGTGACACCATATAGTAGTATACAGCACTACACCCCCGCCTCGCGGGCGGCACTGACAGCATGTACCACCGGCATTTACTTTGTGTGCAGAGGATCCTCCTGTCTCCTCCATAGTGGTGGCGGTGTGTGGAGAGGGCGGACAGAGGTGCCCACTCCTCATGTTTCCTCTTCCTTGCCAAAGTGCCTAGGCATCCAATAGGATCGCCTGATGCTTTGGCCAATCAGTAAATTGGTCTCACCGACCTGTCCCCTGATTGGTGGGGAGGCACTGCAGTGTGAAAATAGTGAAAATTAATTTTCTATGGTCACACAATTGGGTGGGATCGGGGCGCACTCTCTCTCTCTCTAAGCTGCCTTATACTGGCGCCGGCCCTGCGTCACACTACCATGCAATTGTCAGCTAAAATAACGCAGTGCCGTATCACATGACCAGGATTTTTTTTGTGATACCTGCCGAAGAGGTTAAACTGTTCAAAAAAAGTGACAGCTGCAGGGGTTGGGACATATCACATAACACTGTAAAAGTAGCAGTGGCATCATCACTGTGCTGTACATGTGCAGAGAACAGTGTTGTGGGAGGGGCCCAGCAGGCTCCACCCACTACAGGCTGCCTGCAGATAACTACAGGAGGGGCGGAGACAAGACCAGCCACCCTGCACAAGGACAGAGAGCAGCAGTGAGCGGTCTTTTTTACAGGAAAACTCTCACACTGGATTACTGCACAGATCTGGAAGAAAATACACAAAGCACACTGATATTTAAGTAGCATTAGACAACAGGGTTCAGCTGAACCCTTGGTTAAATCTCTCCCTGCGTATGTCAAAGATACTAGACATATCCTTAACATCTTGAATGAGTGTGGATATAGAGAGGGACAGTGGTTGGTGACCGCCGACGTCACATCTCTATATACTAACATTCCCCATCATTGGGGATTACTTTCAGTGGAGCATTTCCTGAATAGGGGGTCCACTGTGCCTGTGATACAGAGACAGTTCATTATGGACCTTTTGAAATATACCACCACTCATAATTTTTTTTAGCATGAAGGGAACTTTTTCCTCCAACATAGAGGTGTGGCCATGGGGGCTAAATTTGCCCCCAGTTTGGCCAACCTCTTTATGGGGAAATGGGAGGAGGACGTCGTCTATGCCCAGGATCGCCCTCAACTGATCCTATGGGCTAGGTATATTGATGACGTCCTCCTCCTATGGGAAGGCTCAGCTGAATCCCTCTTTGATTTCATGTCAGAACTTAATGCCAACGATAGGGGGATCGAACTAAAATATGAGGCCAGTCAACACTCCATTAACTTCTTGGATTTGAAAATCTGGGGGGAAGGTGGACAGCTGTTTACATCCACTTTCTTCAAAAGTAGGGATAGAAATTCTTTTATCCCGAGTGACAGTTGCCACCATCCAGCATGGTTAAAATCTATTCCAAAAAGTTAATTTCTATGTTTAAGACGTAATTGTACCAGGTTGCAAGATTTTCAAGATCAGGCTACTAGTCTTGCATCCAGATTTTTAGCTAAAGGAGATGTGCAGCACCTGAAACTACGGATACTGGAAGCCTGCGCTAGCATTTCTCCTGCGGTGTTGCTATCAGTGTGTGAAGAGTGGGAGAAGAGGGTTGCATTGACAATCCAACACAATGGGCAGCACATTGAACACATTTTATAAGTGGTCAGAAACTTGTAAATAACTCATGAAAGAATAAAGTTACGTTAAAACCAAGCACACCACTGTTTTTCTTGTGAAATTCCCAATAAGTTTTATGTGTCACATGACCCTCTTCCTATTGAAAAAACAAAAGTTGGATTCAAAATGGCCGACTTCAAAATGGCCGCCATGGTCACCACCCATCTTGAAAAGTTTCCCCCCTCACATATACTAATGTGCCACAAACAGGAAGTTAATATCACCAACCATTCCCATTTTATTAAGGTGTATCCATATAAATGGCCCACCCTGTATATTGCGCAGCATCACAGATCATGGTATATAGCACAGCCTCACAGATCAGGGTATACAGCGCAGCCTCACAGATCAGGGTATATAGCTCAGCCTCACAGATCAGGGTATATAGCGCAGCTTCGCATATCAGGGTATATAGCGCAGCATCACAGATCATGGTATATAACTCAGCATCACAGATCATGGTATATAGCACAGCCTCACAGATCAGGGTATATAGCGCAGCCTCACATATCAGTGTATATAGCACAGCCTCATATATCAGGGTATATAGTGCAGCCTCACATATCAGGGTAACAGCAGATAAAGATACTTCAAACACCTGGTGTTAGCACTTCAATCATCCTGGCACCATGGTATGGTGTCAGGATGATTGAAGCACATTATTTCTATTATTACATTTACATTGTAATATAACATGAAATCATTCAACTCACAAGACAGAGTATACAGCACAGCATCACAGATCATGGTGTATAGCGTAGCATCACAGATCATGGTATATAGCGCAGCATCACAGATCATGGTATATAGCACAGCCTCACAGATCAGGCTATATAGCGCAGCCTCCCATTTCAGGGTATATAACGCAGCCTCACATATCAGGGTATATAGCGTAGGCTCACAGATCAGCTTATATAGTGCAGCCTCACAGATCAGGGTATATAGCACAGCATCACATATCAGGGTATATAGTGCAGCATCACAGATCGGGGTATATAGCGCAGCATCACAGATCATGGTATATAGCACAGCCTCACAGATCAGAGTATATAGCGCAGCCTCACATATCAGTGTATATAGCACAGCCTCACATATCAGAGTATCACCAGATAAAGATACTCCAAGCACCTGGTGTTAGCGCTTCAATCATCCTGGCACCATGGTTGGTATGGTGTCAGGATGATTAAAGCGCATTATTTATATTATTACATTGTAATATAAAATGAAATCATTCAACTCACAGGACGGTATATAGCGCAGCAAAACAGATCATGGTATATAGCACAGCCTCACAGATCAGGATGTATATAGTCAAGCCTCACATATCAGGGTATATAGCGCAGACTCACATATCAGGGTATATAGCCCAGCCTCACATATCATGGTATATAGCACAGCCTCACATATTAGGGTACATAGCACAGCATCACAGATCATGGTATATAGCACAGCCTCACAGATCAGGGTATATAGTGCAGCCTCACAGATCAGGGTATATAGTGCAGCCTCACAGATCAGGGTATATAGTGCAGCCTCACATATCAGGGTATATAGCACAGCTTCACATATCAGGGTATATAGCACAGCCTCACATATCAGGGTATATAGCGCAGCATCACAGATCATGGTATATAGCACAGCCTCATATATCAGGGTATACAGCACAGCCTCACATATCAGGGTATATAGCACAGCCTCACATATCAGGTATATAGCGCAGCCTCACATATCAGGTATATAGCGCAGCCTCACATATCAGGGTATATAGCACAGATTACACATATCAGGATATATAGCGTAGCCTCACAGATCAGGGTATATAGCACAGCCTCACATATCAGGGTATATAGCGCAGCCTCACATATCAGGGTATATAGCGCAGCATCACAGATCATGGTATATAGCGCAGCATTACAGAACATGGTATATAGCGCAGTCTCACATATCAGTGTACATAGCGCAGCCTCACATATCAGGGTATCACCAGATAAAGATACTCCAAACACCTGGTGTTAGCGCTTCAATTATCCCGGCACCATGGTTGGTATGGTGTCAGGATGATTGAAGCGCATTATTTCTATAATTACATTGTAATATAAAATGAAATCGTTCAACTCACAGGACAGAGTATACAGCACAGCATCACAGATCATGGTATATAGGGCAGCATCACAGATCATGGTATATCCACTTCAGCCCCGGAAGAATTTCCCAGGTTAGGACCAGAGCACTTTTTGCAATTCGGCACTGCGTCGCTTTAACTGACAATTGCGCGGTCGTGCGGCGTTGTACCCAAACTAAATTGGCGTCCTTTTTTTCCCACAATTAGAGCTTTCTTTTGGTGGTATTTGATCCCCTCTGCGTCATTTCTGATCACTGCTATAAACAAAAGAAGAGCGACCAATTTTGCAAAAAAAAACAAATTTCTTACTTTTTGCTAAAATACAAATCCAAAAAAAAAATATAAAAAAACATTTTTTTCATCGGTTTTGGACGATTTATATTCTTCCTCATATTTGTGATAAATCACAATTGGTGTTTACGGATGGTGAGAATTCATTTCTGGGGTTTTTATTTTTTACTAGTAATGGCGGTGATCTGCGATTTTTAGCGGTAATGCGATATTGCAGTGGACATGTCGGACATTTTTGACACTTTTTTGGGACCAATGACATTTATACAGCGATCAGAAATTTAAATGTCCACTGATTACTGTATAAATGTCATTGTCAGGGAAGGGGTTAACCTGCAGGGGGAGATCTAGGGGTTAACTATGTTCCTTGTGTGTGTTCTAACTGTGGGGGGGTTGGGCTACCATGGGCATGAGAGATCTAACTGATCCCAGTAACAGGGATCAGTAGATCTCCCATGCCCCCACTAACAGAGCGGGTTTACATCGGCGGTTCCTCGTACTATGCCTGTGGCCGCTCATCGCGGCTCGCCGGCGGACATCAGGTCCGCCCGAGCCGCGGGCACACTCCTCAGGAGTGCGGCGGGTGCACGCCCCCCCTAGCGGCCACTCGCAGATCGCCGTTTTTTTTTTACGGCGATTCGCGCCCAGCGTCCACACTGCTGCCGTAAATGGACGGTGGGCGGTGTGGAACTGGTTAAAGCACAGTCTCACAGATCAGGGTATATAGCGCAGCCTCATATATCAGGGTATATAGCGCAGCCTCACATATCAGGGTAAATAGGGTAGCCTCACATATCAGGTTACATAGCGTAACCTCACATATCAGGGTATCAGCAGATAAAGATACTCCAAACACCTGGTGTTAGTGCTTCAATCATCCCGGCACCATGGTTGGTATGGTGCCAGGATGATTGAAGCGCATTATTTCTATTATTACATTGTAATATAAAATGAAATCATTCAACTCACATGACGGTATATAACGCAGCAAAACAGATCATGGTATATAGCACAGCCTCACAGATCAAGGTGTATATAGTGCAGCCTCACATATAGGGTATATAGCGCAGCCTCACATATCATGGTATATAGCGCAGCCTCACATATCAGGGTATATAGCACAGCATCACAGATCATGGTATATAGCACAGCCTCACAGATCAGGGTATATAGTGCAGCCTCACAGATCAGAGTATATAGTGCAGCCTCACATATCAAGGTATATAGCGCAGCCTCATATATCAGGTATATAGCGCAGCCTCACATATCAGGGTATATAGTGCAGCCTCACATATGGGGATATATAGCGCAGCCTCACATTTTAATGGTATATAGCGCAGCCTCACATATCAGGGTATATAGAGCAGCCTCACAGATCATGGTATATAGCTCATCCTCACATATCTGGGTATATAGCACAGCCTCACATATCAGGGTATATAGTGCAGCTTCACATATCAGGGTATATAGTGCAGCCTCACATATCTGGGTATATAGCACAGCCTCAGATATCAGGGTATATAGTGCAGCCTCACATATCATGGTATATTGTGCAGCCTCACATATCAGGGTATATAGTGCAGCCTCACATATCAGGGTAAATAGTGCAGCCTCACAGCCAGCTCCAGCCACCCCACCCCCCCACCCGTGGCCGGACCAGCGGCTCTTACCCGCTCGAGTGCAGGACTCTCCTTCCCTGTGTTCAGTGCAGTTAGCAAGCTTTGGTGTACAAAATAATTGTTGACTTGTACACTGAGAGAGAAGCCGATTGGCTGCATGGATTGGAGGCCTCCAGAGTGCCCTCTTAAATCAGTGCCTCCAGAGAGCTCCGCTAGTGCCTCCAGAGTGCCATCTTACATTAGTGTCTCCAGAGTACCCCCTTATATTTTTGCAGAGTGCCCCTTAGTACCTCCACAGTGTCCCCTTACATCTTCCGGAGTGCCCCCTTATATTCTTCCAGAGTGCCCCTTAGTACCTGCAGAGCACACCTTTAGTACCTCTAGAGTGTCCCCTTACATCCTCCAGAGTGCCACCCTAGTACTAAAAAGAGAAATTATATGGATTTTACATGTGGTTGAGCACTTGCGACCTATGATGGAGCTGGACCAGTCACTCAAAGATCGATTGCACAGACACACAGACAGCCACTAGAAAGTGTCAACATGTATGCTAAGATAATGGAAATACGGTACAGCAAAAACATTACAGAAAATATAGTATGGGTTTCCTTTAAATGCATTCTTTTCTAATATTCCTCTGAAACTGCTCCGTGTTGATCCATGAATGCTATTGAACATCACTTTGACCTACACTGCTCTGATATTTGTGCTTGGTGGCCCTTTAATATACGCTGCAGATAAACCTCCCCGCTGTAGATATATTTATACAATCTATTAAACACCTTTTTTTTTCTTTTTTCTTGTAACAATAACGCAGCCCTTGGCTGGAGTCTGTGCGGATGAGTCACTCAGTAAATGTTACAAGTCGGAGGATGTATGTAGTGAATGAGCCGCGCAAATGTAACACAAGACAATTGCGGCTCCATCCAACGCACCATCTTCTGCTTCCACATCGCACTATTATGGTGGATAATAAATAACCTGAAACTCTAAATATGAAAAGAGAAAATAGGTTTGTATAGCAGGTGTAATATATTCCACCTTCCTTCAAAGCTCTCCACTTCTGAATGTGTTCTCACAGCTTTACCAACCGCCATTCTACAGTCTATTGACAGTGTCCTTACACCTTACTGGGATGTGGTTGTGGTTGGAGCTTAAAGTGGAACTGAACTCTGCAAGCTGTGCCTAAATAAAGGACAAGCAAAAGGGAAACATGTCCAGTATTGCCTGAGGTCTCCTTGCAGCTGATCTTTTCTCCATTACAGACTTACCATGCCTTGTTTGTGTCTCTGTGTAGATGTCACCATCTTGATGGAAGCAGGGCTTTACTTCGTGGTATCAGAGCTGCCTGCTTGGTGATCCAATGACTGGTGGGGCAATGTTAGAGACGGGGAAAGCACAGATCCACAGAATGGATGAAGAAGAAGCAGGGAGATCCTTGCACTGTACATCTTTAGGTGCAGCTTCCTCTCCAGCAAGGAGAACAGTAAGAGGCACAATGGTGACATCACCAAAGCCCCAGTTAGCACCACTCTACTACTTAATTAGAAATATAAATGCCTTTGACTTTTGCTCAGTGAACAAAAGACTGCTTGACTTGAGTTGGGGTAGGCATGGGGCAGGTTAGTCTGTGCACTTGTAGCATTCCCAACCCCCACCTTTCAGCACTCGCCCCTTTGTGTGTTTTTTTCTTTTTCCCTTCTACCTTCTTCCTCATCCCCCTACTGGGTGTCCCTCTACTTTTCAAACATTAAAGTGTTGCTAAACCCAGGAGCATTCACTATATATCTGGCCTCCCACAGTACACAGAACTTGGAAATGCAATTATTTTAGAAAGTATAAACTGCTAAATACCTTTTTCCCATCAGAAGTATATAGCAGTCTTGTGACTTCTATCAGTGTCTGGTTAAAGTTTGTAGGAGGAGGTTTCATTCTTCTCTGACTGTCCTATCATGATGCAGGACCCCTGGCCCTCTGTCTAGACAGTACTAATTGGTCCTGTGCTGATCACATGCACCCTCCCAAGAAAAAAACAACTCTCTATCAATACACACCAAACTGAGCAAGTGCAGAGTGCCCCCTGGCTCTGTATTATCAGGAAATATATTGGGGACAGTGGAAGGAGGAGAGGATCAGAGAAGACAGGATCAAACAGCCTTTTTACACAATGCAGAGGATTAACCCCTCAGGTTCCGCAGTGAGTATAACAAGCATGCTTCACTGCATATACAGACTGATGTTACTGTTGTGGTTTTAGTAACACTTTAATTTCTACCCTTGCTTTGCCCCCTAGTTCACATCTCCCTCTGCTGGAGAGGACAAACATTTCAACCAATATTTGAAGTATTTGGACCTGGAACTAATGTGTGAGACCTAAGAAAGGAGCCTGGTGGAATGTAAGCATCTAAAGATTGGTATTCTGCATATGTATAAATTTGTGGTTCATTTGTTAAATATTATATATGATATCACATTGCTTTTTACATTGTTTTTTACATCAAGGTATATTGCTGTATACTTAAGCTGCCCATACATGGCCAGTTAAGCAGGGACTGGCCAAATTTTGATCCATGTATGGGCAGGCTGGTTTAAGGTTTCGATCTACCAATCGACTTACATACAACCACCTTGGTGTTTTTCTGCTGCTCAGTCAGCACTGACAGCGCTGATCAGTGTATTCTGAGGGTGGGAAAGTCTCCTCATCAGAACACAATAGCTCAGCAGGACGGATTCCATCATCCACCTTGAATTTGTGCATGGAGGAATCGGGTCAGTTTTCTTCATTCAACCAGCTGGTTGAAGGAGAAAAACTGACCCATCAATGGCCAGATTTACTCTTGGAATACCCTTTTGTGCTCCCAAAATATAAAGAATAGAGAAAAAGAAAGAATTGTGAACATACTGGAACTTATGAAAGATATGAGAATAAGAGAATATCCACCAAATATTCCCATATTGATTGCCAAGCTGCTTATAAGATTATGCTACATATAAAAAGATTTAATTAAAAAAATATGAATCCAACAAAGTCAGTACTTTGAATTTATTATACTGTAATTCTAAATCCTTCAACCAATTAGCCCCTAGTCATTGATTTGATATATGGAGCAAGCAAGGTGGCGCTAGATTTGTCTCTTCATAAAGAAGGTTTTGCGGGGTGGCTCAGAGGAGCCTCGTTTTCATTCTGTTGGCACAGCATTCAGCCATGCACCATATGTAGTAATGTCGGCTGACAAACAAAGCACCAAGAAATCATCTCAAAAGTCCAAAATGATTTAATATTATCATCATCACACATAACAACAGGAAGAAAAAAGGTAGCCAACGTATTTCAGGGGCTGAAAATCTCCCCTTTACCAGGGCTTGGACGATGTAGGAGAAATGTCTATTGGACTCAAAACTAAAACTGCTGGACAGAAATCTTTATAACATCAGAAACAATTAAAATTGTAATTGTGCTTGTATCCAAGTGTTAGGGACATCACAAACACACATTACGTGCTGCAGCTTGGTGCTTCCCACTGCCCTAAGCACTGCAGATTAGCGGAACTGGGTAGCAGTATTTAGCCCCATGTCTCTGTGTGTAGGTGGCCATCTTGGTAGCGGTAGGGCTTTCCTTCTTTATGTCAGAATTGCCCCCCTGATGATTGGTAATCTGATGACTGGTGTGGTAGATAGAGGTGGATGAAGCACATATCCACAGAATGGATGAAGCAGAGGCAGAGAGATGCCTGCACTGCAGGTCCGTATTTACAGCTTCCTCTCCAGCAAGAGAACAGTGTACATAAAAGAAAGCCGGCAGCTCGATCTTCCAAAATGAATACATTTATTAATCCAGGTATGGTACAGAATCATACAGGGGAGTGCCTTAGTTGATCTTACACTGTAAATATGAAGCTATGAGGCTACAGCACCTAAGTGCCCAGACTGGAAATCTGGAAGCTGTATTCAAATAAGAGACAGGCAAAGGACAAAGTCTATAGTACTACCTGAGGTCTCCCTGCAGCTGAACTCTTCTCCATTACTGACTTAGCATGCCTTGTACTGCCCTGTGTCTCTGTGTGAAGATGACCGTCTTGGTAGAGGCAGGGCTTTGCTTCCTCATGTCAGAGCTGCCCCCCTGATGACTGGTGATCTGATGACTCTTGGGGTAATGATAGAGGTGGAGGAAGCACAGATTCACAGAATGAAGCACAGGCAGGGAGATCCTTGTACTGCTGATCTTTAGGTATACTTTTCTCTCCAGCAAAGAAAACTGAGCAGCACAGTAGTCACATTACCAAATCTCACTCCAAACTGTTCAGACTAGTAGCCAGAGGAAGCATTGCCATAGGTGATCTCAAATAATGAGTTATGAGGCTACAGAACAGGTGTGCCTAGGCACAGGAAGTGCACTGCTAAAATTTAGAAGGAATTCAAGACAAAAGGTAGATTTTTACTGGGTAGCTGAAGTATAAATAATACATCTACAGTAGGTGTTCCCTCCTGGACAGAAATCTCAAACAAAACCTACAGCCAAGTGTTAGGGACATCACAAACACATGCATACCCTCCTCCGCCCTGAGCACTGCAGATTAGTGGACCTGGATAGCCTTGCTCTACCATGTTTTTCTGTGTGCACGCGGCCATCTTGGTAGATGCAAGGCTTTGATTTACCATGTCAGATCTATCCTCATGGGGGGCTAATAATAGAGGTGCAAGAAACAAAGAGCAATAGATGTAGCAGAGGCAGAGATATTCTTGCTCTGCAGCTCCTCAGGCAGGGCCGGCCCAAGACATTGTGCTGCCTGGGTCCAAGAGTAAAATGCTCACAAACACTACAGGGATTGTGAACCGACATCCAAAACAAACTCTAAAGACAGGTCCTCCCTTGTGGATGACATCTACATAATAAATATGAAGTCGATGGGTCATTTTTAGATGGAAAACAGAACTTAAGGAAGATTTAAAATCGTCACGTGAAGGACACGGATCCGTGTGGACAAGACATCGGAGTATTGAGTAATA
>BLSH010257403.1:1956783-1976947 GCA_018402905.1 Glandirana rugosa | reverse complement strand
AGGGGGTCCCTGCCTGTCACATAGCGGTGCTGTGGGCACTTCAGATCCTGCCCACAGCACCGCTGCATCTCCTCTCTCCCCCCTCTCCCCCCTCCCCTGTCACACTGCACCGATCGGTGCGGAGAGGGGGGAGACAAGCCGGCACTTCCGCCGGCTTGTTTACATGTGATGCTCCGTCATTTGACGGAGCGATCACATGGTAAACGGCCGCTCCAAGCGGCCATTTACCGGGATCCGTGATGCGCCGGGTCTCATAGACCCGGCGGTCACGGATGCTCCCAGGTGCGCGCCCCAGGGGGCGCGCGGGAGCGCGATTGTGGGAGGACGTTATATAACGTCCTCCCACAACAATGGGTGCCACTTGCCGACGTGTATCTACGATACACGGTCGGCAAGTGGTTAAACAATCCACTGAGCTGGCCAGAATTAGTTCTTGAGGGAGTCTATTCCACATTTTCACAGCTCTTACTGTGAAGAAGCCTTTCCATACGTGGAGTTTAAATCTCTTTCCCTCCAGATGTAAAGATTGCCCCTTGACCATTTTAATGAAAGTGAATAACACAACACCAACTTCATTATATGCCCCACTTATGTATTCATACACGGTGATCATATCCCCCATTATACGCATCTTCAAAGAGAGAATAAATTCAGTTCAGTGATCGGCAAACAGCACAAACCCAGTGTGTGCAGAACATTGAGCGTGCTTTGGAGAAATACGACTGTGTTGTTGTCACAAACACTCTGGCACCCGACACGGAACAGATGGAAAAGATCAGATCCGAGCTGCGTTCTCACTCTTAAATAGATCACTTCTCGGCGTGATGCACCGTTACATTTAACGCCACATCAGTCGTCTCCCTCTCTATAATACTTTGCATTCAACATAAACACCCGACTTGTGCAGATGTTTCAATTCAGGCCGGATGCTGGGAGCTGACAATCTAAATGTGAGATGCCTGCCAGGGTTCTCCAGACGTGCTTGGCGGAGTGACTCCCCGTTAGTGAGTGGCGGATGAAGCGGGAGATGGAGAAGGAGGAAGAGGAACAGATGGATGGAGTAAAGAAGAGATTACGATTGTCTGTCTCATACCTCATGCGGTTATCCTGTGCGCTGTGCCTCTGGCTGCTTTTCAAGACACCAAACGCTGAAGACTTTGCAGAGCTCAGAACTTGCTGCATCGTCTGGCATCCTCGCTCTGTCTCTTATCATTGTGTACAGACTTTGAGATTTGATATGAAAATAAAATCTTAGAGACCTATTTATAAAGATCAGTAAATTCCCAAAGTTTTCCGTAGGTGACACCTTGCCAACCTCTACAGCTCGTCAAATTAGAGTTAACCGTTAACGATGGCCCTAGACGTATTCTTCTTACCATGGTGTGCGTGGTGATACCAAATCTGTACATTGTAGACCAGCAAATTCCCAATCTTTTCCATAGATAATGCTTTGCCAACCTCTACAACTCATCAATTTAGAGATGGCTTTTATTGAAAGCCTTACTTGCCATGGCTTGCATGGCAATACCAAATCTGGACACTGTAGATCAGCAATTTCCCAATATTTTCCATAGGCAAAGTTTTGCCAACTTCTAAAACTCCTCAATTTAGAGCTAATTGTCAATAATGACCCAAGAAGTATTTCTCTTACCATGTCGTACGTAGTGATAGCAAATCCTGACATTGCAGATCAATTTCCATAGGTGATGCTTTGCCAACCACTACAGCTCATCAATTTAGAGTTAACCGTTAACGATGGCCCTAGAAGTATTCTTCTTACCATGGTGTGCATGGTGATACCAAATCTGTACATTGTAGATCAGCAAATTCCCAATGTTTTCCATAGATAATGCTTTGCCAACCTCTACAGCTCATTAATTTAGAGATGACTTTTATTGATAGCCTTAGAATTACATCTCACTTGCCATGGCTTGCATGGCGATACCAAATCTGGACACTGTAGATCAGCAATTTCCCAATATTTTCCATAGGCAAAGTTTGCCAACTTCTAAAACTCCTCAATTTAGAGTTAATTGTCAATGATGACCCAAGAAGTATTTCTCTTACCATGGCGTGCGTAGTGATAGCAAATCCTGACATTGCAGATCAGCAAATTCACAAGATTTTCCATAGGTGATGCTTTGCCAACCACTACAGCTCATCAGTTTAGAGTTAACCGTTAACGATGGCCCTAGAAGTATTCTTCTTACCATGGTGTGCGTGGTGATACCAAATCTGTACATTGTAGATCAGCAAATTCCCAATGCTTTCCGTAGATAATGCTTTGCCTACCTCTACAGCTCATCAATTTAGAGTTAATTGTCAATAATGACCCAAGAAGTATTTCTCTTACCATGGCATACGTAGTGAAATTGCAGATCAGCAAATTCCCAAAATTTTCCATAGGCGATGCTTTGCCAACCACTACAGCTCATCAATTCAGAATTAACCGTTAATGTTGGCCCTAATTCTTCTTACCATGATGTGCGTGGTGATACCAAATCTGTACATTGTACAGTGCCTTGAAAAAGTATTCATACCCCTTGAAATTTTCCACATTTTGTCATGTTACAACCAAAAACATAAATGTATTTTATTGGGATTTTATGTCATAGACCAACACAAAGTGGCACATAATTGTATCTGAAAAGCGTGGCGTGCATTTGCATTCAGCCCCCTTCACTCTAAAACCCTAACTGAAATCTAGTGTAATTTAACCACTTCAATACTATGCACTTAGAACACTTCCCTACCAGACCAATTTTCAGCTTTCAGTGCTGTTGCGATTTGAATGAGAATTGCGCGGTCGTGCGACGTTGTATCCAAACAAACCTTTTGTCATTTTGTTCCCACAAATAGAGCTTTCTTTTGGTGGGATTTGATCACCCCTGCGGTTTTTATTTTTTGCGCTATAGAAAAAAAAGACCGAAAATTTTGAAAAAAAAAAAAATTCTTCTTTGTTTCTGTCACAAAAATTTGTATAAAGTACATTTTCTCCTTCACTGATTGGCACTGATGAGGCTACACTGACGGGCACTGATGAGGCAGTACAGATTGGCACTGATGAGGTGGCACTGATAAGGTTGCACTGATGATGGGGCACATATACAGCACTGATGGGCGGCACTGACAAGCAACACTGACGGGCACTGATACGTGGCACTGATATGCGGCACTGATGGACACTCCTAGGCGGCACTGATAAGTGGCACTGGGCACTGATGGGCACTGATAGGTGGCACTTTTAGGTGGCACAGGTGGGCACTGATAGGTGACACGGGTGGGCACAGGTGGGCACTTATAGGTGGCAGTGGTGGGCACAGGTGCAACAAGCACTGTTAGGGATGGCACTGGCAGGCATCATACATGGGCACAGTACCATCCCTACAGTGCACAATAATGCCCTTACCTGGTGGTCTAGTGAGGGCTCCCTGGTGGTCCTGGGCGGCCTCTGATTTCATTCCCTGGTGGTCCTGGGCGGCCTGTGTGCGATGTCCGGCGGGGGGGGCTCCCTGTGGCCCTGATCCGGCTCCCTGGTGGTCCAGTGGGGGTGATCCTGAGGGTGGCTGCGCTGTTAAATGTTCAGCGCAGCACCCCCCTCTCAGGAGAGCAGCCGATCGGCTCTCCGCTGCTCAGGTCTGCAGACCTGAGCAGAGGAAAAGCCGATCAACGGCTCTTCCTATTTACACTGTGATCAGCCGTGATTGGTCACGGCTGATCACATGGTAAAAGGCTTCGGATCGAAGCCTTTTACCTCGGTCGGTAATGTGGTGGGTCAGCCACTGATCGCCGCGATTGCGCGCCCCTCCAGTCAGGATAATGAACCCCCCGCCCGGACGTCAATTGTCTATACGCCGGGCGGGAAGTGGTTAATATCAGTATAGACACAGCTGCTCTGTGACACCCTCAGAGGTTTGTTAGAGAACCTTAGTGAACAAACAGCATCATGAAGGCCAGGGAACACACCAGACATGTCAGGGCTAAAGTTGTGAAGACATTTAAAGCAGGGTTAGGTTATATAAAAATATCCCAAGCTTTAAATATCTCACAGAGCTCTGTTCAATCCATCATCCAAATATGGAAAGAGTGTGGCACAACTGCAAACTTACCAAGACATGGCTGTCCACCTAAACTGACAGGCTGGGCAAGGAGAGCATTAATCAGAGAAGCAGCCAAGAAGCCCATGGTAACTGTGGGGGAGCTGCAGAGATCCACAGCTCAGGTGGGAGAATCTGTCCACAGGACAACTATTAGTGGTGCTCTCCACAAATCTGCCCTTTATGGAAGAGTGGCAAGAAGAAATCTGATTGCCTCTGGGAGGATCAGGAAGGATTTTATTTCCCCTCTATAGCAAGTTGTATCACGCTTTGCTTGGGTTTTTTGCCTTCCTGTGGATCAACTGTGGGTGAAGGATTGTGTATATGGGATTGTATGGTTATATATTTTTTTTCTTTTTGGTTGAACTAGATGGACTTGTGTCTTTTTTCAACCTGACTATCTATATAACTATGAAAGACATTTTTGAAAGAAAGCCATAAGAAGTCCCATTTGCAGTTTGCGAGAAGCCATGTGGGGGACACAGCAAACATGTGGAAGAAGGTGCTCTGGTCAGATGAGACCAAAATTGAATACAAATGCACGCCACACTTTTCACATATTTATTTGTAAAAAAATTGAAAACAATTTATCATTTTCCTTCCACTTCACAATTATGTGCTATATTGTGTTGGTCTATCACATAAAATCCTAATGAGATTCATTAACGTTTTTAGTTATAACATGACAAAATGTGGAAAATTTCAAGGGGTATGAATACTTTTTCAAGGCACTGTAGATCAACAAATTCCCAATGTTTTTCATAGATTAAGCTTTGCCAACCTCTACAGCTCATCATTTTAGAGTTACCTTTTAATGATGGCCCTAGCATTACATCTCACTTGCCATGACTTGCATGGCGATACCAAAAATGCACATTGTCGATCAGTAAATTCCCCAAATTTTCCTTAGGTAAAGTTTTGCCAACCTCTATAACCCATCCATTTAGAGTTAATTCTTAATGATGACCCTAGAAGTATTTCTCTTACCAAGGCATGTGTAGCGATACCAAATCTGTACATTGTAGATCAGCAAATTCACAAAATTTTCCATAGGCGATGCTTTGCCAACCACTACAGCTCATCAATTTAGAGTTAACCATTAATGATGGCTCTAGAATTACACTATATTACGAAAAATATTGGGACGCCTGCCTCCACACGCACATGAACTTTAATGGCATCCTAGTCTTAGGGTTCAACATTGAGATGGCCCACCCTTTGCAGCTATAACAGCTTTAACTTATCTGGGAAGGCTGTCCACAAGGTTTAGGAGTGTCTATGGGAATGTTTGACCATTCTTCCAGAAGAGCATTTGTGAGGTCAGGCACTGATGTGGAGGAGAAGGCCTGGCTCGCAGTCTCTGCTTTAATTCATCCCAAGTGTGTTCTATTAGGTTGAGGTCAGGACTCTGTGCAGGCCAATCAAGTTTCTCCACTCCAAACTCACTCATACATGTCTTTATGGACCTTTGTGCACAGCCATGTTGGAACAGGAAGGGGTCATCCCAAACTGTTCCCACAAAGTTGAGAGCATGAAATTATCCAAAATGTCTTGGTATGCTGACGCCTTAAGAGTTCCCTTCACTGGAACTAAGGGGCCAAGTCCTACCCCTGAAAAACAACCCCACACCATAATCCCCCAATAAATAATTTGGACCAGTGCACAGGTCTATAAAAACATGGATGAGTGAGTTTGGGGTGGAGGAACTTGACTGTCCTGCACCTCAACCCAATAGAACACCACAATATTTTAATATAATTATTATTATGGGCCTCTAATGCCTGCTCTGCACTCCTCTAGCTAGATCAAGTACAGACTGTACTCCGTCAGCTGGTCACAGTGGTCAGGATTTGATAGCTCTGAACCAAGAAGTGCTCCAACCTAAACACATCTTGGGTTCACTGTTCCTGTAGGAGGTTGAGAAACTGAGGTTTCTCATCTCCCCTATGATTGCCCCCCTGAGACTGCCAATAGACATCCCAGGCTCCCAGAGAGCACAGGTGAACTCCGGACACACATGGGGGGAAAGCGGCACACCATCTCTAACTCATATTAATCACAATATTGCCACAGTGTAATGCTAACGATGGCAGCAGTGAAAGGGTTAAAGAGCAGCAAATGATTCAGAATTGTGAAAAATGGTTTGGGAAGCCCCTGGCAACTCTGACGGATGAGAGCATGGAACCCATAATAGAAAAATTGGAACACAGTCTCGGAAATCAGAAATGTCACCATCAGATTCTATCAGCCCTGGAAGCGCTTATGTATTTAACATTTCTGAGGAAAAAATGCATTCTCTTTGGCGTCGAGTTGGGAGGAGTGGCAGCTTCAACATTCCTAAAGAGCAGCTCTATAATTGATAAAGAAAAATTATTATTCCTATATGTTTTTACTAATGAATTAGAGACAATATTACATGCTTGTACAGAATGCTAATGTTAGGTTCTTTATATAATGACATGTTTGCTAGAATGACTTTTGTTGGCAGAAGGATGCTATTGGAACAATGTCCTTGGAAGGTCCTGAAGTGGAACTACACTGCAACTGAGAACCACAAACCAAAAACACAGTTTAATTCATTTTTCATATTTTACTGTTTAATATTTTTTATTGAAGTTTCCTTGAACAACAGTACATTATAAAAAAGTGGAGTTACAACATCCAATCAGTACTGAAAAGATAGCATGGATACTTTTAATATTAACGTAATAATGTCGTAATAGGGCTCCATCGACTGTATCTAGTGTGTATATACTGTCAAAGGGAGCCACGTATAACCGTGTAACAACATAAACCTTAGCGATTTAAATCAGCTAAACAAAACTTCTCATTTTTCGGTATTCAGCTTGGTTTGTTAGTCGTTTAAACATTTAGGAGCTTGGGGCACAAGCAAACAGGAGGTAGCTCTTAGAAGGTCAACTAGTTCCCGAGATCACGAATCCCCCTGTTGGGATCCGACAGTTGGCCCAACTTAAGTAGGGGGACAGGGGACTCGTAGAACCCATGACCCAGCTTCCTCAAAAGTATTGGAGGGGGGACTGGGAAAACAGGGAGAAAGAGAGAGAGAGAGAATAAAAAAAGGGGGGAGGGAGGAAAAATTAATACTATAGTGAATAGAGAATCGGGTCCAGATGACAGGTATATCAGGCTCTGGGCAAAGTGGAGGTCAGGTGAGGTGAGAGAAGGGAGGGGATTAATTTTTCGTATTTAAAGCAAAACCACCATCCATCTGTCTCCATGCTTTATTTTGTTGAGAAATCACTTTGAAAAACACCCCTCCTTGCAGTTCTGGCCACTACCATCTTGAGTAAAGGCAGATTTATGTAGCATTTACTTCAGGGAATCCATATGCCCTTAGCTCAGGCATGCAGACAGAAGATGGTGTGCTTAGCTGAGAAAACCTCCCCTGCTGTCCTGAAGACTCCTGGGATTTATGACATCATTTGCCTAGGCCTGGAAACCAGGATGTAACTGAAGAAATGTAAAATAAAAAGTTGAAAACAAGCAAATACGATACACTTTCCTATCTATTTACTAATGCTGGCAGCATAAGTATTAAAAATAGAGAGGTTGAGACAGTGAAGTTCCGCTTTTGAAGAATTCTACACAGCTCTCAACCAAGCTGATAAGATGTTCAAAAATAACAGAAATGAATGTTTCCTGAAATTGTTGATGTGTGCAAATTCTTAATGAATTAACATGTAAGATGTTTTAGGGATGCCCTACATGGCAAATGTATAAAGAAAATAGAAAAGTGCATCTAAGTGTAATATTTATTGTAATAAAGTTGGGCAAATGACAATTCAACACTCACATGAAGGTAGTAAAAGTAAGGCTCGGATGGTGGTGGTAAAATCCCAAAGGAGATAGTAGTCTGCACGTCCATCCAAGTGTCTGCAAGTGGTGGCTGTGACAGGAGATGTGGCCAGCACGGCCCTTGTCTTTCCTGGTAGGATGCGATGGAGAGCAGCGTGGAACGCAACATGGTTGAAGGCGTGTGACGTCACCGGGAGAAAGGGAACACAGCGTGTTTCAGAGCATGTGCGAGGCTCGTTCTGAGCATGCGCGCTCTTTTTTCAACTGTCTTGCAGACACTTGGACGGATGTTCAGACTACTATCTCCATCCATTCTAAAGAACTCATTGGACTGGCCTTCATTAGGCATTGAATGGTGTCTATCCTGTGCGCCTGCAATACATGTTTTTACATGGCAGGAATTTAAATCCTCAATTTCTGCAAAGATAGAAGGTTTTGGCACACTTACTATGTCCGACCTACATGGTCAAGTCTCCACTTGCTAATCTTCCCTTTTACTTTGTAACTCTTCTCTTCTAAATAAATGGAATAATGTGGATGCGCTACCAGATAGTGAAAATAGCAGATGCAAATTAGTGAATAGATACTGCTGACTCTGATCAAAATTAACCAATCAGTATAAAGATAAAGGGAAAACAACTTAACACTCCATGACAATTGATAAACTAATGATTAATATAAACATTACAACCTATCAACCTATCAAACCTATCAACAAGGTGAGGTAGTATCCAGAGTGTTGATTCTGTTGATTTTGGATGCTCAGACTTCTTTTGATGCTCTACATGTTACGCGCTGAGGGCCTCTTCAGGAGCCTTAGACCTTGCATGGTCATAGTATGAAGTATTGGTTAAAAACCAAGGCAGTCCTTCAGCATGTGTATAAAGTAGGGTTCTATAAACACCATAAGAATTGGTGCCAAATATTGTAGGATAGTATATACCAACATGGCAAAAAAAATGTGCCACTAGTTCATAACTACTATCCTATTTGATCTTTATACATGGTCGGCGGCGGTGTTATTCCTCACCAAGGGACTCCAGTTTTGACCGGTATGCCTACCGGTGCATTCCTGTGACTCTTTATCACTGGTCTCATCATTGACTCCTTATCAGTGATTGATACTGAAATACAGGATTTTGTGAACTAGTGGCACGTTTTGTTACCCTGTTGGTATTTACTATCCTACAATATTTGGCACCAATCCTTATGGTGTTTATAAAACCCTACTTTATACACATGCTGAAGGACTCCCTTGGTTATGAGATACCCGCCTACCTGTCTACTGTTTTCAACCAATACTTCATACTATCACCATGCATGGTCTAAGGTTCCTGAGGAAGCGCTCAGCGTGTAACATGTAGAGCATCAAAAGAAGTCTGAACATCCAAAATCAGCAGAATCAAGCACTCTGGATACTACCTCACCTTTGTGATAGGTTTCTATGTTTACAATAATATAGTGCAATATGTTGATTGTGTGACAATTTCATCATAGGCTATGGCATAACGTGATTTACAAGCTTATTGTCTGTTACATATTTTAAAGGAATTTTGAAATAAAACTTTTTCTATTTTATTAAGTTGTTCAGGTGTGCCATATTGTAGTTCTCTGTTTTGACATATGTTGTAATTAGGATGTGGCACACATTATTACCCCTGAATCCACAGCACCACTCTGTGGTGATACAGTAACAAAACTCTTTTCTCTAAGGGTTAGAATTAGGATTATGGTCTAAGGATTAGAGTTAGGGGTTATAGTTAGGTTAGGGTGAAGGTTAGGATTAGGGTGTTAGGAATAAATATTTAGGGTAAGAGAGTTTGGGATAGGGTTAGAGGTTTAGAGTTAGCATTAGGGGTCACAGTTAGGTAGGGTTTAGGGTTAGGGTTAGAGCGGGGTTAAGATTAGAGGTTTAGGGATAGGTGGTTAGGGTAAAGGGATTAGGGTGAGGGTTGGGTTAGGGTTAAAATAGGGGGCTAGTGTATAAGGGTTAGAATTAAGGCCAGGGTCTAAGGATTAGAGTTAGGGGTTATAGCTAGGTTAGGGTGAGTGTTACGATTAGCGTTCGGTTAGGATTAGGGTGTTAGGAATAAATAGTTAAGGTAAAAAAGTTTGCGATAGGGTTAGAGGTTTAGGGTTAGAGTTGGGTTAGGATTAGAGGGACAGGAATAGGTGGTTAGGGTAAGAGAGTTAGGGATAGGGTTTGAGGTTTAGGGGTTAGAGTGAGGGTTGGGTTAGAAGGTTAGAGTTAGAGGGCCAGGGATAGGGTTTGGGTAAAATTAGGTTAGGGGATTAGGATTAGCGTTAAGGGTTATGGTTAGGTTAGGGTTAGACTTGGGTTAGGATTTGAGGGTTAGGTATAGGTGGTTAGAGTAAGAGTGTTAAGGATAAGGTTAGATGGTTAGGATTAGAGTTAGATAAGGGTTGAGTTAGGGTTAAAGCTAGGGGGCTAGGGTTAGAGGGTTAGAGTTAGAGTTAGAGTTAGGGGACAAAGTTAGGTAGGGTTTAGGGTAAGAGTTGGCCTAGGATTTGAGAGTTGGGGAAAGGGTTTAGAATTAGGGGCTTAGAGTTTAGATAAGGTAAGTCCATAAGCTGAGCCAGGGGTCATACACAGGAAGACAAAGTTTGTGCAATCAGGTTGGACGAGCCAGGTCATACACAGGACAACAGATCTGCAGCGAAGTCTGTGAGCCAAGCCAGGGTTAATAACAGGAACAAGCCAAGAGAAGAGTCAGAGGTGCTAGCCGAAGTCAATCAGGAGAGCAGGATCACAAGTCAGGATAAGCCGGGTCAGAAACAGGAGGTCAAACAGGAATAGCAGGAACGCAGGAATACAGGGAAGCTGGGAGATAATCCAGCAAGGCACCATTGTCATCAGCAGGTTTAAATAGCCCAGGAGAAGTCAGCATCTGTCACGCTGTGCATCTCTGTGTGCATCACCGTGTGTTCTTGTGATTCTGTGTTCGCCAGCAGGTGTCCTTGTGCCTCTGCGCATGCCCGCTCGTATTGGCGTGCGCCTGCGGTGGCCATGATGGGTGTTGGCAAATCTGACAGTTTTCCATCTATTTCCCTGACAGTGGGGTTGAGGGTTAGGGATAGAGTTGGGCTAGGATTAGAGGGTTAAGGATAGGGTTAGAATTAGGGTCTTAAGGTTAGAGTTAGGGTTGAGGGCTTTAGTTAGGTTAGGGTTATGTTTAAAGCTGGGTTAGGATCAGAAGTTTAGAGATAGGTGGCTAGGGTAAAAGGGTTAGAGGGATAGAACTGGTTTAGGATTACAACTGTGTGGAGCTCCTAAGCTTTTGTCCAACCCGCTCTCATACTTGATATCAGGGATTGTTTTTTGAGCCTGGACTGACAACTGCGTTTTTGCCAGCCACAAAGAAGGACACCAGTGATGGGACTGATACAGTTTGCATTAGTTATGGAGAGAGAGGAGATAATTAGATTTTTTTTTCATTCCTCAGTTTCTTGTTTCGCTTTTATTAGGCAAAGGGCAAAAGTTTATCATGATGTCTGGCTATGTAATACTCCGCCGTCCTCGCTTTCTGAAACGCGTGGCGTTAAATAAAGCGCTTTCAATCCCATCTGCAAGGTGTCATCTTGAAGCAGATCTTAAAGCGGCGGTTAATTCATTGAGATAAGCATCGCTCTCCCCTTCTGAGAGCTCAGATGGCTCTCGGTGTCCGTAACAGAACACTGTTATTTGATTACAGCGTGGAGTGTAGCAGCCATTATGGTTGAGCCTCAAGTGCTCGGCGCTAAAAAATCTTTTGCCGATGCGGCGCGTCTGGCCCAGGCGGTAATTGGAGCCCTCATTTAACGTTTTTAGAGGCTCTTAAAAAAGCTGGAAAGAGTTGAACCCTGCAATTTAGAGTGGACAGCGGAGCAGTTATTATATATTTACGCTTTGTTCTGAGAGGTGAGTAATTGGCAGGTGGCAATCTATAAAAGGTTGAGTATCGTGCGCTGGCGTGTTTATTTCAAGGTATTTTTGTTATTTTTCTCCTCTTCCTAATTAACTTTTCATATTCCAGAACAAAAAAGGCAAAGAGGTAAAAACAAAAGAAGGACAAGTTAAGTTTAAGTTTAGACGTGCGGTTGGTGGGCTGTAAAAGTGTGCGGTTGAGCTGCGTTTTTAGTGCCCCCATCCACCCCTCTTCAGCTGCAATCTCTGCAGACATGGGTGTTCACATGCTGCAGCAAACAACATTCTATTTTTTGCGATAGGCGAGAGGCAAGCCTGATGAACACAACCCATTCAAGCACCGCCAAAGCCCTGCAATCTCATGCAATGAACAGATATTTTATATGTTCTGAATACACTGGTTTAAAAAAATACACTAACGTTGATTTTAGGGCACACAAACACAATAAATTACCCATTTTTTTTTGGTAGAATATAAAAGATGAGGTTGTGCTGTGTAAATAGATACCCAAGACTTAAAATTGTGTGTGCCTGTGAAACATTCAGCTTCAGTATCCTACAGTATATTTTCCATAGGTGACACTTTAAAGCCCCTACAGGTCATCAGTTTAGAGTTAGTTGTGAATAATGGGCATAGAATGATTGCTCTCTCTCTGATGTGCGCAGCGATATGTAACATGTGTAGTGCAATCGATATTTTCGTGCATAGGCACCCCGACGCGTGCAATTATGTTCGTATGTTTATGTATGCGGGGGTGGGGCGCAAAAAATATATATTTTTGGGGGGAGTTTTGAATGTTTTACATTTTTTGCACTATTATTTTATTTATTTTTTACTAATCTTTAGTTTTCATCACATAGAGGACAAGTCCCCAGTGTGATGCATTTTATAGTGACAGGTTCTCTTTAATGAGACACAGCCGCCGTATCGCTTCCATCTGACAGCCGACAGTTAGTTTTTCAGATTTAAAAGTTAGATATGTGTGCTCCCCACTAGTACTGCATAGTAAGATTGTAAGCTCTAACGAGCAGGGCCCTCTGATTCCTCCTGTATTGATTTGTATTGTATTGTAACTGTACTGTCTGCCCCCATGTTGTAAAGTGCTGCGCAAACTGTTGGCGCTATATAAATCCTTTATAATAATTATAATAAAACATACTGATAATGTATAATGCGACCCATCACTAAGAGCACACTACATGTGAGGTCCTATACATCATTACAACCAAATACATTGTGTGGAATATATAAATAATAAGCAACAAAAGACACTAAATAAAACACCACTGTGATGTCTAAACCAGTGATAATCAGTGATAGGTGTCTTCAGTGATATAAAGTAAGCTTGAGCCCACGTTCACATTGGGCCAATTTGTCATGTCAAATCGCATGCCAAATCGGCAGCCATTGACGGCAATGGCACCGTCCGAATGGGTGCGGCACCTATTCCCAAAATTAGTTTCTGTACTACTTTTGGAGACTTTAGGAGTGATTTGAATAGACATCTGTGCATGAACCCGCACAGATGTCTGTCAAATAGCCCCCGAAGTTGGACTGCATTGCCAGTTTGAAAACACGCGAGTTTCCCTGCGGGAGACGGGCGATCAGAGTCCTTAGACTCCCTGGCCAATCAGGTCTCAGGACCCGCTTCCTGATTGGCCAGGAGGAGAATCAGGAAGACAATAGCGAATATTAATTTGCTATTGTCACACAACTGGGTGGGCTCAGGACGCAGTGCTCTGCACCCCGAGCCCACCCTTTTTTGAAGCCAATTAGAGCCTCAGGCTCTAATCATGTGCTTCTAAAAAAAAAAAAAACCCAATGAAATCCATGCATCCGGCGCCCTGCATGTAGATTAGGGGCTGGGCACATGGATTTGGGGGGCAGTGCCCCTGCGCCCCGTATGGATAGGCAGCCACTGCTCACCTCCATTACTGACCTTCTGCAGGTCAATATGCGCCTTCCCCTGTAAGGGGCTAAAGAAACCTCTAGTGGGTAGTTAGATCCTTGGTGATAAGTAAATCTCCTGCGACAATCCTTATCGGTGGTACTCATAAAGGAATCAGAAAACTGACATAGTGCTGAACCATTTGTGCGACACATTATTCTGTAAGATATCTTTTTTCTTGTACAAATTATCCAGAAAACAATAAAAGTTATGGGGGAAAAACACTTTAATAAAAACCATTACAAAGGAAAACTCACATTTCTTAGTGCGCTGGCTCTTGTGCACTCAGATAGCATGCAAAGCACAATAAAGGTGTGCAGCCCCCTTAAGGATCACTTGGATGTAGTACTGGCAGCCAACAAGCAGGGTGCAATCTTCCTCTGAGAGCGCACTGATGTCACCAGGCCCCACCCTGACTAGTTTCGTCACATTCCATGTGACTTTATGAAGGAGAATGGTTTTTCAGATTTACACACATTCCCGGTGGCTGCACCAGGATTTATATTTATAAGATAGTATCATCTCAGTCCAGAAGTAGACGTTGGCCCTAGATGATACCCAAACATGGATGGCACCACACTTCTGGAGAGAAAAGCAGCAAGTAGAGTACTGTGATCTCTGTGACACTAGGTTCACGCCTATGCGTTTCTGCGGGCCACATTTGCACAGGAACGGCAATCCATTCAAATGATTAGGCTGCAGTGATTGCATTTTCGCAAAATAAGGTGCATACACCTTATCAAAAAGCACAGCCGCAGGGAAATCGCATGGTCTTTTTGACCATAGGATTTCCCTGCGGTTCACGTGCTGCGATTTTACTCAAGTGGGGGTCCCTTTCAAAATAAATTGCAGCCCCGTGCGGTCCCACAGAGCAGTGCATTTTCATTTCAGGTGGTTGCGATTCCCGCACCTGCAGCCACACGCAGAAGTGCAAATCAAGCCTAAGAAGTAATACATACCTAGCCTATTGCATTAGGGTGTGCACCCCAAAGCGCAGACACATATGCGTGTGTGTGTGTGTGTGTGTGCATATGTACAGTATATATACTGACTGTGTCAGTAGAGCAATAGACAGTGTCAATAGGGCAGAGATTGGCATCAGTAAGGCAGTGGTTGGTGTCAGTAGTTTTTATTATTTTATTTTTTATTATTTTTTAAAATTTTATTACTTTTATTATTTTATTTTTATTTTTTTACAATTTTCTTAGGAGCCCCGTTAGGGGGCTTTGGTGAAATATCAGGGGTCTAAACAGAGGGAATCTGCACCACACAGGGTGATTAGGGTGTGCCCTGGCACACCCTGTGGGCACACCTATGCTAGAACTGTTACACTGACACATTACTGAGCATGCTGTTTTTACCATGAAAACATATATCTGACGACAGGTCCACTTTAAAGAGGAACTGCAGTCTGCTCACATAATTTGTAATAAAAACATCTTTGCCATTCTGATGCTTCCCTCCAACCACTTAGCATATTATTTTATATATACTGTGATTCTGTACTTGCCAAATATGCCGGAGAAATCTCCCTCCACTGAGTCTGGCTGCAATCATTTTCACTGTGGGAAGCTGCAGCTGCTGCCCGTTCACTTCCTGGATTTACAGAGACACACAGAGACACACCTCCAGCTCTGCAGCTCTCATTGGCCCTCTTATGACTAATTCCCCCTCCCTTCCTGGCAAACTCTCACCAGAGTGAGAGAGAGAGATGTGCATGACGTCATAAGCCTAGGCTTTTTTTCCAGAAAAGAAACAGGAAGTGGGCTGTATAAGGTGTTTACTGGCAGAAAAAAATGTTTTACTATCCAAAGTTAAAACAACAAGGGCAGAGAATTTAATAGATGGAAAGATGAAAAAATGACTGAAGTTCCACTTTAAGTTTATGAATTAGAGCCGTATTTTGTTTTCAGCCCTGAAAGCGCCATGTTGGGGATGACCAGAAAACCAACATTTCGGTAAAATCAGACCGACTTTACAAAACAGACAAAGTGCAAGAAAATGGAAAGCAAAAATGTCCCCAATCTGAAGTCTCACTTGCTTTATGTAAAATAAACTGTCACTGAGCAGTGTCCACTATGTCCACTAGGGGGCTCTCCGACACTGGCTGGCACACAACAAGTGAACACAAGGGAGCTCACGAATCATTAACTTGAATTAACAACTTGTTCCCTATCAATTACCCTGAAATCCATACTGGGCTCTGATGGGGCTGAGATTACAAGTGCAGCTCTCCTATTCCTTATACACACTGGGCCTGCTATAGATGTTACTTGGATGC
Organism: Glandirana rugosa; assembly: GCA_018402905.1. NCBI lineage: Eukaryota > Metazoa > Chordata > Amphibia > Anura > Ranidae > Glandirana > Glandirana rugosa. Next base: position 1,960,879 of record BLSH010257403.1, on the reverse strand, counting down.
CGGGGCCAGAGAACAATTTGAAGAGAACCTCTTACCAGTTTAAAAATTTGCAGGAAAAAGCAGAGAAAAATGTGATATTTTAAATCTGTTGTCAGGTTGTAACCCCTAGCTTCACCTTGCTGTAACCTGTGAAGACCGACCCACACTTGCAGAAGCAGATGAGTGCAGGAGCATTTGAGCAGGAGCAGTGGCGGTAGGGACCATGGTACACAGACAGAGGGACTACATTGAAGCTGGCTGAACCTGGATCAGGAGCGTGCAGAAGGAAACAGTGGAGCAGACCAGGCAGTAGAACTGTGGACAGAAATGGATTTGATAAATGCCTATAATAAGGCTTACCTGTAGGTAAAATGAATATCTCCTAAACCGTGTAGTCATGAAGCCACTGACATTAGCAGCACATGCGCTCTGATGTTCCGGCGGAGGTTGCCAGAAAATCAGAGCTGGCTGCCGGAACAAAGAGCTCCCACGCGTGGGAGTGACGTCACGTGGCTCCGGCCACTCACAGCGCCGGAGCCGCGTACCTGGAAGAAAGAAGAGGACCATCATGTCAGCTCCCTCAGCCCTGACCGTGTCGGGTGGCGGGGGCCTTGTTCTAAGGTAAGTATTTCATGTGTTAGTATGCGATACATACCAACACATTATGCTATTGTCTTGCAGGATTTTTTATTTATTTTTAGGCGGGTTTACTACCGCTTTAAATGCTTCAATATGTGATTTCCCATCAAAAAATAAAAATAAGTTGAACAAAACCAGTGTCCATGTGTGTCCATACACAATTGTGTTTAAATCTTATTCCAACAATTTATTAAACTGTGCATGGTTCCCCGTGATGAAATTGAACATCAATCCATATGAAGATTAGATATGCATCTTACCATATATGTATATATAAGCAGTAGAGAGAGGATAATCCAGCCTAGGGATCACCAACAGGTCTGGATCCAGATCATGTCACAACTCCCGTCTCCTTCCAATGCGTTTCCCCGTAACGTCCGGGAATGGAGGATCTGGATTTGGATTTGAGGAATAGCAATACAGACCAGGTAGCAAAACTGTGGACCCCAGCAGAGGAGAGTACTGGATGAACTACAGGCCAGGCATTGGGACTGTGGACCCAGTACAGGAGCATACTGGATGAACTACAGATCGGACCAGGCAGCAGGACTGTGGACCCCAGCACAGGAGAGTAATGGATGAACTGCAGACCGGACCAGGCAGAGGGACTGTAGACCCTAACACAGGAGTGTACTGGAAGAACTGAGGACAGGGCCAAGCAGCAGGACTGTGGACCCCAGCACAGGAGCATACTGGATATACTACAGATCGGACCAGGCAGTGGAACTGTGGACCCCAACACAGGAGCATACTGGAAGAACTGAGGACAGAACCAGGCAAGGGGACTGTGGACCCCAGCACAGGAGTTCACTGGATGAACTGCAGAATGAACCAGGCAGAGAGACTGTGGACCCCAGCACAAGAACATACTGGATGAACTTCAGACCAGACCAGGCAGTGGGACTGTGGACCCCAACACAAAAACATACCGGATGAACTGCTGACCGGACCAGGCAGTGGGACTGTGGCAAACAAAATGAGTATTGCGCTAAAGTATCAAAAAAAGCAGCAACAAACCATGTGATAATAAATTATGGAAAGAATCAAAAGCAAAAAAAGTGTTGCTCTGTTATATATCAATTATGGTGTACTGTCTTAATTAAAGGACATTGACAAGTGCTCTTTTTCAAACAAAAGTGCAAAAAAGGAAAAATATATAATAGGGTAAAAAACACAGTCACTAAAACTCCAAATTCAAGTGATCCCAAAGAAAGTCCAATATCCAACTAGGATGCCAAACTCCAAAAGGGAAAGTGTAGAAAGGAGGAAGATGTTTTTCATAAAGTGATCCTCAGAATATAATCCACCACCAGAGGGCATGCACACCCTGTGCAATGTTAAAGATGGGTACTCTTACCATATAACAGGGACACACTATTGCTAGCGAGTCAGATGAGCAAGCAGAAATAACCTTCTGCAGGTATAATCAGGGCCGAGGTCTCCTCAATTCTCCATCTTTAGACACACCACCGCATACAGCACTTGAATAGATGATTGTATCAAGCCTTAATCTCGGCACCCCCAGGAGGCAGAAAAAGAAAGGGGCCAATTGCGTGATAACGTTTAAACCAGTTTAATAAAATCAAGAAAGGTACTTACATATAAAAGATTAAAAACAGCAAGACTGTCAATTGCCAGCAAAGTTGTAAACTCGTACATCGCCCGTACTTCCTGTCGTGTAGAGGCATGGAGACGTCAGCGTGTGGCCCTACAGGTTTCGTCAAACGTGACGTCTTCAAAGGGGCTCCAGGCAGCAGGACTGTGGACTCCAGCACAGGAACATACTGGATGAACTGCAGACTGGATAGGCAGTGGGACTGTGGACCCCAGCACAGGAACATACTGGATGAACTTCAGACCAGACCAAGCAGTGGGACTGTGGACCCCAGCACAAGAACATACTGGATGAACTGCTGACCGGACCAGGCAGTGGGACTGTAGACCCCAGCACAAGAACATACTGGGTGAACTGCAGACCAGACCAGCCAGTGGGACTGTGGACACCAGCACAGCAACATACTGGATGAACTGCTGACTGGACCAGGCAGTGGGACTGTGGACCCCAGCACAGGAACATACAGACCAGACCAGGCAGCAGGACTGTGGACCCCAGTACAGGAATATACTGGATGAAGTGCAGACCAGACCAGACAATGGGACTGTGGACCCCAGCACAGGAACATACTGGATGAACTGCAGACTGGATAGGCAGTGGGACTGTGGACCCCAGCACAGGAACATACTGGATAAACTGCAGACCAGACCAGGCAGTGGGACTGAGGATCCCAGCACAGGAACATACTGAATGAATTGCAGACTGGACCAGGCAGTGGGACTGTGGACCCCAGCACAAGAACATACTGGATGAACTGCAGACTGGATAGGCAGTGGGACTGTGGACCCCAGCACAGGAACATACTGGATAAACTGCAGACCAGACCAGGCAGTGGGACTGAGGATCCCAGCACAGGAACATACTGAATGAATTGCAGACTGGACCAGGCAGTGGGACTGTGGACCCCAGCACAGGAACATACTGGATGACCTGCAGACTGGACCAGGAGGTGGGACTGTGAACCCAGTACAGGAACATACTGAATGAACTGCAGACCGGACCAGGAAGCAGGACTGTGGACCCCAGCACAGGAACATACTGGATGAACTGCAGACCGGACCAGGAAGCAGGACTGTGGACCCCAGCACAGGAACATACTGGATGAACTGCAGACCGGACCAGGCAGCAGGACTGTGGACCCCAGCACAGGAACATACTGCATGACCTGCAGACTGGACCAGGCAGTGGGACTGTGGACAGAGGCGTAACTAGAACCTTCAGGGCCCCGGTGCAAGAAATTATGAAGGGCCCCCTGACCCCTGGCCAGGGCCCTTCCCTCTTCCCACTGATCCAGGGGCCCTTTACGCCTATTGTGGGTCCCTTTATTACGGTACTGCAGTGGGGCCCTTTCACAAGTTCTGCAGCAGGCCCCAGGGGGACCAGGGAAGCACACAGTGGCCCTGGGAACAGCAGAAGACAAGTAAACTGGATAGATAGATGGATAGATGTTATGTGGGACATGTTGTAACACAATGGTATGTGATAAACATGTTGTAAAAAATGTTGGTATTGTTAAAATATAGAGGTCAATGTTAAATTGGAATATAAGGCTGTATGTGTATGGTAACACAATGTTGTACAGGGTGTATTGTAGATAGGTAGATAGATAGGTCAAATGAACAGAAGACGACAAGGGTCCCGGTGACACACGAAGGGACCAGGGGGACCCCGGACGACGTCTTGAACACTTTCCCGGGGTGACGTCATGGCATTATTTCCCTGGGTGTTATCCGCATTTCCCGGGGACCTAGTCACCCTTCTCCCTTCCCGGGACCGGTCCCCAGTCCCCCGGGAAGTATTAAAGAACGTGGCCCCGGGACTTCCAAGATCAATGCGGAGACAGGTGTCAGGGTGACGGACCAG
>BLSH010257403.1:1932816-1950631 GCA_018402905.1 Glandirana rugosa | reverse complement strand
CCAGCAGGCAGGTCTGTTGCAGAGATTCGGCATGCGAGAGCGCACTGGAGTCTGCAGAGTTCGGCACACGGAGAGCGGCTGTCCCCCCCTCGTCGGTCCCCGGCGCTCATGGTCTCTGAGGGAGCGGAAGTCACCTCCGCTCCCACAGTGACCCGCCCCCGGCTAGGCATCCAATCACCCTGAGCGGAGGCTCAGGGCAGCCAATCAAGCTATGAGTGTGCGCCCGTTCAGCGCACACTCATAGCTTTTAATGGCCGGCCAATAGGCTCACTACTTGGCTGTCATGTGACAGCCAAGGAGGCGGAAAAAAAAAAAAAAAGAAAGTCAATGTACCGGCGCCACCAGCAGGTGGGCGGGGTTGACTTTTTTTTTTCTTCTTTTGCCGGCTGGGAGGCGGCGCCCCAGCGCCCCTCACACACCAGCCGCCGCTGCCCCAGCGGCTGATAGGGACAAGCAAAAGACGTGCAAGTCTACACTGATTACATTACATACTCCTGATCCCTGCACTATGCAACATATTACATTAAATGCAACTGACCCCTGTATTGGGTACATTACACACCTGACCCCTACACTGTGTATATTACATGCACCTGACACCTGCACTATTTACATTACACACCTGGCCCATACACTGTGTACATTACATACACCTGACACCTGCACTATATACATTACATACACCTGACACCTGCACTATATACATTACATACACCTGACACCTGCACTATATACATTACACACCTGACACCTGCACTATATACATTACACTCACCTGACACCTGCACTATATACATTACACATCTGACCCCTACACTGTGTATATTACATACACCTGACATCTGCACTATTTACATTACACACCTGGCCCATACACTGTGTACATTACATACACCTGACACCTACACTATATACATTACACACCTGACACCTGCACTATATACATTACATACACTTGACACCTGCACTATATACATTACACACCTGACCCCTACACTGTGTACATTAAATACACCTGACATCTGCACTATATACATTACACACCTGACACCTGAACTATATACATTACATACACCTGATCCCTACACTATGTACATTAAATACACCTGACATCTGCACTATATACATTACACACCTGACACCTGAACTATATACATTACATACACCTGACATCTGCACTATATACATTACACACCTGACACCTGAACTATATACATTACATACACCTGACATCTGCACTATATACATTACACACCTGACCCATACACTGTGTACATTACATACATCTGACACCTGCACTATATACATTACATACACCTGAAACCTGCACTATATACATTACATACACCTGACATCTGCACTATATACATTACACACCTGACCCCTACACTGTGTACATTAAATACACCTGACATCTGCACTATATACATTACACACCTGAAGCCTGAACTATATACATTACATACACCTGACACCTGCACTATATACATTAAACACCTGACACATGCACTATGTACATTACATACACCTGACATCTGCACTATATACATTACACACCTGACCCCTACACTGTGTACATTACATACACCTGACATCTGCACTATATACATTACACACCTGACACCTGCACTGTATACATTACATACAACTGATACCTGCACTATATACATTACACACCTGACCTTTACGCTGTGTACATTACATACACCTGAGACCTGCACTATATACATTACATACACCTGACACCATTGCTGGACTTTGACAAAAATTTGGCCCTGGTCTTCATCCAGACCGGCCCACTTTAATTTTGCAAACATGCACAAAAACAGTATATAAACTATACGGAATTGCACAAAGAAAAACATAAGTAAAAAAATTCCACTATTGGGCATAGGGCAGGGCATAGCCACACCATTGCCCATTAATGCAGCCTGATCAGTGCCCATCAGCACAGCCACACCAGTGCCCATTAATGCAGCCTCACCAGTGCCCATTAATGCAGCCTGATCAGTGGCCATTAATGCAGCCTCACCAGTGCCCATTAATGCAGCCTCACCAGTGCCCGTCAATGCAGCCTGATCAGTGCCCATTAATGCAGCCACACCAGTGCCCATTAATGCAGCCTCACCAGTGCCCATTAATGCAGCCGCACCAGTGCCCATTAATGCAGCCACACCAGTGTCCATCAGCGCAGCCTGATCGGTGCTAATCGGTGCAGCCACACCAGTGCCCATTAATGGAGCGTGATCAGTGCAGCGTGATCAGTGCCTGTTAATGCAGCCACAGCAGTGCCCATTAATGCAGCATCACCAGTGCCCATTAATGCAGCCTCACCAGTGCCCATAAATGCAGCCTCACCAGTGCCCATTAATGCAGCCACACCATCGCCCATCAGCACAGCCTGATCAGTGCTTATCAGTGCAGCCACATCAGTGCCCATTAATGCAGCCTGATCAGTTCCCATTAATGCAGCCACACCAGGGCCCATTAATGCAGCCTCACCAGTGCCCATAAATGCAGCCTCACCAGTGCTCATTAATGCAGCCACATCAGTGCCCATTAATGCAGCCACACCAGTTCCCATTAATGCAGCCTGATCAGTCCCCATTAATGCAGCCACACCAGTGCCCATTAATGCAGCCACACCATTGCCCATCAGCACAGCCTGATCAGTGCTCATCTGCAATGGACCAGTGTCCATTAATGCAGCCACTCCAGTGCCCATCCGCGCAGCCTGATTAGTGCTCATTAGTGCAGCTACATCAGTGCCCATTAATGCAGCCTGATCAGTGCCCGTTAATGCAGCCACACCAGTGCCCATTAATGTAGCCTCACCAGTGCCCATTAATGCAGCCTTACCAGTGCCCATCAGTGCAGCCTGATCAGTGCCCATTAATGTAGCCACACCAGTGCCCATTAATGCAGCCTCACCAGTGCCCATTAATGCAACCACACCAGTGCCCATTAATGTAGCCTCACCAGTGCCCATACATGCAGCCTCACCAGTGCCCTTTAATGCAGCCACACCAGTGCCCATTAATGCAGCCTGATCAGTCCCCATTAATGCAGCCACACCAGTGCCCATTAATGTAGCCACACCAGTGCCCATTAATGCAGCCACACTAGTGTCCATCAGCGCAGCCTGATCAGTGCTCATCAGTGCAGCCTCACTAGTGCCCATTAACGCAGCCACACCAGTGCCCATCAGCGCAGCCTGATCAGTGCTCATCAGCGCAGCCACAGCAGTGCCCATTAATGCAGCCTGATCAGTGCCCATTAATGCAGCCACACCAGTGCCCATTAATGCAGCCACATCAGTGCCAATTAATGCAGCCTGATCAGTGCCCATGAGTGCAGCTACACCAGTGCACATTAATGCAGCCACACCAGTGCCCATTAATGCAGCTACACCAGTGCCCATCAGCACAGCCAGATCAGTGCTCATCAGCGCAGCCACACTAGTTCCCATTAATGCAGCCACACCAGTGCCCATTAATGCAGCCACACCAGTGCCCATCAGAGCAGCCTGATCAGTGCTCATCAGCACAGCCACACCAGTGCCCATTAACGCAGCCTGATCAGTGCCCATTAACGCAGCCTGATCAGTGCCCATTAATGCAGCCGCACCAGTGCCCATTAATGAAGCCTGATCAGTGCCCATCAATGTTAGTCCCCCCCAGTACCTGGTCTGGGCAGTTTTTCTACCTAGGTCCCAGCTGCAGGTGGTTCCTCTGGAGCTGGGAGCCTGGGAGTGAGGTGAGTGGACAGGGACTCCCATACCCTGTCCAGCAATAAACTAATCCCCCGCTGTGCAGCTGTTTAGGAAAAAAAATTCTCCTGGTCTCCCCTGTGTTCAGCTGGGGCGGGGGGACAGAGAGCGGACTATTTCATTACTTTCAGCTTTAGGCAGATTAATCCGCAGCAGCGCTCCCGGCGGCTCCAGTGTAATGATATAGCACAGGCCGGCCTTCACCTGTGTAGTGCATTACGGCAGTTTATTCCGCCAACAGCAAAGAAATAGTCCGCGCTCTGTCCCCCGGCCCCCACTGAACACAGGGGGCCCGTAGAAGTTTTTTTTTTCTAAATAGCTGCAAAGTGGGGGATTAGTTTATTGCTGATCAGGGTATGGGAGTCCCCGCCCGCTCTACTTCTGCTCCGTTGTCACTCTAACCGGCCCACTGAGCCATAGGCCCACCGGAAACTTCTGGTAGTCTTGATGGCCAGTAAAGGCCTGCCTGACACCTGCACTATACACATTACACACCTGACCCATACACTGTGTACATTACACACCTGACCCGTACACTGTGTACATTACACACCTGACCCGTACACTGTGTACATTACACACCTGACTCCTGAAATATACACAAAAACAGTGATTCAGGGCCAGAATTGCTTATAATTATACAAATGATTACATACTGTATATTTGAATTCACAAGTTTATCAACTTTAAGTATATAATATAATATTAATACAATTCCACCATTCCAAAAAGAGCAAAGCTGGAAGCAAAAAATAAAAAAAAAATACAAACTAAAATATAAAAATATGAAAATAAAACCTGAAAATAGTCCACATGAATGTGCTTCACCACCAACAACTAAAATCCTCTTGTGCATGCCTATTCTTAAATGTTCTTCACACCATGTGTAACCACCACCATTGGCCTCTCACCTCCTATTCTGACCTATGGGTAATAGGTCTAATGCCCTTGTCCCTTTAGGGCAATATCTGGATGGAGTCTGAACTTTCCTTTATCTCCTCCTAGTCTGTTTTTGCTGTGTTATGACAATCAGCAATATCACAATCGGAAGCTCCGAAATAAAACATATGGGCCATCATAGCACTTTCCATAAAATCAACAGTATTTATTAAAAGAGCTAAATGTAACTAACTCACATTAAAAAGTGCACTAGAGGCTGGTGCACAACAGACAAAAAGCATGTGTGTTATAAAAACCTCCATGTGGGGCAACAATGCTGAAGGCTGCAGTTTGTGGATAGATGATCAGGTGCTGTTCCCTTAAGGCTACAAGCTACCTCCCCATACAATGCCAGATATAGCTTCCAAAGCTTGCTAGTGTGACACCCAGATGGACCTCCTATGTCGCCAGCTCTGTCCCTTATGCGTTACGCCAAAGGGATGGCTTCTTCAGAGGGGAAAAGAGACATACAATACACAACTGACCCCTGCACTGTGTACTTTACACAACGTACTTCTGCACTATGTACATTGCACCCTTGAACTCTGCACTGTGTAGCGTTCAGTCACCGGACCCCTGCACTATATACATTACAAACCTGACCCCTGCACTATATACATTACATGCACCTGACCCCTGTACTGGGTACACTACATACACCTGACCCCTGCACTATATACATTACACACCTGACTCCTGCAATATACATTACACACCTGTCCCTGCGCTATGTACATTGCACCCTTGACCTCTGCACTGTGTACATTACATATCCCTGACCCCTGCACTGTGTACATTATATACCCCTGCCCCATGCACTGTGTAAATTACATACACCTGACCCCTGCACTGTGTACATTACATACACCTGACCCCTGCACAATGTACATTACACCCTGACCCCTGCACTGTGTACATTACATACACCTGACCCCTGCACTATGTACATTACACCCTGACCCTGCACTGTGTACATTACATACACCTGACCCCTGCACTGTGTACATTACACCCTGACCCCTGCACTGTGTACATTACATACACCTGACCCCTGCGCTATGTACAGTACAACAAGTCACAACAATAGACAATCACAGTCTGTTTAAACTAATAACACACAAAGAATTAAATGTTACCATGTTTTTATTGAACACACCATGTAAACATTCACAGTGCAGGTGGAAAAAGTATGTGAACCCCTAGACTAATGACATCTCCAAGAGCTAATTGGAGTGAGGTGTAAGCCAACTGGAGTCCAATCAATGAGATGAGATTGGAGGTGTTGGTTACAGCTGCCCTGCCCTATAAAAAACACACACCAGTTCTGGGTTTGCTTTTCACAAGAAGCATTGCCTGATGTGAATGATGCCTCGCACAAAAGAGCTCTCAGAAGATCTACGATTAAGAATTGTTGACTTGCATAAAGCTGGAAAGGGTTATAAAACGATCTCCAAAAGTCTTGCTGTTCTTCAGTCCACGGGAAGACAAATTGTCTATAAATGGAGAAAGTTCAGCACTGCTGCTACTCTCCCTAGGAGTGGCCGTTCTGTAAAGATGACTGCAAGAGCACAGCGCTGACTGCTCAATGAGGTGAAGAAGAATCCTAGAGTGTCAGCTAAAGACTTACAAATGTCTCTGGCATATGCTAACATCCCTGTTAGCGAATCTACTATACGTAAAACACTAAACAAGAATGGATTTCATGGGAGGATACCACAGAGGAAGCCACTGCTGTCCAAAACAAACATTGCTGCACGTTTACAGTTTGCACAAGAGTGGATGTTCCACAGCAGTACTGGCAAAATATTCTGTGGACAGATGAAACCAAAGTTGAGTTGTTTGGAAGAAACACAACACTACGTGTGGAGAAAAAGAGGCACAGCATACCAACATCAAAACCTCATCCCAACTGTGAAGTATGGTGGTGGGGGCATCATTGTTTGGGGCTGCTTTGCTGCGTCAGAGCCTGGACGGATTGCTATCATCGAAGGAAAAATGAATTCCCAAGTTTATCAAGACATTTTGCAGGAGAACTTAAGGCCATCTGTCCAGCAGCTGAAGCTCAACAGAAGATGGGTGTTGCAACAGGACAAGGACCCAAAGCATAGAAGTAAATCAACAACAGAATGGCTTAAACAGAAGAAAATACGCCTTCTGGAGTGGCCCAGTCAGAGTCCTGACCTCAACCGATTGAGATGCTGTGGCATGACCTCAAGAAAGCGATTCACACCAGACATCCCAAGAATGTTGCTGAACTGAAACAGTTCTATAAAGAGGAATGGTCAAGAATTACTCCTGACCGTTGTGCACGTCTGATCTGCAACTACAGGAAATGTTTGGTTGAAGTTATTGCTGCCAAAGGACCAGTTATTAAATCCAAGGGTTCACATACTTTTTCCACCTGCACTGTGAATATTTACATGGGGTGTTCAATAAAAACATGGTAACATTTAATTCTGTGTGTTGTTAGTTTAAGCAGACCGTGATTGTCTATTGTTGTGGCTTAGATGAAGATCAGATCACATTTTATGACCAATTTGTGCAGAAATCCATATCATTCCAAAGGGATCACATACTTTTTCTTGCAACTGTATATTGCACAAATGCTGGAGTTCTTTTAGCACCTAATGCATTTCTGGCACCTGTTGGTGATGAGGACATCCCTCCCTGTCTGTATCTTCTTCACCATCGGGTGCAGTGATGGGGGTCTGTGACGATGTTGAAGGGGAATTTGTTTGTTCTTCTTAACCACTTCCTTACTGGGCACTTAAACCCCCCTCCTGCCCAGACCAATTTTCGTCTTTCAGCGCTGTCGCATTTTGAATGACAATTGCGCGGTCGTGCGACGTTGTACCCAAACAAAATTTGCGTCCGTTTTTTCCCACAAATAGAGCTTTCTTTTGGTGGTATTTGATCACCTTTGCGTCATTTCTGATTGCCGCAATAAACAAAAAAAGAGCGACAATTTTGCAAAAAAGAACAATATTTTTTACTTTTTGCTAAAATCCAAAAAAAAAAAAAAATTATTCATCAGTTTTGGCCGATATATATTCCTACACATACTTTTGGTAAAAAAGTTTTTATTATTTTTATTTTTTTTACTAGTAATGGCGGCGATCTGCAATTCTTATCGGGACTGCGATTTTGCAGCGGAAATGTCGGACATTTTTGACACATTTTTGGGACCAATGACATTTATTCAGCGATCAGAAAAGTAAATGTCCACTGATTACTGTATAAATGTCATTGGCAGTGAAGGGGTTAACCTGCAGGGGGCAGTGAAGGGGTTAACAGTGTTCCCTGGGTGTGTTCTAACTGTGGGGGGGGGGGGCAGGCTGGCCGGGACATAACAGATCTAACTGATCCCAGTGACATGGATCAGTAGATCTGGTATGTCCCCTGTAACAGAATGGAGAACCGCCGTGTTTACATCAGCAGTTCCCCGTTCTGCAGCTCTGTCAGGTGATTGTGGGTCTCGAGCGGACATCGAGTCCGCCCGACCTGCGGGCACGCCCGAGCAGCGTGCGGCGGCCGCACGTGCTCCGCCACCAGGGGGCGCGCCGGGAGCGTGCACAGGGGACGACGTCCATGGACGTCGTCCCGGCATTTCAGATCCGCGCTGGAGCCGTACTTCGGCAATAGTGTGGATCTGGAGGGTTAATTTTCTTTTTCGCATGCTCAGCATCTTCTGCTCCATCTGTGTTCTCTCACCAATTCCTCTGATTTTGGCAGGGAGCAGAGTTGTGAAGAAGGGGAGTATTTCCGGAAAGGTGTGTGACAACACAAGTCCCTGTCATCGCCTGTAATGAGGCTTAAAGACAACCGGTGTAAATGGGAGCCCTACCGCCCCAGGGCTCAGCGCTGCAACATTCATCGACACGCAACCCAACATGTCCGTATGGGCTGGGAGTACGCCAATTCCCCAACCCCGCTAATCTGCTTCTTAATTGAGATTTATCAATGGAGGAGTCTGAAATACTGCCTCATCGAACAGCTGCTCCTCTGTAGGACTCTGCACAGTAACAATTCTGCTGTCCTGTATGTTAAGGTGACAAGATTTTTAAAATGAAATCCAGGGACAGTTTTTTTTTTTTTTTTGGCAAATGGTATTTATAAGCATATTTTCCTCAAATGATATATGCAGTGTATGTGGTGTGTGTTTATGGAATGATTGTATGATATATACATATATACATTATTTCTCACATTTCGTCCATAAATGTAAAGTTTTAAAAAAAAAAAAGATACTTCTTAGAATTTTTTGTTCAGGTTCAGGAGTGAGCTACATAAAGAATGCAGGGCTAAGGAGTGCGCTACATAAAGAATGCAGTGCCCAACTATGTAGCCTCACAAGTGCCCAGCAATGCAGTCTCACCAGTGCCCAGCAATGCAGCCTCACCGGTGTCCAGAAATGCAGCCTCACTGGTGCCCAGCAATGTAGCCTCATCAGTGCCCAGCAATGCAGCCTCAACAGTGCCCAGGAATGCAGTCTCACCTGTTCCCAGGAATGGAGCCTCACCTGTTCCCAGGAATGGAGCCTCATCTGTGCCCAGCAATGCAGCCTCACCAGTGCCCAGCAATGCAGCCTCACCAGTGCCCAGCAATGCAGCCTCACCTCTGCCCAGGAATGCAGCCCCACGTGTGCCCAGGAATGCAGCCTTACCTGTGCCCAGGAATGCAGCCCCACTTGTGCCCATCTATGCAGCCTCACCTGTGCCCAGGAATGCAGCCGCACCAGTGCCCAGGAATGTAGCCACACCTGTGCCCAGGAATGCAGCCCCACCTGTGCCCAGGAATGCAGCCTCACCTGTGCCCAGTAATGCAGCCTCACCTGTGGCCAGCAATGCAGCCTCACCTCTGCCCAAGAATGCAGCCTCACCTCTGCCCAAGAATGCAGCCCCACGTGTGCCCAGGAATGCAGCCTTACCTGTGCCCAGGAATGCAGCCCCACTTGTGCCCCTCTATGCAGCCTCACCTGTGCCCAGGAATGCAGCCTCACCTGTGCCCAGGAATGCAGCCCCACCTGTGCCCAGGAATGCAACATCACCAGTGCAGGGGATCAGAGAGGAGAGGAAGAGGAGAGCTGGCCGGATCATCATGCAGGCTGGCGTCGCACACTGTGTCAGCTTTAATTTGAATTGCCAGGTGCTGCCATCATGCAAGTCACACCTCCTGGATCGGCTCCCACCTATCATAGACATCACATGTCCCGGTATTGGGCAAGTGTGCTGTCTGTCAAAGGAGCCATACCAGGAGGCGGGACTTTATGTGATGGCAGCATCCAGCAATTCAAATTAAAGCTGACACAGTGGGCAACGCTGGCCTGACGCCCCTCAGTGTGTGGCACCTGGGGTGGGTCGCCTCCCCTCTGCCTCAGCACCCACCCTGCAATCCGGAAACCATGGACATCTGATCACCCTACTGTATGTGGTGTGTAATTCTCAGTATCTGTTCTTATTCTCTATGTGCGGACTCTGCACAGTAACACTTCTCTTGTCCTGTATGCAGGGTGTAATTCTCAGTATCTGTTCTTATTCTGTATATATGGACTCTGCACAGAACCACTCCTCTTGTCCTGTATGCAGGGTGTAATTCTCAGTATCTGTTCTTATTCTGTATGTGTGGACTCTGCACAGTACTACTTCTCTTGTCCTGTATGCAGGGTGTAATTCTCAGTATCTGTTCTTATTCTGTATGTGTGGACTCTGCACAGTACTACTTCTCTTGTCCTGTATGCTGGGTGTATTTCTCAGTATCTGTTCTTATTCTGCATGTATGGACTCTGCACAGTACCACTTCTCTTGTCCTGTATGCTGGGTGTAATTCTCAGTATGTGTTCTTATTCTGTATGCATGGACTCTGCACAGTACCACTTCTCTTGTTCTGTATGCTGGATGTAATTCTCAGTATATTTTCTTATTCTGTATGTATGGACTCTGCACAGTACCATTTCTCTTGTCCTGTATGCAGGTGTAATTCTCAGTATTCTGTATGTAGCGCCCTATACTTAAGTAGGTGCTCTAGATAGGGTTTTTTTGTCAGAAGAGCCAAAATTTGGTCAGGCCTGGCTTTGTGCAGGCCTGATTGTTGTTATTCTGGGGGGAGGGGTTGGCCAAAGGAGGTGGGTTGACTGCGGGTAGTGACACTTCTGGGAAAGTTCCTCCCTCTGAAGTCTAGAAAATGCTAGAAAGGAGTGAATCCAGAGCTATCTGGGCTTTTTGGGAGCTCCCAGTTTAGGGGGGTGACCCTGGGCCTGGAGAGCTTGGGTGCAGCGAGAAGGTGTGAGATTCTGGTGGCATGCACAAGGGTGAGCGGAAAGACAACAGGAGAGAACACTATCCGGGAGAGATCTTCAGGGAGGAACTTCAAGAGTTGGTGAGCAACATACCCCTGGTAAACTGTTAAGGCAGATTGGAGTGAAAGAGAATCTGGGAAGAATGCAAGATATAGAAGGGAACCCCTATGTTGCTGTGGCAGTGAGACAGGCCGGTGCAGTTGCAGGAGCTGGTGGAGTCTGGGAGAGGATGGGCCGGGAGCAGTAGTCCATCCAATTTCTAGCTAGCACAACAATTTGCTACACAGGGGATTAGCACCCCCTACCTGTAATGGGTGGTCCGGGGACTATAGCTGGTCTCAATTTGTGCTAGCAGACCTAGTAAATATGCCCCTAGGCCAGAAACTTAAGGACTGTGCAGGGGTGAGAAGAAGTGGAAAGTGGAACTCAGCAAGTGGCAGTGCTGGAGGAAGTTGGAGATGTATATACGTTGGAGTATATAGAGGTCCCGGTTAAGTTGTAAAGATTCTTGGGCGTCTCATCATCAACCCTACCCTATCCAAGTTTAACCCCTAATAAAAAAACAAAAACAAAACTGTTCAGTGACTCTGAGTGTGTGGATAAAGGTGATTGAGGGCAGTGTGATCAGGTGAACGACAACTTCCAGCCACTCCCAAGAGAGATCATGGCTACACTTGGGGGCTCGTCCGGGATTCACCTGTTTCACGTAATTCTGTCAGTCATTATCCCTAGCAAAGAGAACTGAGCTGGGAAATTGTACTTTGTTCCGCTATTAGTGTGGATTGAACCCGGGGAAAGACTGATGTTATTGCCTGCTTAACAGTAACAGCTACAAGTGCGCTGTTGTCCATAGCAACCAGCAGAAGCAAACGCTAGTTGCTGCCCTGTCTGCAAACTGAAGTTGCCCAATTGCCTCAACCAGCGCTGGTGACAGACACTTGCTAAAGGAATAATACCTGCAATTCAGTGACTTGTGAAACATGTGCCCTCACCCATGGCAACCACAACCACGAAGAGTGATCACGCTCATGGATTACAAATATGTCCTGCGCCATGCTAAGGTCGGACATTACTCACTGGATTACAAATATGCACAGTGCTATGCAAAAGCTGGGCATTCTGAACTTTTTGCTCCAACTCCTGCTTGCAGTAAAGTATGCCTGGGACTGTTCTTGTTGTTAAAGGGAGAGATTGGGTTAAAAGTGTATTTTCCAGCAAAACAGTGGCTACTACAAAGTACTGTTGCTACTGGCAACCACCAGCAAAGTCGGCAAGTCTGGACAAGTTCTGCTAGTGTCAGCGTACTTGCAAAGTTTCATCCTTCACATAAGGGGTTTCAGCTACATGACATACAGCAAGCCTGCTTATCAGGACTTTTGGCACCAGCTCATCTGGTAACATGGGGTCGGCACCATGCCCTGGAAGATTCTCAGCGCTTGCAACTAGCAGCAGACACCACGTGAGAAAGGAAGATGACGGAGGGTGGTCGTCTGTTGCCATCGCTGGCATGGTTATTGGAAAGGCCGGAGGGGACCCTGGTGGACACTGGGGTCTGAGTGGAGCCCCGTAGACATGGGCAATTCGTTTTGTTTCAAATTTGTTTTTTAACAAATTTTTCAAAATTCGTTAATTCCCACAAATTAGAATTTTCAAATTTTTCAGTATTTTTTTTTTGAATGCGTAAATTCAGTAATTCTAAAATCGTAAAATCTGAACATTCAAAAATTCTAAAGTTTGGAAATTCAAAAATCGGAAAATCCAAAAATTCAAAAATCCGAAATTCGGAAATTCGAAAACCCGATATTCAAAAATTGGGAAATTTAAAAATCGGAAAATCCGAAATTAGAAAATTCGGAAATCTGAAAATTCAAAAACCTGATCATTTGAAAATCTGAAATGATAACTAATAATAACTTAACTGTTACTATTAAATTATAGGTATTGGCATTTCCTTTAAAATTTGGCTGTTAGTGATATTTGTATTTATGTTCACTATCAGCCAAATTTTAAAGGAAATTCCAATACCTATAATTTAATAATCATGTATTAGTTATTATTTTGAATTTTCTGATTTTATTTCTTATTTTTGAATTTTTGAATTTCCGAATTTCCAAATTACCGAATTTTAGAATTTTCAGATTTCCGAGTTCTCTACTCCAGATTTTCCCAATTTTCGAATTTCCAAATTTCGGCATTTTCGAATATCGAATTATCGAATTTTCCAATTCCGAATTCGAAAATGACTGACTTTTTGAAAACTACCAAATTTTCGAATTCTCTACTTCTGATTTTCCGAATCTCCAAATTTTGACATTTTTGAATTTAGAATTACCGAATTTTAAAAAATTCATGAATTTTCAAATACCAAATTCTAATATTACCGAATTTTCGAATTCCGAATTCGAAAATTTCCAAATTCCAAAAAAAAACCCCAATTAAACAAAAACGAACAAAATTTTCGGCAATGCACATGTCTAGAGCCTCGTGGGGGGACTCGCTCTCAGAGTGATTGGAGGGACCGAGCGGCTGTGCCTGCTCTGCCCGGACTGCCGGATTCCAACAGCGGAGGTCACTGCCTGGGCCCAGTACGGCAATTGTAATTAACTGCTGACCCGGCTGGTGCCGGCACTGCAGGAGCCACATTATTATTGGACCTGCAATCAGGACTGTATCATCTGCAGCCACAGAAGGCCAGAGCAGGCCTGGAGGCATCACTCAAAGGCGGGGTAGAGTTGCAGCCTGGCGACTCCCCTGCAAAGACAGAGGACAAGAGGGGAGAAACAGCGGAGGCCCATGACCTGGCCAGAGACCTGGGACCGGTGAGTACTGCCATGCAAGAACCAGCTGAAGTCACTGATAAGCTGGTCAGTTTGCAATCCCTCACCATACCTGTCCGCAAGGAGCCGCTGCCAGAGAGAGGAATTTCCTCAGATGAGCTGGATGGGGAAGGTGGGGAGCAGGTCTTAGCCTTGGGTTCCCCCAGAATGCAGTATGAGCTTGGATCGTTGGAGCGGTTGACCAAGTGGTTATCTCCTGGGTCAAGTAGCTCGGATGAGGCAGAATGGGAGATCGGAGGGATTAGTGCTCCAGTAGCCTATGCTAAAGGAATAGAGCCAACACCCAATTTAACATCTGAACCCCCTGCAGGAGCCCAAGTATACCAGTTGGTTTATCGCAGGCCATCCACCACCCAGAACAGGGCACCAAATTACCATCAAATGGTGGTGAGATCACCCGACACTGACATTCTTCCTGGGAGAGGAAATTCAAGAGAGCTGCCAAGGCTCCCCAGATTTCGGAGGCTAGCCTTGGAGTGGGGCCTGGACTTCCCCTATGTCCCACCCCAAACAATGACCATTGTGAAGGACTCCTGGTCAGAGTGGCAGGACGACCTTGTTTGGGACTTTCTGCACGTCCCAAAGCCACGGAGAGGGCCAGAGAGTGAGATGTGGGCCCGGTTCCTGGAAATCAAACAGGAATGGTGACTTGGGAGATCCATATACAGAGACAGGGTGCTGATTGTGAAAGTGGGTTGGCTGACCTAGAGTTACTCTGTCTATAAGGAAACAGAAGGAGGGGGCCGAAGAGAGTTGCCGGATCCTCAGTTTTATGTGTGAGAGAGTCTGAGGTGCTACATAGACCGCCATCAGGATTGCTGGAGAGTGCAGAGTGGTTCCCTTGTTATCCTGACATTTGCAGGAACATGCCGGCCTGCTACCCTGCGCCCAATGGCAGAGACTTGGCTCATTGAAAGGATGCTGGGGTGAAGTGTGTGCAGGTCCCTTTAAAATTTCTTTAGAGCCGGTTTGTCTGGGGAGGGGCCCCTCCCATCAGGAACTCTAAGAACATTTATCCTTGCACATTCAGATTTTTTTTCTTACTGTTCTGTTGGCAGGATATGACCCCTCCATACCTCCCAACTTTTTGAGATGGGAATGAGGGACACCTATTAGCAAAAGTATGTAAGCATTGGACACGCCTCCTGCCATGCCCCCATCGAGGAGAATTATATCGAAAAAAAAGATTAGTTAAAACCACAAGTGCTTTTTTTATCACTACTCTTCCTTTTTATTGGCTTTTGACATTTACAAATGCAGCAATTTAGAAATTGGGTTAGCACCGGGAAACACTTTTTGAAAGATAAAAAGTGCATTTTATATCCAATTATATAGATCAGAGGAAAAAGGGACGTTGTTCCAAATCAGGGACAGTCCCTCAAAATCAGGGACAGTTGGGAGTTATGCCCCTCATCGACAGACCAGACAGGTGCAGAATGTGGTGTACATTGTTGTTGTTGTTGGTCTTCTGGGAGGTTTATAACCCCCTTTCAGCAGATCTGTGTGCAATTGGTTAGTTTAGTTTTCTATCTTCTCTTAGGATTCCTGAGATGGGACGGCTCTCCATCTCCGGCGAGAGTCAAGATATGCTTCTACATCTGCCCAAGCGGAGTACTTTTCTCTTGGGAGAAGTGTTCCGGCCCGGCTGGGAAAATCATGGAATGTATTTACATATAGTTAGTGAGGACCGTAGTTAGGAATGTGCATATTACTGTGTACAGGTGTAAATAACTACAGAGGTGCTATATATTTTTGTACATTTTTGTATATTCCCTTCCAAGTTTGTTCCCTTTTCCCCTTCCCAATTTTAAGATTATGAGATGCCCTGCTCCTGGGCCCAGAAGCTATTTTTCTGTAAATTTCCCAGCTGAGGGACCAGCTGGTTTTTCTTGTGGGGGAGTGAGTGTAGCGCCCTCTACTTAGGTAGGTGCTCTAGATAGGGTTTTTTTTTTCTCAGGAGAGGCAAAATTTGGTCAGGCCTGATTGTTGTTATTCTGGGCAGGGTGGGGGTGGCCCAGGGAGGCGGGTTGACTGTGGGTAGTCTGACGTCTAGAAAATGCTAGAATGAAGGAGTGAATCCAGAGGTGGAGCTATCTGGGCTTTTTGGGAAGGTCTGACCAATCCCCAACTTGGATTGGCAGGGGGCAGGCCTTCTCAAATAGCCTGGGTCCGCCCTGGGAGGGGGGAGAAGTTGGTGTGGAGAAGCTGAAGATGGAGTAGTGTGGAGGTTGTCGTGGTCAGAGGAGCTCCTAGTCTGGGGGGGGGGGGGGGTGACCCTGGGCCTGGAGAGCTCAGGTGCAGCTAGAAGGTGCGAGATTCTGGTTGTAGGCACAAGGGTGAGCGGTAAGACAACAGGAGAGAACACTATCCAGGGGAGATCTTATGGGAGGAACTTCAAGAGTCGTTGAGCAACATACCCCTGGTGAACTGTTGAGGCAGGCTGGAGCAGATTGGAGTGAGAGAGACAATCTGGGAAGGATGCAAGATACAAAGGGGAACCCCTATGTTGCTGTGGCAATTGGACAGGCCGGTGCAGTTGGAGGAGCTGGTGGGGCCTGGGAGAGGGTGGGCTGGGAGCAGTAGTGCATCCAATTTCTAGCTAGCACAACAATTTGCTACACAGGGGATTAGCACCCCCTACCTGTAATGGGTGGTCCGGGGACCGAGCTAAAACTATGGCTGGTCTCAATTTGTGCTAGCTAGATGAAGGCCTAGTAAATATCCCTCTAGGACAGAAACTTAAGAACTGTGCAGGAGTGAGAAGAAGTGGAAAGTGGAACTCAGCAAGTGTCAGTACTGGAGGAAGTTGAAGATAATATACATTGTAGTATATAAAGGTCCCGGTTAAGTTGTAAAGATTCTTGGGCATCTCATCATCAACCCTACCCTATCCAAGTTTAACCCCTAATAAAACAACAAAAACAAAACTTCGGCCTGTTCAGTGACTCTGAATGCGTGGATAAAGGTGATTGAGGGCAGGGTGATCAGGTGAACTACAACTTCCAGCCACTCCCAAGGGAGAACATGGCTACATGTATATATGGACTCTGCACAGTACTACTTTTCTTGTCCTGTATGCTGAGTGTAATTCTCAGTATCTGTCCTTATTCTGTATGTATGGACTCTGCACAATACCACTTCTCTTGTCCTGTATGCTGGGTGTAATTCTCAGTATCTGTCCTTATTCTGTATGTATGGACTCTGTACAGTACCACTTCTCTTGTCCTGTATGCTGGGTGTAATTCTTAGTAGCTGTTCTTATTCTGTATGTATGGACTCTGCACAGTACCACTTCTCTTGTCCTGTATGCTGGGTGTCATTCTCAGTATCTGTCCTTATTCTGTATGTATGGACTCTGCACAGTATGCTGGGTGTAATTCTCAGTATCTGTTCTTATTCTGTATGCATGGACTCTGCACAGTACCACTTCTCTTGTCCTGTATGCTGGGTGTAATTCTCAGTATCTCTTCTTATTCTGTATGTATGGACTCTGCACTGTACCACTTCTCTTGTCCTGTATGCTGGGTGTAATTCTCAGTATCTGTTCTTATTCTGTATGTATGAACTCTGCACAGTACCACTTCTCTTGTTCTGTATGCTGGGTGTAATTCTCAGTATCTGTTCTTATTCTGTATGTATGGACTCTGCACAGTATCACTTCTCTTGTCCTGTATGCTGGGTGTAATTCTCAGTATCTGTTCTTATTCTGTATGCATGGACTCTGCACAGTACCACTTCTCTTGTCCTGTATGCTGGGTGTAATTCTCAGTATCTGTCCTTATTCTGTATGTATGGACTCTGTACAGTACCACTTCTCTTGTCCTGTATGCTGGGTGTAATTCTTAGTAGCTGTTCTTATTCTGTATGTATGGACTCTGCACAGTACCACTTCTCTTGTCCTGTATGCTGGGTGTCATTCTCAGTATCTGTTCTCTTCACCATGACACGTCTCAGGTATGTATGTCTTATTCTTGT